>JACDJE010000060.1:1057598-1389543 GCA_016647715.1 Pavo muticus
CTTCCCTTCCCTTCCCTTCCCTTCCCTTCCCAACTTCCTTCCCTCCTAACTTCCTTCCTAACTTCCTTCCTTTCACTCTTTCTGTCTTTCTTTCATCCTTTCACTCTTTCTCTCTTTCACTCTTTCTCTCTTTCTTTCTCTCTTTCACTCTCTCTTTCTTTCTTTCTTCTTTCCATATAGCCAATTAGAATCTTCCCACCCTTACATTCTGGGTCTGTCTGGGAAGAAGTTAACTATTTTCATAGCTGCCTGTATGGTGCTGGACTTTAAATTTGTGGCTAAAACTGTTTTGGTAATGCACTAGTGTTTGAGCTAGTGACCAGCAGTGCCTGCACAGCATGCAAGTTTTCTCACCAACCAAACACCTCTAGGGCCAGTAGCTTGGGTATGTGCGAGAGACTGGGAGGGGACACAGCCAGGACAGCTGGCCTAAGCTGATCAAAGGGGTATCCCATACTGTATGGCATCCTGTTTCCTATTTAATAATAAAAGCTGAGAGAAAGAGGGAGAATGGAAGGACATTGTGGATTTGTCTTCCCAAGCAACTGGTACACATACTGAGTTCCTGCTGCTTGGGGAGTGGCTGGACATTTCCATCCGAAGGCAGGTAGTGAATAAATTCCTCCTTTTCTTTGCTTCTAGGCACAGCTTTTGCTTTTCCCATTAATCTTTCTTTATCTCAGTCCAGGAGCTTTTCTATCCTATTTTCTCTCCATGTCCTGTTGAGGAGGGGAGTTAGAGAGTGGTTGGGTAGGTGCCAGGCAGCCAGCCTAGCTCAGCCACCACATATTATCTGCCAACATCTTCCAAAACAACAGGCTTCGTGTGACTTTATGATTCCAGATTTTAACTACTGTGTTGCCAGTGATGAAATGAAAGATTAAGTCTTACTGTAAACCATGCTGGGCCTCAGCAGGCGCAATGATGACAGTGAGAGTAGGACAGACCTTAGAAGAGTAGGGAAGAGAAAGCAAAAATAAAGGCAAATGCTGCTTATGATTAAAAACAACAGGGAATCAATTCAGAAGAACATTTTCTCCTTTAAGCTGATGTTAGTCACTCTCTGTCTCCAACTGTGCCAGAACCCCATGCTGAAGCTGCACAGCTTGAGGGCTGTTGGCATGCCTAGCTGCCCATGCCAACATTTTGACAGCTGGTAGGTGTCACTGCATCATCACTGTCCTCACACTAGGACAGTGATACGATTGTTCCCCAAGAATAGAGAGCAGAGGAGAGCCTTGGTGTGGCAGAGGTCTGGAGGAACAGAGCCTCCAGCAAGGAGTTTTAATGACATGGTCCACGAACAGCCTGAGAAACAAGGTTTTAAACCTATTAAACCTGTTCTCGTAGGTATTTGCTGTTCTATTTCTTCCTTTCCTAGTTCTCAGAGAACTTCAGTGACACGTTGAAAATTTTTCTGTCAGTGCTCATGTTCAACATCAGAAAGTTGGCTCTTCCCTTGTCACTCTCCAGGACAAGGCCAGAGGTAGGTAGAGTTGGGTGGAGGAGCTATGAGTGAGTCCATGTCCATCAGGCTGTCCTGTTGAGCGTTTTGGATGTTAGAAAAAGGAGCACTCAATGTTGCTCCCAGGGGGGAGTAGGAGGCGAGGGGAGGGGCTGGTCTTTCAAAAGAGGGAGTCAAACTCTATCCCTTCATAGACTTCAAGTGCAACTACCGTAAGTGAACAGTGTTTTGTACACCTTTTACATTTAGCTAAGTTTTGTATGCAGTCTGCCTAGTTACAAAAACTGTTTCAAGTATAAAAAGTATCTTGACATAAAGAGGGGAAGGGAAACCAGAACAAGCTTTAGGACTTACGAAGCTAAAGTACAATTTTAATTTTAACATAATTCACCCAGTGAGAAAAATTCATATAAAAGTATAAAGCTACAGAAGTTACAGGTCTGATTAGCTACTCCCGTGCTCTCACCTTCATTAACCTGACCTCAGAAAGTTCATTCTGGCTGCTATTTCAGAAATACTACCCTTGGGGGAGTATTATTTTCTCCATGAAAGTATCAGTTTTCAGTGAGTTTTATACATCTCTTCTGCCATTCTACTGGTAGGGATTTGCACGGTCAGCACTTTCTTTTATCTCCTGTTGTGTGTTTTTCTTCCTCGTTATATGATGAATATCTATGCTTTTTAATTTCTTATAATTGTATGTAAATATGTTGCCCTGGTAAATGCTTCTGTACTTCAACGCTTCATTACTTTAACAGTCACGAGGTTCTTCGATTTCTGGGCTTTGAAAATGAGTGAAAATAAATACATGTCAGTCCTGTGATTTCTACAGAATGTTTCCTGTATATCAGATGATATATGAAGTTATCACGTATGTAGAAACTGTAATTTACATTAACACAGTATAGTCATAATGGCGTACTGTCAGACTTACTGGTAAATATGGCTTCTACATCCTTGAAAGACTGAATGAAGCTCAGGTGTGCATTTATTTACCTAATATAATAAAAAAGAACTCCTACGTTAACTGTAATTTCTTATTTTGATTGAGATTTCCATAATTTCCTTTCTTGGTATCTGATGAATCCAACTCTGCTGAGCTGCAGAGGCTATAATCCTGTAAAACTGTATGGCCTCAGCAAAAGCTCAGTAGAAACGGCTGGGAGGACTGAATGTTACTGAAACAAAATGGAATTTTACTGTGTATGCTAAAAATAAAGTAAGTGCATTGCCTGGTACAAGGACTCCTGGATAAGCTGAAACAGCAAAGCAGAAATCTTCATTTGGCCATCGGAGATGTGGAAATGTTTGCAGGGGAAGTTCTGGCAAGAGTAGATGCTGGTCACACATTAATGGCCACTGAGCTCCCCAGTGCTTTTCCAGTTTCACAGTCCTTCACTGAGCTTCCCACAGGCAGAGCATTTCTAGGAGTGGCCTCACGTGTCATCTCTCACCCTACATTTACCCACTGTGTTTCTCGGCGCCCTGCTCTCATCATACACACAACCTCTATGCGGCTTTCATTCCTTCCTCTCAGATTTCTCTGGTTTTCAGCTCCGAGACCTCCACCGTTTCAGTGCTGGTCCCCTTGGGTAGAGCAAGCTGCAACTGGTCACATTACATCACATACTGCTTGGCACTGGATCGTCCTCAGGCCACACAGGGTATTCCTGTGGCTGTGCTTGTGTGCTGTTTTTTTTAGTTTAAATTTTAAATTTTATATTTTTTTTTCATGTAAAGTGCCTGGGGAAGCAGAGGGTTGTGCTGCAGCCCCGCGGAGTGATGGTTTTCCTACACTCACACTAGCATGGTGCTGCAGGCTCTGAGGAGTGGAGTGAGAGCCCGAGGACACAGGCACAGCGAGAAGGCTGCAGGGAGCCAAACCTGGCTCTGCCTCCTCCTTTCTGCCTCTTTTCAGCAACCTCTGGGCTGCAGTATGAGATGTAGGGCGTATACATGGTATTGCCTTGTACACTTTCCCAACTTCGCTCTGTCCATGGCTGAGGACTGTTTCTCCTCCTTCTCTGTCTGCAAGTAGTTGCAGACAGACCATCATGTTGAATAGCCTTCGGTGGAGTTCTGAGAAATGATCTAATCCTCTTTTGAAATCATTGCTTTCTCTGCACTGCACATTACCCAGCGTCAAGCAGTTCTGCGACACAATTATGTACCGCGTGAAGAAGTTTTTCCTTTTCTTTGTTTTAAACCTGCTGCCAGATCATGTCACTGCTCCCAGATAAATAAGGAACAGCGAGCAGACTTTCTCCCTTCACTTTTGCTGCAGTGCTGCTGATTGTGGATCCCTGTGTTACGTACCCCTTCTGTCATATCTTTTCCAAAGTGAGCTCCTGCTCTGCGTAGTCATTTCCTCATGTGGAATTCATAACACGCCTTTGTCCCTCAGTGCTGTTTTCAATTGCATTATAGTCCTTCTGAGATGGCATAGCCAGAATGGCTTTCAATATTCAATGAATATATGCTCCAGGGATTTATACAATGGTATAATGGTATTATTTTTTCTCTATTCTTTTGCTTGTTATTCCCCAAATGCATTTTTAACCATTGTTGAGTACTGAGTTATTTCCAGATAATTATCCACACAGTTTCAAGTTTTCTTTCCTGAACTGGCTGTGCATTCTTTAGATGTAGTTTAAGGTTATGCTTTTTCCCATGTCCATCACTTCGCACTTAGTGACACTGAAACTTGCCTGCCATTATCTCCACATCGTGCAGCCCCTCTGCAGCTCTGCACAGTCTCAGCTATCCCTCGTAGTCAGGTCTGGCTGTTCTGAGTCACTCTACAAACCATGTCCCTAAGCACCACAACAACACATCTTTTAAATACGTCCAGGGAGCAGCAGCATGCACGTGGTGGAACCAGCTCTGTTCTGGGTAAGAACGAGATTTTGTCTGTGGAATAGTCATTTTTTTACTTTATTTTTTAGTTAAAAACGTGTGAAAGCCCTGCTAGCAGCACCAGGGAGATGGCTTCCTGCAGGGCTGGGGAGCTGATGGCCATCCTCTTCATTGAGTGCTGGTGCACCCAGAGCAGTGCTTCCTGTTCGATTCGGAGTGGGGCAGCTGTGGCTGCAGTGCTGGGCACTGTGATGGAAATTGCTGGGTACCAGCTGTGATGGAAGTCACCTCCCTGCACAGAGACCTTGACAGTGCTCATGGCAGTCCTGCACAGCAGACAGCTGGCTCTCAGTCTCGACCACCACTGGATAAAGCCAAGGTAGAACATACGGCTGCATGGGGTTGCATATGCAATGTCCTGTCACATATTGCAACAGATGGGACATGTCCATGCTTCTGCCACAGCTATGGCCTTCTCACTGCTGCAGGTGGGGAGAGTGGAGTGTGATGAGCTGCTCTCCTTCACCAGTGCTGCAGTAGTGGTGTCGTGCAATGCAAGAGGAAGGGAAGTCACAGTCACTCACTGTCCCACGGTGTGCTGAAGACATTCCCCAATCCCTCAAAGGGAAGCCCTCCTGGCCCTGCAGCTGGGCCATCTCCTGCTCCCCACCAGCACAGGGCCAGGCTCCCTGCAGCCACTGTGGGGATGTGTTCCTGCACCGCTCAGCTCTCCTGCTGTGGGCATGTCCCACTGGGCCCCGACTGCCTGCACTGGGCAGGGCCAGGCAAACACAGGCAGTACTGTGGGAATGGGCACTGAGAGCCGCTGCAAGCAGCCACAGGCACAGCCCAGCCCAGAAGAGCTAAAGCTTTGTTCACCCTCCAAACCTCACAGAAACACTCAGCAGGATCCAGGCTTAAGCGAGACTGAGACAGGCTCTGCAGGCACCCCAGTATAAGCAGTGAGGGCCATGCAGTCACAATCCATTACCTGGTAACGTCAAAACCTGTTATTTTGTGACATCTGACATCATCTGTGTTGAAAAAGACCTCTAAGGTCATCAAGTCCAACCATTAACCTAGCACTGGCAGCTCTACCACTAAACATGTCCAACCAACGGCCCATAGGGTGTGTGCAACCCTAGACAGCTAGTAATCTGGCCCACATGATCTTAAACTTTTAACATGCGATGATTTTTAGCAATATTTTTCATGAGTCGATTGCATGTAACTCAACAGCAGATTGCATATGTGACAGTGGAACACTGTGTAGGGGAGGCACAGTGCAGAGCTAACCGCCTCTCATGCCCACAGCACACATGCAATTGAATCAAAACTTGCATGTCTTGCATGTTGCATGCGTTTGTGCCACTTGGTGAGTAATATGTAGTGATTACTGAGAATAATATTTCATTCAACGTCTTCAAGGTGAGAATCAACTTATCTCTGCTATGTTTCAAACCATAACAGCACTGAAAATGAAACTCAAATTATAGCAAGCTCAAGTTATGGTAAATAATGTTATACATTTCGATATATTTTCTAAACACATTCCTGTGAGGAGCAAAAAATATGCAGCAGTGCTTTCTGTTTTGATAAGGGAATTTGAGAATAAGTTTCACGATTTAAAAAAAAAAAATCTTTCTTTTTTTTATATTTGCAACTCCATTTTCAGTCAGTATAAATCCATTACCTGTGAATTTTCAAATGGAATGTGTAAAGTTGCAATCAGACATTCGATTCAAAGAAAAACCTGATCACGACTCTCTACTAGACTTTAATAAGCTCTATCTTACCAGAGAGAGATGTCCCTCACTTCACAATCACTCCATATTCATGTCAACGTTTTTGGCAGTATGTACCTTTGTGAATAACTGTTTTCAGGAATGAAGCACAAGAAGAGTAAAATTTCATCAAAAATCTCTGACAAATACCTTGAAAGTTCACTACGAATTGCAACCACTTCCATCAAACCAGACTGATGGATGAGTTTCACAAAAAGAATAACCAATTAGTTTGTTTTTGTTGCTCACTGTTTAATGCTTTAATCAAAAGTTTATTAATAAATTGTTAGTTATGTACATTAACTACGTTATATATTTTATATGCAGCTCAAGACAATTCCTTTTCACTCAGTGCAGTCCTGGCAATCCAAAAGGTTGGACACCCATGCTCTACATCCTTTTCCCTTTCCAAGTCATAAGCTGTAGAGATCTCACAAACTGGGGACATTTGCTCCACTGTGAATCTGGACCATATCTGTGTCCATATCTTTGCATTGCATCTTCTCACTAGTTACTAATCCAGAAGAGTGTCTGCCCACAGGTATTGTGGCAACTTAGATTCAGTCTTCAGTGAGGAGCTTGTTCAAAGCCTTTTGAAAATCCAGACATGCACACACCCTGTTGCTTGCTCGCATACTAATGTCTCATTTCTTTGAACTGAATATCTAGACTTACATGCATTCTAGAAGGATTCCTTATACCTAGCGTTTGAGAGATGTTGCTCATATGTAAGTGCCAGAGAAGATCATTTGCAAAGGGCAACTACAGCTATATGTTTATTTACTGAACAAGTTTAAGTGAACCCACATGAATCAGGTTGGCCTTAAATTTAGCAAATTACTTCAACACAGTTTATTTGACCAAAAGGAAAATATTCCCCTTCTCCACCACTGTACGATAGTGTGTGCTTTTACCAGAGTTAGCTTCTTGGTACAAGGGAAAGGATATTTCCAAGCCCTCCTGTGCTACACCACCTAGCCATTCAGTTAATGACAAAGGCTACATATAAATTTGTACCTGAAACTCCACTTCTGTCAACAGGGAGAAATAAGCACATCCGGTCTCACCTCATAGAAGGACAGGCCACAGACTTTGACAAAACTTGTAATAAAAGGCAGTTATAAGAAGATTTCAGTTTCATCTTTGTCATGCATGCATAAAGTATTTTAGAGCCCATATTAGACACTGTGTTTTCATGTTTATGTGTCAGAATGATGTTTACTTTGGGAATACCACACCTCCAAATGTCCCTTAGTCTGCCAAGAACCAGACAGGGAGGCAACAGAAAATGGCTGTTATTATGAAGACTTCTCATTTATTCATTGTTCCAGCAGTTTTCCCGTCATATAAAAGCAACATTCACTAAGAAGTGAATTCTACAATTTTATTTAAAGAAAAGATACTGAAATACTGGGTGGACGTGTGTTGAAGTAAACCCTAAATCAAAACATCAGGATGTGTTTTCATGTGAAGCAGCAGAGTTCATCCATTTTTAATAACTGAAGCACCGACTTCATGTAAAACACGGACACTGAGGCTTGGGCTGATTTTTGGTCATATCTAGAATTTTGTCTTTTATTCAGCTCTTAGCTGAACTGAGTTATTAGGAAAGCCTTTAACTAGATGACTGTTTTGCTCAGTTATAAAGGCAGTCTCCTTACTGGACGTCTCTAATGGCCATGAACAGGCAATGGGGACAGAGCTGTCCTGGGTCAGAATCAAGTGAGCTTTGAGCGCCCTAGCTGGAGAGAACGGTCTGAGCGCTCCTGAGTGGAGGGCAGGTGGGAGGGCTGAGGAAAGGATGCAAAAGGAAGAGGAAGGAGTCTCAGAAAAAGAACTTGGTTGTCTGGGAGATGTTACTGTTTAACCTAGGACGAATAAAGGTAGAATCTGTCTGGTGAGGAGGAGGATCTTGATGGTTAGATATGCCCTTGTTAATGCAATTTCTTTTTTCTTTCTTATCACTGCATATCGACACTTTAAAGTAAACATTATTTTATTCTTAAATCTTGGCTAGTATCAAGCCTGACTCCGAGTGACATGGCAGGCTGCAGGATATGCCTCTGCAGGTCTGGCATGGGTAGACACAGGGACTGGGGAACCCTGGCTACATGTACAGTCCCTGTGGTATTGCTGCAAGAGGAGGGTAGTCCCATCGAGTAACATGGCTCAGGTTTGAAAGTTGGAATCACATTGGTCAGGAAAAGAAGAAATACTTTTAACAAAGGAAAATCAGAAAGTTCTTTGCTGAGGAGGAAGATGCTTGAGACCAGAAGGTCTGCAGGGTGTCAGTGATGTTCTGGCAGACCTCTGTGGACTTCAGAAAGTGTCTAATGACTGTGATCTGTCCAAAAGCCCTGTGGAAGGGCTTTTGCTGCTGCTGATTCTCCAGGATATTTAGAAACACAGTCACCTGTGTCAGACCGCAGAGGCTCAAGAACCAGAGAATGAAGCCTTCCTCATGTGCAGTAGGCATATCAGAAATAATGGAAGCTACCAGCAGAGCCTCTCATTCTCTCAGCAATTTTAGAAAAGATGACATGGAAAAACCTGCCCTTTATGTTAATCCATTGTTATGCATCTTTTGGGCCACAAGGTTTGCCTGTATGAAGCCGTCAACTGCCAGTTGAATCCTATAAATATTAGTCTGGGACATATTCAGCTCCTTCTGGGGTTTTGATTGTGGGATTTTTGATCTTATTGTCAGCAGCATAAGGCACTGCTCCTGCTGATACAGTCAACCTCCACTTGTACTTGCTCCAACAGTTCTCACTGCTCTTCGTTTTTAGGGATGATGTGTATCACTGGGATATGTTCGTTTCCAAGCATTTGAAGAGATTGGTTTCATGGAGATTAGCATTATTATTAGAATGGTGCTTATTTTACTAATCTCTATTATGCAACTGTTCATTCTTGATTATTAATAATCATTTCCTTTTGATAGAAACAGTTCCACAGCAACCAATTATAGTGCTTTGTGCAAACACAGGATTATGAATTCCAGTGGGGAATAACAACAAGAGCAGTGGAATTTAAAAAACAAAGAGCTTGTTTTCATGCAAATGCCTCAGTGCTAAAAACTGGGGAAAATTATATGCTGGAGAAGCAGAAGTTGCTTCCAATTAGACTGTTTTTCAACAATTTCCATAAAGTGCCTAAATTAAGGACTTAGCACTTGCTAGAATAGTACATTTTGTCTGGTATTCTCCCTCCTGCAGCAGCCAATGTCTGAAACATGTAATCACAACTCCTAACCAGATCTCACTCCCCAAGAAAGACTCACTGGAAGTGAGGTTCGGTACAGTATGCCTAATTAGGCAGCATGTCACTAATTTCAATATAGAGCTTTTACTGAGCAGATTTAACTGAAAAAGCATGCCCTGACTTTGCAGTTTGTTTCCTTGATCTAATACTGCCTATCTTCAGCAACATGGTGGGATCGAATGATGGTTCCATTCTGTAAATACTTACATATATGATTAATGCTATGTACCTGACTAGGGTTTTTGTGTCTAACCAAAGCAGAGGACAAGGAATTTGCCTCTATTACTCCAATAGCTTCTTCCTGAAAAAATACAGCCTTGTACTCCTAATCTACAATAATGGTTGGTTCAAATGAAATTGACTTTCTGCCTGTGAGAACAGTTCCAATGAGAAAGAACAACCCCGTGTATGGGAACTGTTGAATCATGGCCTGAACCTCTGATTAACCACCTGAGGCAAGCGCTGAGTCAGCCATGGGAGCACAGGTGAAGGCAATTCACCTGTGTGCCCAGAAGGGGTGGAGCCAGGCTCCACCTCTTCCAGACCCCATTTAAGGGCTGACTTTCACTGAGGAAGGATCTCTTCCTGGAGGTTGCTTCTTGTGGAGTTTTGCAAGCCTACAACACAGTGAGCACCCTTTATTTATATTTGATTATCTTTTGTAACATAGTTATCTCACTAGCCTGACTCTCCTGTATACTATATAACATCTGTATGCTTATTAACCTTACACCCTGCTAGTGGATGATTTCAACAACCTTAGTTCTGTTGATGCTGTATGATTATTTGGTAAAGAGTATCACAGGATGGCTGAGGCTGGAAGGGACTTTTGGAGACCATGTGGCCCAACCCCGGATCAAATAGAGCCATCCAGAGTGGGGTGCCCAGATCATGTAAACACTATGTTCCTTGGTTTGCATCCTAATCCTAAAAGCACAGGTGTTGAACAAAAAGTAGCAGTGCTCAGACAGGGCTGTGACACTGTGAACTTCTAAAAACCAAGCTGTTGTCCAGTTGTAAATGAAGCAAAAATCTCATGGGTCCCATTTATCTCAAGTGCAGTGTGACTGATGTCAGCATGCTTGACCTTACGTTTTGATGCTCTGCAAACAGCAATGTTACAGGTGCTTCTTAGCTGTCTGGCTTTTATTAGCTTTGTCAGCTTTGCTCAGCTGTCCAAAGAGATTTGAGGAGCTTAAAAAAAGGAACAACCACTGTGATTAAATGACCTTAACCTGCCAGCCTGGTTCCTTCTGGGGCAGCCTTGAAGTTTCACAGCCAGCACTGTCTCATCAAAGGACCCCAGCATAGCAATAATGCAAACACAGGGGAGCTTCTACCCCAAAACCTCCCCAAAGCATTCCTTCACAAGTACCGTATTTTGTTCTATTTCATAGGCTGATTTTCTCTGCTAGGATGGCTCTCCAGGAGAGGAATCCAACTCTAGCTGAATTCAAGGGCAAGTTTGGCACTTGTTGCAAAGGGGCTGATAGAGAATCATAGAATGGCTTAGGTTGGAAGGGACCTTAAAGATCATCAAGCTCCAACCCTCTGCCGTGGGCAGGGCTGGCCCCCACCAGCTCAGGCTGCCCAGGGCCCCATCCAACCTGGCCTTGAGCGCCTCCAGGGATGGGGCATCTCCTGGAGATATAGATTCACAGAGGGTGGTTTGGGCATGCGGTGGTTTGGCGGGGCTTGCCTTGGATGCTGTGGTACTTTCACCTCAGTGGAGTCACTTTAGTGATATAAATGGTCCCTTCCATTTCTTCTAGAGCAGCCGTGTCAGTGAGATCAAGTTTTGTTGATCTGGGCCTTTTGGGGGAGAAAATGCTGACTTAGGAGCAGGGCTGGTCCCCAGGTGCAGATGCTGTAGTGTGATTTGCAAGCCCAGCACACATTTGCAGACTGCGCCATAGCAGTATGGCAGAATTATAAAGCCAAGGTTATCATTATTATTTTAAGTTGGTTTGGATTCCTTCACTAAAAGATGCGCTGTGCCTGTCTGCGGTGTCTGAGCTGGCTGATGTTTGCTTTTCACCTCTGTTGTTCAGGGGCCCTAGCAGTCCTGTGTTAAGCTCTTCATGAAACTCTTACTTTTTCTCAAAGCAGTTGTGGAAATTAGTTTTTCTTTTCCTGTGTTCATTTGAACACTCACCAACTGCCCTAAAGCTCTGCTGCCTCCTGCTATTTTTGGAAGCTTCTGGCAGCTTGGTTGTGCTGATGGCTTGAAGAGTGTGCTCAAAGGGCTAAAAATCTCTGCGTTTTCTTCTTCACACAATGCTCTTGTGAGAGAAAGGGAATATTATATGTGCCAGGCATGAATTATGCTCTCAGGAAAACTGTAAGTGCAGGGGAAGTGGATTCTGTTAATACAGTTCGCCCATCCCATGTTCACTATACGGTCTAGTGGACACTGTTGTCTAGTGATGAGTAAATTAGTCACTGCCAGTCATAATCACACTAAATTTGTGTCTGTACTCGAGGGTATGGGGCAGAGGAATCTTCTATTTCAAAATGGGGAATTTTTCTTATTTAGTAGCTGTTTGGTTTTCGATATGTTTTTATTATAATGATTATACTGCACTGTGGGCGGTAATCATTTGAACTTGAAATTTTAGCAACAGGAAAGAGATCACATACTGGAGCTGATCAGGAAAGCTGAAACCATGAACAAAGAACCTGGTATTTTCCCACTGCTGTGGCCACTTTTTTTCTGCTTCTGCACTATTATTTAGTTCCCACCCTTCCGACTCTCGCCGGGGATAATCTTACTGACCTCATCAGCAGATGTATTTTTAGATGTATTGTTTCTCGCTAGAAGGTTGCGTTGGGAGAGGGATGTTACCACGTGTTACTTTGATTTGGGGATTTTTATGATCCAGAATACAGTTAACTGCAGCCCTCAATGTCTTTGAACAGCGTGGCCTTGCTGCATTTCCATTATTCTTTTATGAACTCCCTTCACAGGTCAAAGTTATCTCTGTCAATGAAGTAGTCATGGTTTTGGCAGCTTTTGGTCTGTAATGAATCAGGTATTTCCCATAATACTGCTAAATAGTTACACTGGCTAAGAAACAGAAGAAAAGACTATGGAACATGGAAATACGCATCTAATAATTAACATTTATTATATGGCATCAGAGTCACTCCCCCTCAGAAAACACTGATGCTGATTAGCTGTCTCGTGGTTTATGTGCACAATTTCTTATCTGAGTAAAAATTTTACAGTTCATAAAGAGATGGAGCAGCCCGGATGCCCCTGGAGATCTTTCCTGGAGATCAGTATTCAAATAAAAATTAATTCTGAGATACAAATACAAAGAAAAAAAGGTGAAAAAGTTGATACACTATATTAGAGGGTTTGTTAGTTCTATACCTTTCTGTAACACCATGGAACAGGCTGCAAACAGCTACCCCTACACACATCTTCCCTATGCCTGCTATTATAAAAGTGAACCCTTAGGAATGTCCCTTTCTTTACCACTCTGCGGTGCCACAGGGCTGCATGTGCCAGCTGTGCCTTCACTGGAGTCCACAAAGGGAGCTGTGAGAGGCTTAGGCTTTCATGCTGGAAGGAATGATGGCTCCCCTCTAGTAATGTAATTGTGGCTGCAAAGTTAATGGGAAAAGAGAGTGATTTGTTTTAAGTTGCCAAGAACAATGGCAGGACAAAAATTGTGGCAAAACTCAAGAAGGACACAAAAATTGGTACCCATGATTCAGAAACTCCAGATGCTGAGGGTTTTAGCCCTTCATTATAATCAGCTTCCCTCCAACCTCTCTTCCAGGGTTATTTATTTCTGATATTTTCAACTGTAAAATATGGTATGTATTTGCAGGGGCCCGTTGGAAATCAGATTGAGTAACAAAGCCCTCTAGCCAGTGGTAATGCAGACTCATGTGGCCAAATGCCTCCGCCGTGCCTTTTCAGGGCACAGTCCTCCTGAGATGGGAGACCTCCTTACCAAAGTTTTGGAGATGTAATGTAATGAAAACACATGTTCAGCAGGGATTCCCTCTCCTCTGGCTTTCCTGGGGTATACTTGCTTCAAAGCCAGGCAAGGGAGGATACCTCAGTATGCTGTCCCAGGGCCACCTCTGCTTTCTCAGGAATGACCCATACCACAGCTACAGGGAAAAGTCATCATCTTCTTTGCGACTTCTCTCCTTCTCATGGCCCCTGCCTGCTGCAGAGAGAAATTCCCTCAGCTGCTTTGTAGACTGTGCTATATATAGCCCAAATGCTTATTGCCTGTGTCTATAAGGATACCTATTGTGTAGTGAAAATGAACAGTGGAACGTAATTAATCCTGGAACCCCAGTTCCCTCACAAAAAAATCAATAAAGAGTTTTCCTTGCTTTGCTTTGAGGCAAGGAAGTAGAGGAGAGTGTTCATTACAATTGACAGTCCTCTTCCCTGAAGCAGAAAGGCTTTTCCTTTACATCTAGCAAAGAAAACACAGCGCTTTGCACGTGCCTGATGCAGTTGCTATGGCACTGAACTTGGCACTCAGATGGGGACAGTGAGGCTCCAGTGGTACTGGCCAAGCACACGCTGCTTCTGCTGGGGTTGCTGGCTGCCCTAGGTCTTCTCCTTGCCACCTCCCCATCCGAAAGATGGGCAATTGAATGTTTCCAATGATTCTGGCATTAAATTGGATTGAGTAGGTGGTTCAAACTGGGCAGCAGGTTGTGCATGGGCTGCTTGCCCCTCTGAGAAAGTGGGCTGGAGGAAGCCCAGAGGCTGTGAGAAGCTGTGAGATGCTGAGAGGCTCCCACCAGCCCAGCCTGCTGTGATGCCCCAAGCTGCCATGGGGTTGCAGCGACCTGTCCTCACTCAGTCAGGCCCAGGGGCTGTGGTCAGCCAGCTGTAGACTTTTTAAAGAACTTTCTGTCTTTCTGAATTCCTTTGCTGGCGTCAAAATCTTCCTGAGGCCCATCTGTAGGTGGTCTAAAGCCACCCTGAAATGCCCATGGGCCTGTGTGAGGAACTTCAGTCGTGCGAAGTGCTGTTCCTATTAAAAGTTAATATCATGTGGCATGAAACCACCAAATCCCAGAGAAGTGCTATTGTTGAGACATTTCCTTAGGAGTGGCTGACCATCTGAAATTAAATACAAGCAAGCTCTGAAGCAGCATGCTGCAGTATTCAGCGTCTAGGACCTGTAAGACTAGATGATGGAAAATACCTTCTCCTTTAAACTACTCTCCTCTGACTCTGATAGCCTCTTATTCTCAGGATCAGTCAAGATCCCGGCTTCCAAAGGGGCTGTGATGAGACTGGCATTTGTGAACCCAGACAGGCACCACTGGTCCCCTGACAGCATTGCAGGCAGCAGGTGGGAACAGGCAGCTGGTTTTTGTCGCCAGAGCAGGCTGAAAGGGGCAGACAGGCCATCAGTGTATGTGCAAGTGCATTGAAAGAGAGTTGAGGATTTTTTAAAAGCATTTGCCCTCCTGCCCCCTGATATAAGTATGGTTTGCACTTCACCTTCCATCCATACACTGCTTTCCCTTCAAAATGAACATATTGTACTCTGCAGAGGCGGACAGTTTGCTGAATTTCATTTTGCTCCTTCAATCTGCTTAATGAATAACAATGAGTTTGAAGGTTTCACTGGATTCCAGCACTGATCTGAAATTTGTGTTAAGAAGTTTTCAGACCTTGGTTGTTTATGTCCTGCCTGAATCACCTGCTTCTTGCCTGTCCTTGCATGGCTCACTTCTGTGCCACCAAATTAAACTCACCCCTCCTTTTTTCTCCTAAAAAGCAGGAACAAACCATTCAAAGATATTTTTTAAAGAGACTTATAATGCCAAAACTTATTGCGTGGACAGATTTCACTCTTCTGGTAGTTGTTATGACTCATTTCTGAATTGGATAATTGCTATATGGTGGCGAATTCATCACTTCAAAACAAAAAGAGATGTGGGTGTGTTTATGTGTGCGCAGGGCATTAATGTGTATCACCCATTAGAAAGAGTATATCTTCAGCCTACTAATAACTCAAATCTTATCCAAATTTCAGTGGAGACCCTCTGTTCTAGAAGGAGTTAGCAGTACTTAAAGCCCAGTCAAATGTCAATGGTCCTTTCAGGCATTGCCACCATCCACCTTGGGAAGGTGAACTCTGTTAGAATTGGCTATGAAAGATGAATGTGCATTGCAAGATGAATGACTGTAGTGAAGACACAGTATTTGCAATGGAAAAGCTCATACTCCAGCAACACTGATTGTGATCTCTAGGCTGAATCTTCACTTAGGAACACACATAGGAACAGGGAAAAGGTAAAAATGGATTCTAAAATCACCCAACTGCTGTGATTTCTGATTATCCTGTCATTCAAATATACTTACATAATATGATAAGTTAAAATACAGAAATCCATAGCATTTTCAGTTTTTAAATTCTAGCAAATAGGTAATTAGAACTAAATTCTTGGGTGAGTCAGGACCAGGCTGTATCAGACCTCTTCAGTGCACAGACAAGATGTATAACCAACTTGTGGAGACAGAGGGGAGGGCTTCTAGCGTGGGTGTTTTCCACAATATGCAGAACATGGGAATGTTTGAAGATTAGGAGCATGCTAGTTCACCTTCACTGAAGACCCCGGCTTCTCCTAGGAGTTGATCTAGGTTCTAAAAATTGTAAGTGAAACCCATTGAACTTGAAGTTTTCAGATATAAGCTCCAATTTGTTGGATCTTTCAAAAATCCCAGGTAGATTGTGGAACTGAAAAATTTCAAAACTGCTCTGGGTAAGATCTTGAACAGCATTTTGAAGATAACTTTGCTTGCAGCAGCAGTTTGGAGTAGGTCACTTCTAGAAGTCCTCTTCAACCTAAATATTGCAATTAATTAATCTTTTTCCTCAGGAATTTTCCCCAGATAGTTTCTGTCTTTCCTGAAATGCAGTGTCCGTACTCAGACATCAAACTACAGCTGAGCTTTGAACAAAAGTTGTTTTGGGTGCTTCATACATCTCAGTATTGTCTTCACATAACAGTTCTGCATCACATTCAGCTTAAGATGGGTGCATCATAACCAATGCATCCTTTCCTGCACAACTCTTACTGAGTTTTCCCACTCTCAGTAGTTCTCTAGTTGAGTATTTTTATATACTTGAACTAACTTGCATTTATCTCACTGAGTTTTCTGCTGTTTTTTGTTTTTTTTTTCCAGCTTACATCTCATGTTTGTTGAGATAATTTTGAATTCTAACCCTGTCTTTTGATGTTATTTCACATCAAAGTCCTCACAAAGCTTGGTATTTACAGATTAAATAACCAGGAGGTTATTAAACACTTCCTGATCTCTCTCTCTGTTGCACCTACTTCTTACAAATAAGCCACAGAGGAAATGTGAAAGACCAAAGGAAGATATTATTTTGCTATTTGATGCTACTTCTGAGCTATATCTTCACTGAGGAAAACAAAATCCCCGGTTATGGCCACCCCCAAACAAAGGCAGTGTCATGCTTCAGGTCATCAGGCAGGGTGAAGGGTCATGTCCTGAGCCAAGCCAGCCAACACACTTGGGACATATATTCCCCATCTCTTGTTGAGCTGCTGCCTTCCTTCAGAGAGCCACAATGACAGACTCTTCATGCTGTGTCTTGGCTATCTTGTGTCCCATGGCTTATTATGCCATTGTCTTCCCTAAGTTTTTAATTCACCTTCACTGAAGAGCATCTGCACAGTCACTTCATGTTAATTGGTGTGGGGCTCATGGTCAGAGTGGCTGCCCGTACTAAGTATTTTGACTGCTATTTGATGCTTGTAAGTATACCCCTGTTCTCCCTGTTAAGAGGAGTCAGAAATGAGTAAATAGCCCCTAACACTGTACAACACATTTGTTAACTGCACAGAACTTGCTCCACATCAATAGCACTCTCCAGGCACACAGCTCTGAAGCTAAGTTCTTTTGCCATACTCAGATGCCAAATCCCATAAGTCTACCACAAGCCAGACCCACAAATGTCATCAGTCTGTTAGTCTGGGGGTGGGTTGAAAATTACACGATTTTTCTCCCAGTTGCAGGAGATGTGAGAAATATTTCTTTATGAAGCATTTTCAGACTTTTAGTCACCTCTCTCTGCTGGCTCCAACTCTTCCCATGTGAACGGCTGGACAAAATGAGGTAAGAAGTCCTGAGAGCAGACCTGGCACCTTCACTTTGCCAGGACCTGAAGGCTGGACCGCCTCTGCACGAAGCAGATTTGTACTCTTTGAAGAACACAAATAAATCTGCCATAGATTTGCACTGTGCCACTGAGTACAGACGTTTTCTGTTCATACAGTCAGCTCTCCATCAGATGTGGTGATGGGTCAGGAGTAGCAGTTTGCCCACAGATTGATACCACTAGCCCTGAGCTGATTCTTTCAGTGCTGGTTAGGGATTTCTGCTCCAAGCTCCCAGTGTCAAGAAACTTCTTAGTTGTTGTACCCTATGTAAGTTCATGAAGGTATCTTTGCACAGGTGCAGCACAGAAATGAGTAGGTGCTGCTGGACATGGGATGGATTGTTGGTGAGGGCAGTATGGGTATTTCTGTTCCTTGGTGCAGTTTTTCTGTAAACCAGTTAAGCTACTTGTGGCTGAGGCAAAGCCAGCTGTGCAAATAAAGTTTTGTAACTAAACAATTAAATTAAATTTAAGAAATTGTTTACAATCCTTTGGGCCCACTGGCGGGGTCCCTATTCTCTTGTTATTTCTTCTCTCTTCCTGAGCTGGCCTGGAGAAAAAGCTAGGGAGACAGTTCTTCCCAACACACCCTATCTGCAGAGGTCTGGGAGGGCAGCTCACTTCAGAGAAGATCCTGGTGTAGATCAGAGCCAGCTTTTGCTCTGTACTGATGGACTTACTGATTGCTCCCATGTCCTGTTTTCCCTCTGATCCTCTGCCAGCCTGTAGTGCTTCCAGCTATGGTCCACCAAGCTTATTCCACTACAGAATAACAATTGGATCATTCTTGTTCTCACAGACTGTACTGTACTATTAGAAATAGGCCAAATTTCAAATATCTATGCAATAGAAAGACATATAACTCCTACTTGTGCATTAGCTCAATTCACCAGTTTGTGTATCCAAGTACAAACCTAGATGTTCAAGTACCAGGCCCCACAAAGTATTTATGTGAAAACTGTGAAGCATAAACCTACGTGACTAATGTCAGGTATACTTTTTACTTAGAAATAACATGTTTTCTTTCAGATATAAGAGCTCTTTGATAGGGTAGATTTAAGACTCAGTGCTTAAAAGAGATGGTGATATGGACAAGTATGAATTCTGCTCTTTGTGTCTGAGCTAGTTGCATGACTCGCAGCATAAAGCTGTCAGAGAATCTCTGCGTTACTGGACTGGTGTGTACCCGAGTCCGTAACTGTACCCTTACTGAGAACTTTTTTGAGGGAGATTCAGCTCATCTAACATACTTATAATTGTAGGTGTCTTCATCTGAATTAATCACTCTGGGCTCCCTTTATAATCAATGGAGTGAAATAGGCAATTTTAGGCTGTGACTCATCTGACATATCTTAGACATCTACTTAAGGATGAAGTGAATCATGCTTTGGAGCTGTTTTTTTTCCTTCTTCTATATTTTTTTTTCTTCCCAAGGCAGCTAGGAATATTAAATAGGGCAGAGATATCTACAATGTAGGCATCTGTATTTGGACAGGTGAATCTTATTCTTTCCTTCTACTCTGGAGCTCCTTCTCCTTTTGCCCTAGAATACACGCGGATCATAACAGCTCCCCTTAGCCTCTAAATCTTATCCTTTGCTTCAGGTCTTTATACACTTAATTTGCAGTCTTGTCATTGCTTTGCCATGACTTACAACATATTCATCGGTGAAGGTCTTTAAGAGTGATCCTACAGCATTCTCTTCCTACATCTACACCTTGTGAATGTCTGCAACCTGCCAGAAACTCCTGTCTTTGCCTAGGACTGTCTTCTATCCCTGATTTGCTTCTGCCTCCAAGTTTTCATGGTATTCAGTTGACAGCTAGTCAGGTGGCAGCTGGGCACACTCCTAAGCTGAATAGGAAGAGCAGAGCACGCTGTAGTTTCAGGAGCAGAAGCCACGGTTCAAAAGCACATTCTGAGTGAGACCTATCCCAAAAGATCCCTGCTTCTACAGGAGGAGTAGCAGTCTGGAAGAGAGTTCATTTATTGGCACGTACATGACTGCATAAGAGGGATCTACATATGCCATTATTGTTCCCAGCACAGGCTGAGAATCCCACTTTCTTGAACCTTGCTGGAATGTCAGGTATATTGCTAATGCTGATAACCCATAGACATATTACTGCCATAGTACCAAATTCCCCAGGCTTGCATCATTCAGCCAGTGACTAGAAGTTAACTGGATTCCAGTTAGCAGTAATCACTGGTTATTGCATTTGATAGTGTTGGAGTTGTAGCTGCCTGGTGCAAGCTGGTGATACAGATCCATAGGAGTTTGTTTCCTCCTGCAGAAGTTCTAGAACCAGACTATGACCTTATCCCGGTGTGTGAATGTGCTTGCTTCTAAAGAGCTGCTTTGCAGGTGGAGTAAAGAGGCAATCACAGCATCTACCATGCTGTGCAAATATGTGGTATCCCCTGCTCTTGGAGATCCTCTGAAGATTCCTGCGGGTCCTGTTTCTTTCCCCGTGAAGGCTTCAGCTGCTATGAGATACTTAATCAAGCAATGCAGAGCTGTCGAGCTATCACTCTTAAGCAAGGCAACAATTTCAGAGCTGCAGAGAGCAGAAGGCAGTATCCATTGCTTCTGTGCCAACTGCTGTGCAGAGAGATCATCCCTCATGCTTAGAGATGCTCTGCCTGTGATAGCTCCCCAAGCTGCACACTGATAGCACACACCAGGAAGTGGAAAGGTCTGGCCCAAGCCATATATTGACTTGGTCTGGATGGAAAAGGGACGATCATATAGGTTGAGCCAGAGAAAGGCTGTGCTGTCAGACACCCTCATTTGCCAAAATGGAAAAAATTACAAGATACAGGAAAGCATGGGGTGGGATGTCAACTCCAGGAGGTGTATGAGGGACATAGAGTCACAGTGTTCATTAACCTGACTGGGATTTTTCATTCTGATATCACATAGGAGCTGACAGCCTTTTCTAATCCCTCAGTCACTCCGCATATTTCTTACTATTTGTTTTGTATTCTAAAAAGAGATGGAAGTAGCTATGGTGTCAAAGACTTCTGGAGAAAAGGGAAGAATAAAAGCAGGGGGACAGACTGCAGCCTATTGCTAGTTTCCGAAGAAACAGCAGTTCTATCACCAAAAAGGAATCTGTAGTGCAATATTAAAAGATAAATTTCTTTGAGAAGGAAATTACTTTAAGAGGGATGAATACTCTATTGCATATGTGAGATTGGTGTTCATCCAGAAGAAAAAAAAAGGACCTTTTATAAGGTCAGAAGAAACATTTTCAGCATTAGAAAATGTTGCCCATTTACATTCCACAGTTTTCTTTTATTTTAAATATTTTCTAGCGCAGAAAATGGTTTTGGGCTAAGAGAAATCATTCACTAGAATTACTTTTCTCTTTGGTTTGCTCACTATGTATAGGCAAAAGTGCAGTTCTGCTATCTGCTAAATCTGAGCTGTATTTAACTACAAAAGCAGCCCAGCTGAAACAATCACTCTTTGTGGAGAAGAGACAACTCAGTGAGAATACAGCAGATCTGTGACAAGAGGCTCAATCCTGTAAGATGCTTAGCAGTCTGGTGCTGATCCAGCTCAGCCCCTCGTCTGAAAACTGTGGACCTAACCGTGGGCCCCAGATATTGCAAGACACAGGCCTAAATGAGAAAGTGAAATAGCCTGAGTTTGGCTTGTGGGAATGACAGTAGCTTATGAAATGCTAAGACAGCTGGTGAGGTTGAAAAGTGTCCTCAAGAGGTACCCAATTTATGGGCAATTGGTGCATGAGCCGGACAGTTTTTTAAATGGATAATGACTGGTAAGGTAGCTCTATTCCAACCAGCTGGTATCCTGTTTTTCATCTTTAGATAGAAGATGGAAGCAATTAGAGTTAATCCTACTATACATGCTACGTGGAAGATTTGGGAGCCAACAAGATTGCCTGGCACTTGCTGTAAATTCTCTTCCTCTTTATTGATTGATTGATTGATTTTTTTCTGAGGAGAGTCAGGATATCCCTTATCTCCCTTTAAACATTAACACCTTGAAGTTTTCATATTCTGGCAGATTCTGGAATTTTTCTTTCTGACTTCAGTGTATTAGACATTATGTCTTGATTTCTCTGCCAGATTTGAAAATAACAACAACAACAACAACGATAGTGGAAATCCAATAGTTTGCTTCTTCAGGGATAATTCTCACTGTCTTTTTCTGGAACTTTAAAAATCTCTGTTTTTTTAATTTTTTTTTTTAATTTTTTTTTTAATGGAATTAATTCCTATCTGAGTAAAACCAGAATGAAATCCACAAAGAATTATAGAACTACCCCATACACACAAGATTCCATGTGAGTTTTTCTGTCAATTTAATTGGTCATTGATATAAGGTAAGGTACTATTCATATTGCTTACGAGCATAAAAAATGACCATTTTGTGTCACACCTTCTTGGGCAGAAAATATATTCTCCAAGACTGGCTAACCCTGGATGCTTTGGAAGGAGGACTAGGACATATGGAACACTTCACCTCATCTACAGCCACTCATAGCTGAGGGGCTTTCCACAGAGATCCTTCCTTTCCTGGATTCTCTGCCACCAAGCCCTCTGCAGAGGACATGCCTCAGAACTACCCTGAGGATAGAAATCCCGAGGACCTAATGCTACAAGTTTCTGGGTGGACTTTTCTACTTAATTTATCTTCAAAAGGTAGTACTCTTTCCGAAATGAAAGTCAGAAGTCATTGCCTTAAGCGGATCAAACAGACCCACGTATCTTCATTTCTATGGGGTGGGCATGCTGGAGAAAATTGGACAGGATTAAATCTGGGTTTTGTTTCTTGCTACACATCAGTCTGTCAGCCAGTGAGTCACAGGCCGGTCGAAGCCAAGGAGGTGTGGTGGCTGGAGCTGCTTTTGGGATCCCATTTTCCCATGCTCAGGATCAACAAAAGCCACCAATGGTTGTCTCAAGTGTTCACAGAGGACTCCTGCACCCTTTCCAGTGGGAGTCAGGCAATAGCTGCTGGCCAGCCCTGTGCATGGGGCCACATGCACAGGAGGGCACGCTGGCTGCCAAAGTGTTTTCATCCTGAAATGACTGTCAGGCTCTTTAGGCGAGGCAGGGTCCACCCAGAAATATCCCATGAGCTGCTGGATACCAGCTGGACAACTGTGAACAAAGCTTATATTTCCCCATGCGTACACACAAAAAAAGAGGCCATCCTTCCTTCTGTGGAAAACAGAAGAATGATAATTCTCTTGTTTCCTAATAAGGAGATTTTAGAGCAAGTTTGAGTTTAGCCAATTTTTGTAGCACATAGCAATTTAATTGTTTTCTTCTCTTAATTAAGTTCATCTGACAAGATTTAGCCAGAGAACTGTATCTAAAAGCTTTTTCTGCTGACTGTAAACACTTGTTTCTGAGAACATTTGTCCATAATTTTTTTTCCCCCACTCTGTTTGGAATTGCTGATGAGAGCTGTCACAGGTTCAGGACAGGACTTTTGGTTCATTTAAGGAAGGCTTTGAAATATATAACCGGCAAAGTTTAAGTTTGGATAATGGTATTAGAACTTCCCACAATCACTCCTCATCCCAGTCTCCCCCCTAGAAGACACTGAAACACAGCAACAAGACCAGAGGTGGATAAAAATTTGCTGAGCTTCTGAATAGCTACCTTAGTGAAACTGAACCCAAATTCCATAACCTGAGATGATTTATAGTTTTGCAGAAGAATCATCCAAGACTTGGTTTTGTGTCGTTGTAAGGGAAAATTCCACAGCTTTGACATGTCTCTGATTTTGTTGTGCTTACACAGTTAATTTTTAAAAGGCAAAACAGATGCTACTATGAGAAAATCTATGTTAAGAGATTATGATTGCTGACTGAACCAGAAGAAAAGGAACAGTATATACAAACAATTTTTTGGACATTTCATTAGCTAAAAGTATGTAACGGCTAACATTGCTTTCCTTGTAAGAGATGCAGAAATAATAATACCTTACAGCAGTAGATCTTTTTTTTTCTCAGTAAAGTTTTGAGAAATCATTTTGGTCACATTATTTTCAAGTGTTTGCTCTTTCTTAGATTTTGGAAAAGAGAGTCCTCTATTTTTTTCTAAAACACCAACCCATGGGTTTCCAAATGTTATGTAATGTTTCAGTATATACAGCTGTGAGTTACAACACCTGTGCTTCTGCCCTTGTATTTCAGTATTTGTATTGATCACCATTCCTTTTCCTGGGCCATGAAGAATTGTCTTTACCTGCCTAGCTTCAGGAGAACAGTTGTCATTATTTGCAAAAAGTCTGTATCTTTCTTCCATTTATCTTTACAAATTATAGGCAGAGGAAGCCCACATAATGGACAACAATGCACTTGTTACAATGCAGTTTCTAGGGTCTGTGTCCAGCAGGAGCAGCCTATTTCTGGAACGCCAGGTCCAAATTTCCATTAAACGCTTCCAATAAATTCACAAATGGTTCCAGGCAAGCAGGGTAGCAAAAAGAACTCTAATTCTGAACATCTGGGAGGCAACTCCCCAGCAATCCTAAATAAATCACAAGAAAAGGTCAATCTCTCACAGTGGTCGGGTCTTAAAGCACCTCATTGTGGTTCTGTAGCCCTCTGTTCACCTTATCCTGTACAGTATGAGGAAGCTGCACAGCCTGGAGAGCATCTTCCAGCCACGTTGTGCTGGAGAAATCTCTTTGCATCCCTGAACGCTTCTGTAGCCCTATAAACCCCGTAGGAATTGTGGACAGAATGACTATCTATCTGTGTATTTGTACAGTGCTTGGTGAAATGAGTGGTCTACTTTGATCTTGAAAGTAGTGGGCAAGTGAATTGGGAGGGAATGAAGAGAAGTTGTTGCCAGGAGGTGATGGCTGAGATCAATTCCCATCTAAATGTTCCCAGCTCACCTGTATAAAAGGAAAATGATTTTTTAATGGGTACTTAAATTGCTAGGCAAGCAAGCAGCCTCTTAGTTAGTGACAAAAGGCCGAGTGCAATCCTGCAGTAAGCAGCCATGTTGGCAGCAGGAAAAAAATAGAAGAAAAAAGGAGATAGATAGATATTTCCATTTGTAAGGAAAGGATTTCCTTCATAGAATGAAAAGATGCAAAAAACAACTCCGTCCTTGTACCTTAAGCAACCACAGTCCCAATAAGTCTCTGAACAGAACTCCAGAAAATGAAAAAAGCAAGTGTCAGACATGCTCTTCTAAGGAGATTATTTTTCCAATTGATCTTTTATGTACAGAGAAACTGATTCTGTACCATCTCAATCAGAGTGTGTTACAACATTTGCCATTTTTCTAGTCTTCAGTGAGCAGAATAATAGTTTGCTTTTTGCTTCACCTTGGAGCAAAACAATGAAACCTAGAATTATTGCTGCCAAACAGATGGGGATATTTCTCATGAAGATGAAAAAGCGAAGGCCTAACAAATGAAAAACATTAGGAAAGAGAAGGTTAAAGCAGGCTCTGCTGCACTGTTTGGCACTGCTATTTTAGCAGTGTATATAGTTTTATGAACTATTCTTTTTTTTATGTTTCAAATACTGCAAAGCCTCAGAAAGAAAGTGTGGTTGTTGTTCGTTGTTCATCACAGAGCATCTGCCTGACGTGGGCACAGTCAGGTCACAAACTGGAATAATTGTTTTGTGTGAGTGTATTTGTTTGTTTGTTTCTAGAGTGGAAGTATATTTTATTCCTTCAAATAGTTTCTAGTCATCTGAAGATTTTCTTTCAAAATTAATGTATGGACAGTGTTGGCCCTTGAGACCAAATATGAATAATTGGTGAACCAGCAGAAAGTGTATAATAAAGTTACCAGCCTGTAAAGCTGATTATCCCAAAAGAAATTTGTAGATTTTAAATCCAGAAAGGACATTGTGAATGTGCAATATGACCTCTTGTGTAACACAATCCATAGATTTTCACTTAGCAGTTCTCACAAAGCCCACATGAACTAAACCCAAGACTGTTGGACTCACTTCAACAACTCAAGACTTGAAGCTGTACCCTCTGTTGTTTTCCCAGCGTCCAACTACTTCTGCCGTTAACATCCAAGCTATTCTCACCAATGATCACCTCATACCCACAAACACTCTACCTTGATCCTGCAGGCTAACCAGGAAGAGCTTTTTCATGCGTCACGATGAGCTGGATTTAACGGAACTTGAATCATTCTTATTGCCGTGGGTGTTCTTCATCTCCTATTATTTATTTGTTTTTTTACGTGTTTATTTATTTTATGTTTATCCGGTGCATCAGCATCTTTTTCACTTCCAGAGAAAGTATTCTTTTCTCTTTTGGTTCAAGAAGTCATGTCAGCACTTTGTGGAAACTCAGGGCAGCCTAGAGCTTTTCCTTCAGCATGCAATCAAGAGGCTTTCCCTTAGTGTCCGATCAAGAGGCATTCTTTACATTGTTGGCTTAGCTCTTCCATTCTCACTTCCTGTATCTCCTTGCTGGCCTTTGAAACTAGCTGTTGGTATGCAAGGAAATGACAGCCACTGTTTTTGAAACAGTCACTGGCAGGATGGATATTCTGCATTGTCTCTAGGTGTACTTCATCCTTCTGAAGGGACAGGCTTCCTCCAGCTTTTCTTTTTAGATGTCGGTGATACATTTTTCTTTTTGTGACTGTATGTATCATCTTGTACGTTAATAAGTGACAGTGAAATGTCATTTAACTGTACAGCAGCTTACAGAATGTCATGTTTTTATACTAGATTGTCATATTTTCATTGCGGATGAGCAGGCTATTGCTCTGCTAGAAATCTCGCTGATTTCATTTGGACTCCCTGTGAAGCGGCCCCACTGACAGCTCAGCCTCCTCCTTGCCCCTGCTAAGGCAGTCATTGGCATGAATGGGGACCCTTTGATCTCCAGCATCTCAGCCCTGGTGAAACAGCAGTGTCACCAAAGCCAGCAGGATGAGGTTTGAGATTTTGTTGGAATGTTAGGCTGGCCATTGTTTCGCATTTCCTACTCGGTTTCCTTTTAAAAATGCATTTCATCTAACTCTATTGCTGGTAGTCCATAAATAAAGCAATTCCTAGGGGCATGAATGCTATTCAGGCAAAATAATACCAATATTTGTCTGCTTTCCCTCCCTGGTATCCAACAGCTTTGCCAGGTCATTTTTCCTCGAAGAGGAAATAACCCATTTCTGGAATTCAGATTTTCCTGACTTCTTGGAAACAGGGAGTATCAAGCGTTCTGAGTAATGTTCCCCTTTGAAGCTTTCTTAAAATAGTCTTTTAAATATCTGCCACTTTTGAAAGGTTTAAGTTTCATGGGGGTGTAATTCTGCTGACATTGATGGCATCTGCCAGCAGAAGCTCTGCTTCTGCAGCTTCTTCTATGAGCTGCATTGCCCTGTGCTTGATAAGAAAAGCATGGACCCATGAAGTGGGTCCAAACCCGGCCATGAGAGTCTTCTGTTATGCTTTTCTCAGGCTGTGCCAGCATTTAGGCAAGTCTGATGCTGATCTGACAGGGGCTGAGCCACTGCAGTTACCAGAGTCATCGCTCACACAGCAGAGAGAGGGCAGTGCTCACAAGCATTCAATAACGACAAAGACAAGTATTTGATCATTTACCTGTGCAGCAAGTCCTCCCAGGAAAATGACTATAAATCAGAAAGAAAGTCTCTCTCACATTACCAGGAGAGAGGCAAAAGGCTCATAATTCTAATGGAACAAATCACATGCAAGTGAGTCATTCATAATTGCTTTATAAAAATAGTGAATAAACGCTGTCTTATTCTGTACTTGATTAAGCACGTGTATAACTTTAGTCAAGAGAACCTGTCTTGTGAGCATAAAGTTGCAGGAATAAGGCTTAGTGAGAGAGCACCTTGTGGAAAACATAAATCCCAGAGCCAAAAATGTCTCTGGGAGATGCAGTTCTCTTTTAAAGCACATCTGCTGCAGAAAGATTTGCTTCTGTGCAGAGAAGAGCTTGTGCTTGTGATTTCCATCTCTCTTTGTGAAAATAAAACTGGTTCCCAAGTAAGGATGGTAAAGGCAGGAATTTCACCTATCTAAAACTGAGATTTTCCATACAATTATGTTTTTGTCTACCTGGGTACTGAATGTGAAAGGTATGTCATTTGTGCTTTCTCTTTGAGTAGTTAGAATTTTGCTCATAAAACAGTCTTCTCCCTGTGAAGGTATCATCAGTTAAACTCTGAATATGAAATAGAACTGAGCCAAACATTTGGATGCAACACACTAGAAGTGTAAAACTCATTCCATGGCAAAGTTTCACAGTCTCCTTTTTTTAAGGTAAATACTAACAGTTTGCTTCCAGTGCAGTTAACTATCATCTCTAAAGCCAAATCCAATTCAAAGAACAATTTTCTTTTTCACACGTACATATGAAAGTCTACATCAATGTGTGATTTTGGACTGAAAAATATTTTCTTTGGTGAGTACTGCCTGAAAGCTCTGTGCAGTGTTCAGTCCTCCTACCTACAGCTCTCTTAACTGATAGGTGAGCAAATTCAGTGCTCCTGCGATCAGTATTTCAAGAGCCTGCATGGGAAAGAAAGCATCAGAAAGCACTTGCAAAGCAGAGCAAGGGGTGTCAGTGTGGAGGGTTGATGAGTTCGTCAGCACAGTCTTGATGGAGACCGTCTCTCAGCCCCACACTGGAAATGCCACATCTCATCCACTTGCCCAGTTCCCCTTATAAATCCCCTGTGGGCAGAGGTTTGCCTGATGCATTTATGAACCCCAGCCCTGCGGGCTTTCAGTCCTTCCTGACCCTACAGGCCTGTCAGGACTCACAACTGAACATGAAAAACTATGTGCAACATGCAGGTGTCTCTGCTATCGTGGCAGCTTGCCTTATTGGTGATAGGTACCTCATCAAGGCAGTCCAGGGACTGTCCATTGTACTCTGAAAGAGATGTCTACATGGCTATATATATATATATATATATACACACTACATTGGCTCTTTGCACCTATATGAAAACATCTACATTTAAGTGAGGTATATGTTGGCTGTGGTGGTGCTGGTAGAGAGGCATTTCCACTACTCCTCTTGCTCCCAGCCCAGGGATGCTGGGGCTGTCCTCTCAACCAAACGTGGTGCAACTCAGTGTCTCCCCATAGAGAAGAGGCACTCAAGGGGTACATTGGGCTATCTCACTAACTATAGGGGATATCCAAAAGGAGAGAACTTCCTGGGCCAGACAAAAACTGGGTAAAACAAAGCAGTCTTGCAGGTTGGGTAAGGCCATTTAGAACCATAACATCAGTATCAGGCAGAAATTCAAGTTACCTGCTATTAGCGCTGTTAGAGTGTGGTCTCACTAGTTTTCTGTGCGTTCCTCTGCAGCTAGTGTGAGCTATGCTTCTCCTTAAAAAAGCACAGATAATCCCCCTGTACTCAGAGGCTCGAAGGAAACCTTGGTTCAGGCAGCTCTCCTTGGGGTGAATTGTTTGTTGGAAATAGTTTGAAAAGTAAGTAATTGCATTTGCTACAAAGGAAATATATGTACGTGGTGGTAATTTGAAGGGGACCAACTGCTCTCCCTGGAGGCTGTGCATCAGACTCAGTGGGATGGTGCCTTTCTCCCAGTTTTCTTCTGCTAACAGGATCAAGCTGGGATCTGGAACTTCTGATGCTGGACACTGTGGCAGCTTTGATGAATGTTCTTGTCACCTTCTGCATTGATCCTTTCAGTTCATTTCCTCCTTCTGCTTGGCCTAATTCAGGAGATGGCTGCTCAGCAAGAATGTAGCTGTCTCTTTCACATGAGCAACGTAACTTTTCCAGGCATGGTCTGCTCAATAGAGTGGACACATTTTGTTCCAGATCTGCAGTAGGGTGGATTTATGCGTATCTCTTCACCATTTGCTTTGTCCCAGAGCTCAGCTGGCCTGTTTTACCAGCATGCTGGACATCCACCCTACATGACTATTAGATGGTTTACACACAATGGGTGTCACAGATGGTTGGTGTTCTTGGAGAGAACATGCAACTTAAAAAATTTATCACAACAGTGCTGAAGGATGGAGAGGAGGTGAATCACCACATACCCACTCTGTCCAGCACTCAAAGTTTTTAAGGTCCAGCTCTGCCTGTGGTTAGCATGCACATTTTTCTAAAAGAAAATGCAGCCATTAGTTATCATCTGATGGGAAATGAGGAGACATGTTTGCATGTTGTTAAAAATCTCTAGTAAATGTTCCAGCATCAGTTCCTAACTCTGTGTTTGTTGCCATAGGAAGAACATGAATGTGGAGGGGCAGCTGTGAGTCCCAGGCCAAACATAGTCAGATCCAGTGCTGCACTATTCTGCCCATGCACGGGGAGAACATTTCCATGCATGACCTCTCTCCCTCCTGGGACCTGTGGCACAGGCTGGTGGCAGGAGTTTGCCAGCCCAGAGCTCCTCTGAACATGCACTACTGGTGTATAATAAACACATCACAAGATTGTCCCAAACTGTACTGGGTTTAGGTACACTAAGAGAACAAACCTGACTGCCAATGGTACAGCATGTGTATGTTTTGCATACCTGGGAGTTTTACTAGAATACTCCCATACAAAATTGTCTTCCTTGTTGATTCAGGAACAAAAAACAAAATAGAAAGAAGTGCTCACAGTAGTTCAAACATACCAATTTGATTAAAAATGCAACATAGTTTTAGTATAAAATAGAGGTGCAATATTTCACCACTGGATGGCAGAATCTTCCTCCGGTCTAGCAATATAATAACAGAACTGTTTGCTAGAATTAAAGCAAAACTGAAACTGTCATAATCAGTCTAGCGTCTGATCAAAGTCTGATCTGCTGGAAATGTATCTGCAGACGAAAAAAACTGTATTTTTTAGAAACTCCTTTCTGACTATGACATCTGAACTTTTAATATCTGTCTTGAACACATGAATTATAGGGCCTTCGTTTTTCTCCAGATTTGTCAGTGTCCCCCACATTTGCCTGCTCTGTCAATGTGATACTCATGCCTACACTGAGTATTTTTTCTCTCGAATCTCATTTTGTGTCACAACTAAACGTTTGAACTGCAGAAATCACGACACGCTTGGGAAAGATGCTGTAGTTGGTGGTACTATAATCTCTTGAAAATACAAACAAAATACTAGCTATTGATATGAAAGCACAAGTAAAGTCGTGCTTGGACCAAAAATGACAATATTTCTATTAAGAAGATGTGGTGTTTTGAAACAGTTGTTGGAACTTTTCCGAAATTACTTTTAATTAGAGAAAACTAATTCAGATCTGACATTTCTCCCTTTATATGTGCTATATACTGAGCAAAAGGAGAAGAAAGAAAATGAGCTAAGCCTTCATCTTTATCAAGAAGGAAGACAAATTTTGTTCTTAACCTTAGAGGGTTTGATACTAGTTTCTATCAAGCAGAGACTATTAGTTTCTATTAGGGGAGACTGTTAATGCTTCTAGCTATTGTTAAGAAGCCCGAACTCTGTTTATTTTCTGAGACCTACTTCCATGGGTTGTATAAGCCTTTGCTGAAAGTTTTCACAAAGTTTTGAGTAGAATTATAAATGAAACAAATCTCATAATGCTTGGCAATCATCATTTTAAATACTCAAAAGAAAACTTCCTTCAAATGAATGGCTTTTATATAGGAAACAAGAAGTTTACAGAGAGATCAGAAAGGACAAAGGCTATGGTAGGACATAAAAAGTTGTTTTAGTGCATGAAACATCCACTTTACGTTTTTGACTTTCACAGCATACTGCAGCAACAAGTTCAAATATTTCGCTATAGACTTTGTACAGAGTATGCCTTTAGAAGTCCGTATTATTGTTATTGTTCCCCTCTCTTTTCAGATCATTTCTGAATAACCTAAGCTACACCTATTTATTAAAGTTGTTTTAGCTTGAAAGAGCCAAGATAGCATTTACACTGATAAGAACTGAAATATGCTTTGAATCTCAACAACAACCATACAGGCAGCAGCAGAAGAAGTGAAAGTAAACAGGGCAGTATAAGTGAAAAAGAAATCCACCAACAAAAACAACAAATAACATGCAGACATTTCCAGAGGCCCGGGGGATGCAGTTTTGTTGCAATGAGATGAGCATCTTGAGCACAGAATCATAGAATGGTTTGGGTTGGAAGGGATCTTTTAGATCATCTAGTTCCAACTCTAGACACCTCCCACTGGACCATGTTGCTCAAAGCCCCATCCAGTCTAGCCTTGAATACCTCCAGGGAGGGGGCATCCACAACCTCTCTGGGCAACCTGTTCCAATATCTCACCACCCTCACAGTAAAGAATTTCTTCCTAATACCTATCTTCTCCTGTATTGGCAGGCATTGTGCTGGAGTAAGTTTCCAACATGCAAGGGCAGCTTATATGGGCAAACTCTAGCAAGGATTGGGAACTGCCTGCTCTCTCTGCTCTGGCAAATACTACCTAGGTCAAGATTATGCTCATCTTGATTGAAAAGACCCCCTCAGTCACCTAAGATGAGGCACCACCATCCACAGATCTCCCAGCACGTTCTCTGGAGAGCATCTTGGCCCTGAAAAATGCACAGCTCCATTTCATAGAATGTTAGAATCATTAAGGTTGGAAAAGGCCTGTAAGATCATCTAGTCTACTCATCAACTCATCACTACCATGCCCACTGAACCCTGTCCCTAAGGACCACATCCGTACATCTCCTGAATACCTCCAGGGTCAAGTGACCCCGCCACTTGACCACTCTTTCTGAGAAGTTATTCCTAATATCCAACCTGGACCTCCCCAGTGCAACTTGAGTCCGTTACCTCTCGTGCTATCACTGTTACCTAGAAGAGACCAGCACCCAACTCACTTCAACTTCCTTTCAGACAGTTCTAGAGAGCAATAAGATCTCCCCAGGGCCTCCTTTCCTCCAGACTGAACAGTTCCCTCAGCTGTTCCTCATAAGACTCACATTCCAGACCTTTCACAGCTTCATTGCCCTTCCACTGTGCACTACCCATCAAGGTGTGCCAGAGCGTGAGTGGATTTGAGAAAATCTGGACTATAATTAAACAGGAATTTGCAGTAACCAGACCTAAGTGGTTTGAACAAGAAATTTACTGCTGTTAAAGCCAGTGGAGTTTACCCAGATAATCCTCTGTGTTTTCTTCTGTCCCAAATTAAATACAGCTTTGTAATTTGTACTGGGGGAGTATTGGGAAAGCTGCTTCTTCACATGAGGGCCAGTTTCAGTTCCAGTAAAAGACCTCACTCAGCAGTGTTACCATTTACCTGTGTTCCAGGCTCAGCAGAGAAATGTGGGATTCCAGCTGCTGATGAAGAAATGCAGAACTGGATTCAGGGCAAATAAACCATCACGCATGATGTTTTAAAATAGTTTGCTTCACCTGTAGGTTATTTTTCTAAAGCCTTTTCATTCAGCAGGAGCATGTCAGGATAAATCCCTGTCACCTGGAATCAACATTTGAATGCCATTAATATGCATAATAGGCTAGGAAGCATACTGATGTTACATCTGAACTAAAAACAAGCCACTCCTTGCCTTGTGCTAGCTTGCTTGAGGTGGCTATATCACCTCAAGAACATAAAACTGTTATATTCCATCCAAACAAGGGCAACGAACATGGGATAGGGTCTGTAGGGGCAAGCTGTATGCAGAGTAGCTGAGGCCCCTCGGTGTGCTCAGCGCAGAGCAGAGGAGCTGAGGGGAGGCTTCATGGCGGCTGCAGCTCCTCACCGGGAGCGGAGGGGCAGCGCTGAGCTCTGCTCTCTGTGACAGCGACAGGGCCCGAGGGAACGGAATGGAGCTGTCAGAGGAGGGGCAGCTGGGGGTTAGGGAAAGGGGCTGCACCAGAGGGCGGTGGGCATGGAACGGGCTGCCCACGGCTGTGGGCACAGCCCTGAGTGCCAGAGTTAAAAGAGAACCTGAGGATAACCGGTCTGACTTTTTTTAAAGACAGATGTAAAGAAGGCATTCAGAACCTCTGCCTTCTCCTTATCCTCAGTGGTCAGGAAAAGGTAGAGATGTCTGACACTTGCCATACCTTTGTATCTTTGAAATTAGATTATGAACTATAGGCAACATTTTTGCTCCTTTAATGCATGGGGCAGCGCTAACAGGGGTCTCAGTGAACCCTCTAGCAAAATGTGAGGCTTTGAGTTATACTTCTGAAGGGCTGTTCTGGTGCTGGGACCACACAGCCCCAGCACTTCGAGGATTTGCTTTGGAAGCAGCCAATAAGCTAATTTGGCGTGCCAAAGTTAATGCTGTGAAATCCTTGTGAATATCAGCATTTCAAAGCACTATCACAAATGTCAGCAACTTCAGGGATGGAATGAGTTACAGCAAACTTATGGCTTAACCTGTCATGAAGAGTAGTCTCTGAAAAATTAGTAATCCTGCCTGTGTTTTGCAGTGTTTGTCTTTGTTTGGCCTTGATAGAGAGCTGAGGTCACACTGAGAATTCACTGCTAAGTGTTTAACAGAAAAAATTGTGTACAGCCTTGTGCCTCTAAAATAATCCTTAGCTTTTGCTTGTGCTTTGAACATTCATTTATTTCTTTTATTTGTTGTCTTTCCTTCTGCAAGGTTATCCCTGCTATATTAGTGTCTCCGTGACATGTTGCTGTCTTTCAGCGTTAGTGTCATGGATAAGGAGCTTTATCTCTCTGCGTCTCTATCTTTGGCTGTAAAATAACCCATTTAACCACAGAAGAACAGACAAAAAGACTTTGGTCCTTCCATTGTTAGTGTCGCCCAATTAAGGACGGGCTAATTGAAAAAATGTCACTTATGGCCTAACCCTGCTCTGTAGAGGGTCAGGGTTATATAATATTTTCCTTAACCAAGACCTTGAGCACTAATTCCTGTCCTCTGGCAAAAGGACTTGTAGGACTTGTGAGAAGAGATTCACACTCCATGTCTCTGATGTGGAGGAAGAGTCCCAGTGCTCATCTCCAGTTGCAGAAGCCACTGTTCATAAAATCTTGGGTACGCCTGGGTAATCTATCTGCTGATAGAGTCCATCTGTTCACTACACTATTTGGAATTGCCACAGCCTGCCTAAATGATCTATGTTGGAGAATAAATGTCACCTACTGAGAGGCCTGTGCCCAGAGGAAAATTTCATCCAACAGCTCAAGTCTTTTTTCTGTAGGCCTGAATCGTCCCTTAGTTCTTGCACATGGATACAAACCGTCATCCCAGGATACAATTCTATCTGCTTTGCAAAGTCTGCTTCTGCTTCCTAAAGTGGGGTATGATTTGCAGAGGAATTTGGGATGGGATGGAAGATGCTACCTTTGTGACTCAATTTCTTGGGCAGAATGCAAAGTAGGACAGAGATTATACAGGCAATCAATGGACATATGCTTGGAGATGTTGCCCAGGCAGACAGGGTGTAGCAAACACATTTGGTGATAAACCTCTGGTCTTCACCTCATTGCTCTGTGCATATGGAAAGGTGCTGGGGGGGAATGCAGCCGCCTATGGGGAAGGATGATTGGATGCTGCCCCTTCTGCCAGAGGGTATGTGGTGCAGAGATCTTTCAACAGCTTCTCGATTCATCCTCATCTTCACTCTGTGTTTCTGGGACTCCTCACAGGACCAGGTGCAACGTGACCAGGTAGCTGCAACGATGAACTCTCAGAAAGTCAGGCTCTGGCAGCATCTTTACCACCAACATGAATTCTGCTGGTGGGATTTGTCCAGAATAAATGAGATGTGTACATGTGTATATAAACTGAAGTGGGTTTGTGCTAAGAGGAGCACCTATAGTTCTTTTGGAAGAAAACTACAGGAAGGTCCCTGCAAATCCAGCTTTTTATTTTTTCATAAGAAAATAGAAAAGCTTCATGGTGTGGAAATGAAACTCCCAAAAATTCCCCAGAAACAGGCTCATACTCCTCCAGAGCTTCTTATTCCCTTGATGGTCTTTGTAGGGTAATGAAGTGATCTGTGGAGGACTCCTTCAGCTATTCGTCTTCCTAGGACGGAGTGGTAATGCAGAGAATTAAGGCTCCCAGAAGACAATGGCCATTCCCATGGCCTCAATACATTTCATTTCTGTAAGTGGAGAAAGGCTCCAAAAGAATTATTCATCCTCCCCCCTGTCCCTCAGAAATTTCTCCATTGCTGCTCTGTAAATTAAATCTTGCAAGGATTTTTTTCCCGAACAGGCTCTTAGGGCAAGTGCAAAACTCATTAAATGAAAACAAATGTTCAAACTTGCTCTGTTATTTCCCTCCCCAGTTGCCCTCTTCAGAAAAAACAAATCATAAAACTGAAACAGAAAAAGGTAGGAGTGTCCTGTTTTGCTAAATAAGGAGGAAGGCTGAAGTGAACCCAGGTGCAAGTGGTGAGACTTGGCTGAGAAGAGAGCAGCAGTCTTGAAAGCAGGTGCTGGGATGCTGAGCCCCAGGGACAGCTGGTGGAGAGTACGTGTCTCCTCTTTGGAGGCGTTACCTACAAAATGATCAGATGGAGGCCTGAATAGCAAAAATGCAGGTGATGCCAAACAGAGGTATTGCAAAGAGCTTTGAAAATACAATGCTGCTGAACAAAATGCAGTGGAAAACAAAGCTTCCTAAAAACGTGAGGGGGGCTTTACCAGCATCTCTGAGTGCCTGAAACAGCACTGTTTCTGTTTGCTAGGAACACCACCACCCATGTGGCAGCCATCCTCTGCCCTCGTCTGAACTGACATCTTCCTAACTCTATCAGCGAATTGTATTCGCTGTAGTTCAGAGTAATCAGTCTCTCTTGGGAAGTTACCATTTGACTTTCGCACTTGCCCTTACTAAGCAATACCATAAATCTTTGAATTGTCTGGCTGCCTCTAATCTGGCTGCAAGTCTGTTGCATGTTTGGTGGCTGGAGTGAAGGAGGAGTGAGAAAAACATCTCTGTGCTGTGCTGAAGTCATACAGAGTGCTGAAAAAAAAAAAATGGGTGGGTATTGTTCATCTTCCTAATTAAATGAGTTCAGTTTGCATCATTAAAATCTGTGCCATCACGCTGCAGAGCTGGGAAGGAATGTCTATTTTCTTAAGTGTATGCTGATTGGGAAAGTGAAAATATATGTCCAGTTGACTCGTAGAATCATTTGAGTTGGAAGGGACCTTTAAAGGTCATCTGGTCCAAATCCCCTGCAATGAACAGGAGGACATCTACAGCTACATCATGTTGCTCAGAGCCCTGTCCAGCCTGAAAATATATCTTGAAATGATTGAAGCTACGTTGGTCTGTCACACCATGTCAAGCGACTGGGACCTTCACTTTGCTCTGAATCTGTTCAGAGAAATGAGAGTGATAACTGTGCCAAGCAATGCGTGAAAAAATAATAGAGGGGGCTGTACTCAATATTTGTGAGACCATCAGCCACATCCATCAGCAATCATATCTATTAACATGATTACTATCGGTAATGCACCCTTCTGTTCTGAGCTTCCTTAATTTGAGCATTCATAGCAATCAGGTACCCACTGAAAGGCTTCCGATTTTTATTTTTCCTGAACGTTATTAGACAAAATGATCAGAAATCTTTGAAAAATGCCTTCCTCCGGGAGTTTAATTCTGGCATCCCTTTAAAATTTTTAAATTCATTTTGTACTCTGTGAACGTCTGCAACAAGAGCCGAAATAGGAGAAAAACATGTCCTTGAGCGCTTGTTCAGTGCTCAAACTCAGCTGCAGCACCAGATTTGAATGAGACAGCAAAGTAGGACAATAACCTTTTACTCCTGAATGCTCTTGAGGTCAAAAGGGAGAAAATACACCATTCAGCTACAGAGATTTCCAGTTTCTGAGGCAATCATTTATTTTTGCTGTTATCAGCTACTCGTACTACTGTACGTTATAAAAAATGACTCTCCCACCCTTCAATATCCTTGTATTGTGCTTGTTTCTGCAGTTCTGCAAGGAACTTAGGAAGCAACCAGAGGAAGCTTGATACTAAGCTTCCGAGAATATAGCCCACATGTGTGAGTGTGTGTGTTTGTGAAAGAATATATATATGTATTTGTCTGGAGGCTATGTAGTCAGGCATCCCTGAATACATTTATATATGTCCTAAGTAGAAGAGTGTGCCATTATAAAAAAGGCAACCTTGTGTTTATGCAGATAGACACATACATTATACACATAATTATGTCTCCACACACTCAGAAATAGAAATCAACTTGCATAAAAGGGACAAAAGGGCAGTATTTAATCCTGGATCTGGATGTATATCAAGTATGAAGGACTCTGCTTCACCCACGCAATTCATGGCCCTTACCTGAGGCACGTGTACATGGGCTCAAGCCTTGGGCAATGCAGACCTGCTCAGAGGGAGTCTGCCACGGCCTGTCTCTTCTGCCATACACATGCACACTTTCTGGCTACCTGCACAAAAAATGCACAAGCATTTTCTGTAGCAGTGCAGTGGGTCATCCTGGCGCTGGGCCAGCCAGCTTGTTCTTGACTTGCAGTAGGGTGAATAAACTCCATTCCCTGCTTGTAAGGCCAGGCCAAGGAGATGACATTCCCCTGGAGAAGCTCCGTCACCCTTTCTTCATCTCTGCCATATTCCTGTGATCAGGTTGAGTGCATTACACACCAATAACCCATGCCGGTACTTTGGAAGTCTGTGTGAGAGCCAGCCAGCGGGGTTGGCACACTGGTACATATGGATGGGCAACCAAGTCTGCTGACAGCAGCCGTGTTGGCAGCAGCAGCAGAGTGTCATCTCTTGGTGGTGAATGTAACAAAACAGGACAATGTGGCAGCTGTATCACTGCTACACTTGCTGCTGCCTCAGAAAAAACAAGCATTACTGACTCATTTTTCCCAAGCCTGTCTCAGGTGTGTGATGCACATGTGCTCAGATGCTTTGGGGACAGGCATGCTCATGTGGGCAGCTCCCAAGTGCATCCAATTTGCTTGTAGCTGTTGGATTTCACTTTATTAACGTTTCAAATGAGGGAAAAAAAATTAGAAGGATTTGAATCCTTCTAAAATACTGAATTTTTCACTCATGTCCTTTTGTGCTTTTAAAAGTCTGGTGGCAATTTCTTCTGTAACCAAGGGAGAAGCATCTATCTCTTTCCAATCTGTACACTGCCTGACAGACACCGAAGGTACCCCAGGTGGAAGCAGCTATGAGCAGTGACCCGAAACCCGGGGTCAGAAGTCTGATTGAGTCCTTGTCACTGTTTGTCCCACTAATAAACAGACACAGTCACCATGGAATCACAGAATGATAGAATCACAGAATAGTTTGGGTTGGATGCAAGCTCAAAGCCCACCCAGCCCCAGCCCCTGCTGTGGGTCCCACGCCAGCTCAGGCTGCCCAGGGCCCCATCCAACCTGGCCTTGAGTTCCTGCAGGGATGGGGCACCACAGCTTCTCTGGGCAGCTGTGCCAGCACCTCACTAAAAAAAAAAAAAGTAAAATTCAGGCCCTGTTTTAATTATTTTTCAATCAGACAGAGTGAGTGTCTGAAGCTTAGCGGTGCAAAAAGCTTCTGAATTAATTGCATGAACAGGATAGGTAGCAGAAGAAATTCCTGCTATAAATGAGAGCTTTCATCTGCTTGTTGCTGGAGGCAATCATCTCTCCTGCTTTGCGGGACTTGTAACCTCAAAGCCCCAAGACATCTCTTAGTCACCTTTTTCTCCCTACAAGATCTTGTTGCTGAAAGCCAGCATCTTGCTTTTTACCTTCCACCTGCAGAAGCCCTGTGGTTTCACCCTGCAGCCCCCACACATCTCTGGGCTCAGCCCCTTCCTTCCCCTCCTTTCATGCACGTGTTGCTCCCATCTTACCAGCTCCATCGGACAAAGAGGGGCTGTAATGATGATGCTCCATGCCGAGTTAAATGTTGCTAATGATTTTAAGAGATTGCCATAGTACAAAATGCCTCCTGGGTGAAAACACAGCAGTTAAATGCGGAAAATGTGGGTCTATCCACACAGTCAAAATACAATTTAAAGGAGCCTGGCTCCAAAAAGGCTTCAGTTGGGCAAACATAATGCATATTTTTGTTATCAAAATGCACCTAGATCAATATGGCTCTTTGAAACCACATGGACATCACAGCTGCGGGAGGTGAGCTGTAATGACAATTGCTCTGTTGGGGATTTCATACGGGGCTTTGTGTGGTGCAGCATGGAAATCAGCACCCCTGCCTCTGCTGAGTAGGGAAATGCTGTGCAGAGCCATTCGTTTGAATTTTAGTGGAGACAATGTCTCTAAAAGCTTATGCTCTCTGTGGTATTATGAAACATATGCCTTGGAATGCATGCTATGTCATCTGTTCTCATGCTTGTGTAATGCAAAAGGAAGAAAAAATAGGAGGGAAAGCAACACAGAGATTTTTCATAGAATCATAGAATCATAGAATGGCCTGGGTTGAAAAGGACCACAATGATCATCTAGTTTCAACCCCCCTGCTATGTGCAGGGTTGCCAACCACCAGACCAGGCTGCCCAGAGCCACATCCAGCCTGGCCTTGAATGCCTCCAAGGATGGGGCATCCACAACCTCCTTGGGCAACCTGTTCCAGTGCGTCACCACCCTTTGTGTGAAAATCTTCCTCCTAATATCTAACCTAAACCTCCCCTGTCTCAGTTGAGAGAGTTCTCTCCTTGGCTTCCTGAGCCCAGGGGACGTGGCATGGCCAGGTGTCACCGGTGGCAAAGGAGGAGGTCCTTGGGGTGAGCGGGGAGGGGATGCGGAGTGAGGATCTGATCTCTGCCTGGTTCAGAAAACATCTTCAGACATAGATGTATTAAATGAGGATGTGCATGCTGTAGGTAGGGCGAGTGCTGCACAGTGCTGTAGTTGAGTGCTGCTCTGCAGCAGCAGGCAGGGCAGACACTGCTCCTGTACTCTGCTCCTGCAGCATCCCGCAGCATCCCGCCTCTGGCACTGCATGGGCTGCAATGCATCAGCCAGCAAAAAAGAAATTAAATTAAAAAAAAAAAAGGAAAAAGTAGTATTTCCCTTAGATTTTCCTGGCTGCATGACGTAGCTACGATCAAAATACCCAAGGCTGGGTTTCCAGGGTTTCCTGTACACGCAGGAGCTAATTAAAGGATTTTTCTTGGCACAAAGGATCCTCCTTCAGCTGTGGCCGGAGGAAATGGGGCAAACCCAGGCACTGGGAGCTGCATCAGCCATAGGTCAGCAGCAGCAAACAGCGACGAGCTGCGAAGTCCCCTTCCAGATCTGTCACTGCAACACACTCGGCATCAGGAGGCACCGGCCTCTGCCCTGCTGTGGGGCATCCAAATAGGGGTGAGGGGCTGCAAGGTGCCCATCAGGGTAGTGGCAGGAACCCATCCATGTTTTGTGAAATATTTCCCCTCAGAGGCAGAGTGCTGCCCAGGGATGGGCATTTCCCTCCGCAAGGCTCAGGGCTGCAGCTTCTGCTCCAACAAAACGAAACAAAACTAAAAGGAGAAAGAAGTGAGCAACTAAGCTTAACAGCAAGATTGAGAGTCGGCTGCGTTGCGGTCATGGATTCTTGCTCTACATCCTACGTGTGTTATGGCTGCTAACTCTAGAAATACCTCTACTAGAAAATAACAAAAAAAAAAAAGCGTGCAGAAATCAGGTAGCGCCTTCCTAAATCAATGCAGCTGACAGAAATCGAATTATGTGAGCAAGAACATACTTGATTTTGCCTTAATTTCCTGTTCGATATGTTTTGAGAAAACAAACACTTTAAAAACTTGGTGATCTTCTGCTGAGAATGCGAATAACTAACAAGGCAGCTGGCTCGTTAGTTCTCTCCAATTTCCCCACACTGCAGCTGTGTCTGTGGGTGAGCCGTGGAGCAGCAGCCAGGCAGAGGCTTGCAGTGTTCAAATGCAACGAGGGGCTTCATTACACCAGGGCAATGAAGGGACACAAAAAGGGGCTTTTGAGCTTCAAGCTGCCAACCAAAAAAAGAAATGCCTGCACTGCGGTAAAACGGCCAATTGCATTTCCCCTTTTATTTTTCCTGCTCCTAACAAACTAGGAACAACAGCGAATGCAAATTGCTTCTCCGTTCAGACAATGCCTCTCCTAAATTACCTTTAAGAAGCATTCAAGAGCCTATTACTTAAACTTGAAGATATCTGCACGCTTCCTTCCTTTCTTGAAAAACTAGAGCATTCTCCTCCAGCCCCTGGTGCTGGGGACAGCAAGTTCTGGTGGTGCACCTGTGCCTGTGTTGGTCAAGCATCCCCAGGTGCTGACAGCCTCAGGGGGGGACTCATGTCCCAGAGGAGGTCCTTGTCCACTGCCCTCCTGCTTGCAAAAAGGTGATATTGTGGGCTTTGTTATAGAATGGCCCTCTGGGAAACAGAATTGTACAATTGTTAGACTTGGAAGGGACCGTTAAAGGTCACCTAATCCAACTCCCCTGCAGTGAACAGGGACACCTACAGCTAGCTAGATCAGGTGCTCAGAGCTCTGTCCAGCCTGACCTTGGATGTCTCCAGGGATAGGGCATTCACCACCTCTCTGGGCAAGCTGTGCTAGTGCCTCACCACCCTCATTATAAAAAAATAATTATATCCAATCTAAATCTCCCCTCTTTTAGTTTGAAGCCATTTCCCCCTGCTCTGTAGAGTCTGTCCCCTTCTTTCTTACTGACCATCTTTTGATACAGAAAGGCCACTCTCAGGTCTCCCCAGAGCCTTCTCTTCTCCAGGCTGAACAGCCCCAGCCTCTCAGACTGTCCTCATAGGAGAAGGGTGTTAACCCTGGACACATCAAGTAGTACGATGCTGTGCAAGTCCTACACGGACAAGTGAGACTGGAAGATGAGGCTCTCTGCTGCTTAGTTCATCCAAAGTTTGCATGCATCACCAGTACATACTGATACAAGTGAATTAGTTCACTTCTAAGCCTCAACGTTCAGTGCAAATCTAAGATGATCTACAAGTGTAATTGTGTTTGCAAAATGTCAGGGCTGGTACAGACTGCAAACACCCAGCCCACTCAGCATAACGTTGTTTTGTGCAGTACAGCAGTACACACAGCTGGCTGAAATGCTTTGTCAGAAATTTGTGCTTTAAGTAAATTATTGCAGATGTGTAGTTTTAAAAGGCTTGTTTTTCACTTGAAGTCAAACCTTCATATTTTCATCAGTAATTTGATGAAAGGAAAGTGCTGTGCATTTTCAGGTTTGTAAGGTGAAATGCTGAATATCCCTATTTTCTCTTTCCAGTTTCTGAGTTTGCAGGTAAGGGATGGGATGAGAGCAGCTTCAGCTGCTGCTGAATCTCCTCCAGTGGGCAGGTGTGAGGAGTGTGGATGACGTATCCACCAACACACTGTTTAGGATTGGTTGAGAGGCCTCTCCACTGCCTTCATTGGCAAAAGGCCCAAAAAGGGACATGGTTTTCTCTTGTTTCTAGTCATAGAATCACTGATCCCCAAATGGCTGACATTGGCATGGACCTCACACAGAATCACAGAATCATAGAATGGCTGGGGTTGGAAGGGACCTCAAGGATCATGAATCTCCAACCCCCCCCGCAAGGCCACCCCCCTGGCCCAGCAAGGCCAGGCAAGGCCACCAACCTCCACATTTAATACTAGACCAGGCTGCCCAGGGCCCCATCCAACCTGGCCTTGAACACCTCCAGGGACAGGGCATCCACAACCTCTCTGGGCAGCCTGTTCCAGCACCTCACCACTCTCATAGTAAAGAACTTCCCCCTGACCTAAATCTTCCCTCCCTCAACTTAAAAACATTTCCCCTTGTCCTGCTGTTATCTACCCTTACAAAGAGTTGACTCACCTCCTGTTTATAGGCTCCCTTTTAGGTACTGAAAGGCTGCAATGAGGTCACCCCACAGTCTTCTTTTCTCCAGGCTGAACAAGCCCAGCTCCTTCAGCCTATCTTCATAAGGGAGGTGCTCCAGCCCTCTGATCATCTTTGTGGCCCTCCTCTGGACCCTCTCCAACAGCTCCCTTTCTTGTACTGGAGGCTCCAGACCTGGACACAGTACTCCAGATGGGGCCTCACAATGGCAGTGTAGAGAGGGACAATCATCTCCCTGCCCCTGCTGGCCACTCCTCTTCTGATGGAACCCAGGATACCATTTGCTTTCCGAGCTGCAAGAGCACACTGCTGGCTCATGTTAAGTTTTTCATCCATCAGGACCCCCAGGTCCTTCTCTGCAGGGCTACTCTCAAGGACTGCTCCAGTGGGACCTCAGGGCCCACCTACTCCCATCCATGCTCCAGCAGGGCCACCCAGAGCAGGGTGCCCAGAGCTACATCGAGGCGGCTGCTAGGGATCCCCAAGGAGGAGACCCCACAGCCTCTGGGCAGCCTGTGCCACTGCTCCATCACCCGCACAGCACAGGAGTCCTCGTGGTGTTCAGAGGGAACCTCCTGTGCTCCAGTTTGTGCCCATGGCCTCCTGTCCTGGCACTGGGCACCACTGAAAATAGCCTCTGTGCACCCGTCCTTTGGCTATTTATTGACATTGATGAGACCCCCCTGAGCCTCCTCTTCTCCAGTCTGTCACCTTCTTCCTATAGTCCCCTTTAGATACTGAAGGGCCACTATCAGGTCTCCCCAGAGCCTCCTCATCTCCAGGCTGAACAGTCCCAGCTCTCTCAGCCCCTCCTCACAGGAGAGATGCTCCAGGCCCTTCATCATCTCGAATCCTGCAAATGACGAGCGCCACTGTGCCGTACTTTGGATTTCTGAAAGGGAAGGCGGCTCTATGCTACCAATGTAAGGAAGGGAAGGAGGGAAGATTTAGGTTGGATATCAGGCGGAAGTTCTTTACTATGAGAGTGGTGAGGGCCCTGGGGGGGCAAGAGCCTGCATCGGAGGAGTTGGAGTTTGATGATCCTTGAGGTCCCTTCCAACGTGGGCCATTCTGTGTGATTCCGTGTGTATGTGTTTTGGGGAGGAGAGTGGGGAAGGGCTGCTTCTTTGCAGCAGGAAGACAGGGATGGTTAGATACAGTCGTACACATAAAAAGGCCTGTGAATTAGCAGGAGCCCGCAAAACCTACTGCTTTTGGAAAATGAGATGAGCAAGCACAAGCAGAATTAGGCACTTGGTAGCTTACGTTTGCCTAGCGCCAGCTTTTCATTGATGCTTTTTCCAGTCTCTCCCAGTGCTCCCAGTTCACTTGGGAACGATTTCTGTGCCTGTCCCATACACATCACAGTAACATCGGGATGACCAAGCTGAGTGCTGAGGTTCCCTTCATTGTTCTGTCTGCTCTGGGGCTGCTGAATCCATCCATTATTCTCCTTACTGCTGCGTTACATCTGCACAATCCCATCTCCAGTAGCTTCTGCAGTGCCTTTGGCACACACCGCAGAGCATGGGCTGTTGTATTGGCATGGGAGTCCTGAGCTTCCACACACATTCAGTTACAGAAGTACATGTCTGAGTTTACTGTGAGAGTGAACAATGCCTGAGGCACTGAGCAGCTTGGATCAAGAACTCAAAAATATGAGGTTATCCCTATTTCTAGTTCAGGTTTTGATGTAAATGTTGGGATTAGGGCAGGAATTGCAACTGCCAGATAATTCAACCCAGTACAATTCTGATGTAGTTTATTTTAAGCTTAATATATCTGCACCACTGCAGCTGGTATTAGTGCAAAGCCCTTTCGTGCAGCACCTTTAGTGGATAAAGCTCCCCAGATCCCCCATATCTGCTGTGTGTGGATCGGGTGATCGGCCCGCGACACTTGGGCTGTGAAAGCCTGGGGTGGAGCCCAGTGTGAGCGTGACACCGGGATTAGGGGTATGGCCACAGCTCTACATGTGATGATGCTGAGAACAGCGAAGAGGTGTGTGGCTGCCCTGGGTGTGGGGCAGTGGTGCATGGCTGGAGCACTGTGTGAAAGTACCGAGTGTTTGCTTTCTTTTTTGACATTTATATGCCCAGTTTCACTGCACCGGCGTGTGTGGGAGATGTTATTTCAGAGCTTAGAGTGCTAACTTGATAGAAGGCATCTGTGCATCCAAGAGAAATTTATAAAATGGATAAATCACAAAGAAGTTAGTTCCCATAAATAAGAGCAAGGAATGCGGAACATTGCAGTGCTTAATTCATAGCTGTGTTCTTCTGGGTCATTAATTTCAACGTGGACTTCTTCATCAAGCAAAGGCTGGCAGATGTAGCACTGCTTGCAGGGCTCAGTGCGGTCATTATTTGAAGCCGTGCTGCTCACAGACTGGAAATGGGTATTTTAAGGGCCTCGTGGAACTGTGCATGAAAACAGTTGTATGCTTTGAGAGCATCGGCCTCAGGAGTTTCAAGTTTTCTTTTGTAAGACATGACCATGGCTCAACTGCACCAACAGGACTAACTTGAGAAGTTGATTTCTACTTGATTTAAATCAACGTACACAGCTTCAAGAAGCTATTAGTGTTTGCTTAGCTAAAGTGTTTCAAATATTAATAGCAACTACAAGTTGTTGACAAGCCCTAAAGCCCAGCAAGTAATGTCCTTTGATGTGTTTGTCTTCTGGCAGCTGAAGAGAGAACTTGATCTGAAAGGAGAATGAGTTTACTTAATATTTTCTTTCCAAATGTGAAATCTGTTTTTTTTTTTTTCCCCTTTTAATTTTTTATTCTCCTCTCCGTGGTTTAAATTCCATTTATATTATTTTAGAATTTATCTCCTCAAAGAAAACGGAGATCTCTTACTGACTTTGTACCAACCGAGTTCTGTGCCCCTGGGGATCTCGCTGCATACTTCTGGCACGCGGAGGCCCTGATATTATGGGTCTCCCTATCTGAGCTCACTGCGCCACTGAGGTCAGCGGGATTATTTGGTTTATTTCAGATTAAACTCAGAGATGTTTGCACCACTGCCGCCACAACAAGATTTTTTTTAACCTTTAGCACAAGGCTTTTACACTTTATGCATTTCAAAATATGTCCCTGATGTATCTCTAAGCATGGGTTTTTCTTGCAACAGAACACAGTACTTATTGAGGTCTGACTCCCAGCTGGGGTAAATCAGATGGCAGAAACTAAAAGCTGCAGTGGCGGACCTTGATCTGCAGGAATGGTGAGCTTCCCTGCACACATGACACAGGTATACCACACACACACTCAGTGCAGCACTAACATAACCATGGCACTGCATGAGCACCTCTCAGCCCCAGAGCAACCCTTTCAGGGGAGATTCAGGTTGGATATTAGGAACAGTTTCTTCTCAGAAAGAGTGGTGATGCATTGGCACAGGGTGCCCAGGGAGCTGGTGGAGTCACCATCCCTGGAGGTGTTCAAGAACCGTGTGGATGTGGCACTGAGGGATGTGGTCAGTGGGCTGGGAGGGGGTGGGCTGGTGGTTGGATTAGGTGATCTGAGAGGTCTTTTCCAACCTTAATGAGTCTATGATTCTATGATTTTATCTGTCACAAGGCATCGCTAGCAAAGAATTACATTCCTTTCTATGAGAGTATCTTCCAATAGGGTGCCCAGTGATACTTCAGCCCTTTCTGTTGCCTGCACCAGGCTATGAGGTGGAGGTAAATCAATAAAGTGGTTTGTGCCTGCATGCTCTGTCCTGAAGCGGCTGCAATTTGCTATCTGTAAGGCTTGCCTCAGGTTCACAAGGTACTGCCATGTTTGGGCCAGGAACGTAGCTGAGCCCTCAAAATACGGCTGGAACTTCCAACTGGCCGTGGGAGGCTGCAGAGAGCACAGCCTGCTCAAATAATAATCCCAAGGCTCAGCCTCCATCCCTGTCACCTGCAAGCTGTGCTGGACCATGCTCTGTCTTATTTAGCCTGTAAGCTCTACAAGGCAGAGTGACAGGCACATGTGTGACACTCACGGCACACTGCTGCTATGAGCCCAGGACACTTGTGACTGAAGGGTGCATTTAATGCCTGCCTACCTACCTGGCAGCCCACACCCTGCTGTTCTGTGAGGCCCCATTTTACAGGCAAGAGAATGTTTCTAACCAGATGGCAAAACTGACACATTTCCCCTTTGACATTAAAAGATAACGCAGCTCTACGTAGGTGAATAATTTAGAATGGCAGTTGCTGCATAGTTTTGTTAAATACAGCTAACTAACATTACCTGCACTGCCGTCCCAGCAGATGGGCTAGCAAGATGCAGAAGGCTGGCAGAGCAAGCAGAGGCGTCTGCATGAGGAATCCTCTCACCCAGCGGAGAGTGCAAAAGGTTTCCCCACCTGAGTTGAGCTGTGCAGTTCCCCTTCCTAGGCAACAAAGATAAAAAAAGAGCTATGAAGGCAACACACCCCTGCCCTGCTGGCGGGGCATGGAGCAGCAAGCTTGTATGCTGGCACCACAGTGCCTATGCCTGCCCACTTTCACTGAGCTCACAGCCTGAACTTCTTTTTTGAATCAGCCATGTGCTTTTAACTCTTCACAGAAGGCACTGGCAACCCTGTGAGTCCCTTAGCATATCTGCTCTATCCCTAATTAATCCTAATTCCAAAACATAGTTTAGCTACATGTTGATGTGTCACATTTGATCAGGGTAACGTATTTAAAGGCTGATAGCTCTTAGATTGCTTTTGTGTCTTCCTTTCAAGAGGCACTTCCCACTCTCTTATTATCAGTTCTGTCTTTGGGGAAGAGGCCACTCACTGTGTAAGTCTTAAAAAGAAAAGATCCCAAGCAGATTACAACATGACACATGGTAGACACTGTGGCTTAACTGGCTGAGTAGCTCCTGTGGGACCCAGAACTGTGCTGCCAATAAACACAGCAGGATGGAACAAGCTCTGACCTGAAACAATCAATGGTAAACAAGGCAAAGACAGCCTGAAAACCTGTGCTGAAGGAAGTGTGGCAGGGAGCATAAACGTGAACATGTGACAAGGTATGAGAGAGCCCAGCAGCCCCCCAAGGCTAAATGCTCCAGGGTCCCACAGGTCAGCACAATGCAGCACCACATGCCAATATACCAATAGTGCTTCTGACACATGAAGTCTGCTCAGGCACAGTCTCAAAAGCAGTGCAGCTCCCTACCTTCAATACTGGAGCTACCTGTCTTAGACCAGGCTCAGGCACCTCGCCATGACTGATCACCAAGGGCTTGACTGAACCTGGCTGGACCAACAGCAAAGATGTGAACAAAACCTTCCTCCTGGGCTGCCCATTAGCAAGCAGGACTGAGTCCTGCAGCCAAAGCAGCCCCTCCAGAGCAGGGCCCCAACACAACAGATCCTTCTATGTTAAGCTCTGTGGCAGGCACCGCCTCTTTGCCACCCAATAGTTCCAAAGCAAATGCAACTACCAGAAGTTGAACAGCCAGATTCAAGGTCACAACCAACCAGCTGACAGGTACTGCAAGTGAGGGGCTGAGTTAGTATTAATGCCAGACTGAGACGTCACTTTACAATATGGATGGTCATTTATTTATTGTTTTATCATGACACATAAAAATGCTATGGCTGCAGTATCAAAATATGGTGTCACTTATAAAATACCAGTATTATTAATGCGGTGGTAAGATGCTGTTAACATTTACAGAGACGCGTGTCATAATTCCACAGTCTTGCCAAATGTTTTGCTCCTATGACAAAACCCCATGGCAAGCAGACAATGGATGGGATGCAGTGTCCTAACATCTGTTATCATGGTTTTGCATCTTTGATTACTGAATGGCCTATAACGGTATCAATGAATGGTGCTGAATCGAATCCTTTTGGATATGTTAGGCGGGTCCTTTGCTTTTACAGTATGTGTCAGAATAAAAGAGAAGCATCTGAAAAATAAAGAGACGGCATTTCCTTACAAAATGAGATGAAAAAATAAAAAACCATATAAATGGAACATTCAAGTGTTTCTTTTTATATTTAAAGCTCTTATTTCAATATACTGTATTTAAACATTCTTAAATAATCACTCTGTACCTTTGATTTTCTGTTTCATTTTTGGAAACAAATAGAGTAATCTCACTATAAATGTGTGCAAATAGAAAATATATAAATATATTTGAGGCCCATGTCATAAAAAGGTGGACTCAGAATTGTCACTTTTCCAATGGTCAGCTGGGGTCCCTTTCATTATGTCCCGGAAGTTATTTGAGCTCTGTTCTTTTAAGTCTTTGAAGTCCTCCTGCAAGGAAGAGCCAAGCACACACACACCGTCTTGTGTTTCGTTTTGTAAACTACTTGATGACACCTGTAAAACAGTTCCAAAGCGACTGAACAGTGGAGTTGATGTGATCCACTTCAACAAACTGAAGTCTGTTTGGTCGGCTGCAGAACTCCATGGGAAAGTTGTTCCCATGGGAGACAACTCCATCTCTGAAGCGCTGTGAGTAACTTCATGAAATCCCACGGACCTTTCCTGGCTATGTGCTGATGAGGGGAGACTGCTTTCCTCATAAAACAGAGCACAATGGGGAGAGCCAGACACAATCTGATCTGTTGCACGTTCTGCCTTTGTGTGCTCATGGAAAAGTGACTCATTTGTTGGAGATGTTGGCGAAGGCGTCTTTTGGCTGTAAGGCTTAAAACTGTCACTGGCATTTGAGACAAGGTTTGGTGAGAAGCTGTTTGCAAAGGATTGTGTCTGATGTAATGGTCCTTTTTTGACATTCAACTTGGTCAGAAGATGGGTGCGAATCTCTGGAGATAGTTTACTCAACTGGCGTCCAAGCTGAAGCTGTGTTGGGAATAGTGTTCCCTGAAGGGTTCTGTACAGAAATCTGCAAGAAGAGAACGTGCATATGAACAGAACTGAAAGAGAGGAGGTACTCAAGTTATTTTCATGAGAATATATAAAAAAATGTACAACAGAGGAAAATAAGAGATTTATGTGCCCTTATGTTTGGCACAAGAAAGATTACTGATGAAAAGTTCTGACTGCTGTGCTAATATGTGGATTAATAACAAGCGGTGTAATAAAATGTGTTTTTAGCCAGTGATCTACTTTGTGATGGCATATGGTCTTGCATCTTTCCTGATGTGGACTCAAAGGCAAAGGGTAGATCAGTCGGTAGGGAAGGCTTCTTACATCCATAAGCAGGCAAGTAAGTCCACAACATGGGCGCAATCTGGTCTAGTACCAGATCTAGAGGTTGGTGGTCCTGCCTGTGGCAGGGTGTTGGAGTTTGATGATCCTTGGGGTCCCTTCCAACCTAAGCCGTTCTATGATTCTATGAACATACTATCAGAATTTCTGTATTGTGCATGAGGACAGGTTAAATCTGGAACCATCATGAAAAACCTCACAGGACAGAAAATCTCTGCATGGCCAGGAGCTTCAATCTACACCAGTCTATGGGAGCCAACTGTTTACAATTATTCCCCTCCTGTGGTGTAGAGCCAGGAGCTGTGGTCTCTTCCTGTGGTCAGGAGCACAGAAAAGGTTAAACAACCTGACTTGATATAATGACCCATTGAAAAATGTTGTCTTGGCTGATAAGACAAAGAGAGGATATATTTCTTGCCCTCGTAATCGTATGAAGTGCTTTCACATACGAGAAAAGATACAATACCTGGGCAGCAATGCAACTACTGGTGATATAATGCAAGTGAAGTAGAACATCGGGTCTCCCATCAGCCTTTCCATAGTCCAGTAGGGATTGGATGGAGGATGGCATACTGGGCAGGAAGCATTGTAAACCAGAGCCACAAAGAAAAATAAAAGGATACTGAAGATGCAAGATGACCAATGGAGGAAAGTCTAGAACAACAAAAGAAACAACAAAAGAGCAATGATTCTTTCCTTTCTGAGAAAACGATTCTGAATTAACTGTTCTTAATTTCTGAAGCCAAATCCATGTACGGCAAAGAATTTAGAGCCTTGCATTTTCAAAGATTCGTTTTAGATACAGAACACTACAATGCTGTGCACAAGTCACAGTTCAAGACCTTTTTCATGTTTGCTTAAAACGCTTGATAAAAATAGAATGTGCTGAGTGAACGAAACGAACATCTTGTGTTTTTGTAAAACTGCACTAAGAAAGAAATGACAGTATGCCAGCAAGTTTCTGTAGAGACTGTGGGTACCTTACCCAAGTTTTGGTTTCAATAGCCAAATGCAGTATGATGGTGAAAAGCGCTGTTGTGGTGATGGGAGTTCCCCAGGAGAAAATATCCACCTCCGAATCATAGTAAGTCTGTAAAGAAGGAGACAGAATTTAGCCCAAGCTGTTACCAGTTCTCCTCAAAATACCTGAAATAGAATGTCTTAAACCAAACACTTACAAAATAAGGGATGAAGAAGCAAACGAGGCTTTGATACATAGCATCAATCATGTTCATCCAAAACATGTGTGGTTGATACTCCTGAGGCACAAAAAAAAAAGAGAAGAAGGTAATCAGAGATGCTATTTGCTGGGCTAGGTATTTTTGAGTGAACATTCCAATGGACCCTTTGGCTTGTGCCCCTGTCTCCAACACTTTGGTGATCAGTTAGGTACCCTTGGGGATGAACTATGAAGTCTATCTGCAAGTCACTCCATTCTGGGAGGAGAATCTTCTCCTTCATTTTTGTTCGTTACCAGAGGGTGTAATCTGAATCTGACACTTCCAATACACACTCAGACCAGCAGGTGCCCAAATTTATGCACTACAGTTACACCAGTGATTCCAGGTGCTCTCTGAAGTGAAGGCATGTGAGTAAATGGGTTTTAAATCATGTGCAGCATGTGCACCCAAACACGGAATATATATTTGCAAGAGAGAAAAAAGAAAATGCACAGATGCTTAGAAAGGAAGATCCACAACAATGACCTTTAATGAAAATTCACGTAGGAATGTATGCTATGTTACAAATACACATACAAAACATATGTATATATATAATTTATCTGTGTGTGGGTACAAAATTGCTTGCTAAAAACAATATTTAATCTCACATTTTGATTGCGGTGGTATGAATGATCATTAAAAAGACTGAGGTATAAGGAAAAATAAATTATAAATGGAAAAATATGTATTTATTTATTTGAGCATATAGACTTTGTCTCTAGCCAGCAGGCCCATCTCGGATCTTTCCCCCTTTGAAGAATGTCACAGCAGCCTAGAAGCAAAAACTGAAAGATGCTTAGAAAGAGTTATGGTGTCCTTTTGCCCACTGAAGTAACATGTGAATAAGGACTGGAACAGGTTGCTCAGTGCAACTGTGGAATTTCCATTCTTGGAAATATTCAAAATTGGACTAGATAAAGCAACCTCACGTAGCATTGAAGTTAGGCTAGTGTGGAGCAGGGGGCTGGACAAGATGATTTCCAGTGTTCTTTCCAACCTCAATTATTTCAAAATTCTACAGGTATACAGGAGGTACCTTTCTGAAAGTGATCCTGCTTGAAGCAGGACTTCTGCCAAGTTTTTAAATGCCTTTTTAGGTATTCAGAGAAAACATTTACCAGATTTCAAACAAACTTAGAATAGTCCCTGTGCTTGCTGATGGGAAATAACTGTACTGTGCACTGGAGATTTCTCTCCCCAGTTTGCCAGCTGAAGACAGGCAGACACAACTATCCAACAAGCTTAAGCTGTGATTAAATTTCAAAGAAATATAAAAAATGGAAAACAAGAGCTGGGTGAAAAAGAGAACTTGCATTAAAGTGCTAAAAATAAGTCACACTAAAATTCTTTCATCTTTCCAGCACAGTGTCTAGCAGTGTGTCAACAAGGACACTGAGAGGCAAAACGGTCACTGCCTCCCTCAGAGAGCACAGTGTCAATACTTTTAAGAAAGGCTTTTTCCTTGAAAGCAACAATTGGATGTGGATAGTTTTGCCAAGCAGAAAGATTTTCCCACATTACACTGTAGCTGTAATTATTGGAAATGGTTTGGATTCAATCCTGTCTTCTGTTCAATTCTGTCTTCTTCGTGCTATTTAAGAAGACAGGGACAAGGTGCTTTCAACAAAGCTTTCCAAATCTGTTGTCTGCTGCTGATGACTTCCCTCAGAGTCTATCAACCTCTGTGCTTACTCTAAAGCCATCTTTGTCTTTTGTCTGTTCGTAAAGGGCTGGGGCTCGAAGTTTTGACTAAGTATGCTGAGGTCCTACACAAAATCTACCTCAGTAGCTATTTGTCAGTATAGATCATGAGGGAGGTGTTCAGCTCAGGCTGATTTAAAGTGCACATCTTCCCACCTGATACACATTTCAAAACACAGCTGGTGTTTTTTGTTGTTGATGATGTTTTAGATGTAGTTTTGCCACCTAGATACTTTGACTCAGATGAGCAATAGCAAGCAATAGTAACAGTGACTTCCCAGATCTTTTTATCAGCCATGTGCCTGCTGGGAGCCAGGTTGCTTTCCAGTTGAAAATGAAGGCATCTAGGAAAAAAAAATTACAAAAAGCAGAAGCTTTTACCTCCATATTCTGTCCGCTTTTATAAAGCCAAGGTACAGACAGTAACACTTCAGCTGGCACATCCTTATCCAGCACACCAGTAATCAGTTGTGGAAGAGAAGAGAAAAGCAAATTAAAGAAGATGAGATACCACTGGTCAACCATCGATGAGCCGGAGAACCCACAGTAGAACTGGTACCAGAAAAGAAGGGCCACAAACATCTGAAAGAGAACCAGCAATGCTGTAAATATGAGAGGAGAGACAGCATCATCATCCCATTCTCATTCTCATTCCAGTTCTGCAAGGACTTATCCATGTACACTAAACACCTGAGTTTTCTAGTGAAACCTAGACTTGAACTTGCTGTTCCTCATGCCCATACCACTTAACTAAGCTACAGTTTGGCAAATCTGGAAGTCTTTGTGCTGCTGGACCCTCAGATCTTATGAGTCAGGGCTGGCTTCACACAAAATTAACTTTCAGTTCAAGTGAAATTCTGAAATGCAATTTAGCTAACCATAAAAAGCTCTCTCAACTGCAGCTGACCTCTAGGTATTTGAGTACTGATCCACAGCACTTACAATGCTGTCATAAGAATAAGCATTTCCATAATAACACCTTCTTCTGGTTTAGAAGGCTCAGCTAGTCTTCAAAGGGTAAATGCAGTTTTTCCAAGACCAACATGAGACTTCCAGAAGCAAGACAGATGAAACAATAGGGTCTAACAAAGTGGTTTTAACTGTTCTGATCTTTGTGCTTTGAAATTCAGCAAATGACCAGCACAGTGAAGACTCCTCTGCCTTCCTTACTCTTGATTTGAATGAAGAAATTGACTGCATATACACCAATGGCACTGTTCATGTAGTTTGGTTCTACCTACTTCTTCTACAATCTCTGCAACATGAAAAATCCTAAGGATTTTAGGGCTCAGGAGAGGTGCTGATCTCACCTGTGAGGGGAGGTTTGAAGTCTAGAAACAGATGCATAGCTTCCTAGGGAAGGAAATAAATTCCAAGGCTTGGTCCTCCTAAAATTCCAATTTTAATTACTCTTTGTAAAGTGATTAACACTACACAGAAGGCAACCTCGGCAGCTGTCCCTCAGGGGTTTTCCTCATTTTAACCATGAAGAAGGGAAATGACATGACCTCTCCCTTCATTTCCTCTTCTTTTTCTATTTTTTTCTCCAAAGCTTTCAACTAGCTGGAGTACGTTAACCCTTCTTCATCATCAGGAATTTAGAGGAAAATAATTTATTCTATCTGAAATTCAAATGTGGAAGAAAAATAGCCACAGTCTGCTTAGGCACTGAAAACCACTGTAAGGAGAATAATAAGCATGTCTTGTAGAGGGAAACTGACACAAAATAGGAGGCTTAAACCTGCTATACATAAATGTATGTAGATGTGTACACAGAGAGATATACAGTATGTACACATTCAGGCAATATGTGCATACTACACTGTAGTAGTTTGTATATCAGTATCAACACGTCTCACAGTCTGTGAACTCATATCATAAACTGATCTTCTAGAAGTCAAGCAGTAGCATATTCTTAAGGATCATCTCTAGAAGTACTTCACGTATTTCAGGAAAAAGGCCTTCCTTTGCCTAAAACAGGACTGGGTTAACAGAGCTTTTGATCAGTTGGCTGGAACATGGCAATTTCATTCATAATTGAACAGACTTTGAAATTTATTTCCTTTCCACATCCCAAAGACAACAAAACTTCCTGAGTCTTTTCACAAAATGGAATTGCAATAAATACATGGATTTACAGACTCTTCTCTTGCTCGCTTGGAATAAACGTAATCCAGCTAATCCTGGACCTAAGAAATTTTCCCCTCCAGAGCCTTGCTAAAATGGACCCATTCTGGAAACAGTTTGGCTTTGACAAAAATGGGGAGTCTGATGAAAATACACTCAGATGAGAGTTTTCATGCCACCTCTAGTATAGGTCTCAGCAGTGCTGTTAAAGAAAGCTGTACAAATAAGTGGCACTTCAGTAACCAGTGAATCAATTTCTCCCCCCTCAAATTTTATTTCAGATTAAACAAGTGTTTGATTTAAAACACAGCATTTCCTCATCTGTGTACATTACCCACCTGAAAAACAGTCAAAACAAATTAAATTTAATGAGTTTTTGATGTAAAAATTGAGTTAAATTTTTGACGAGAAAGGTTTCTTTTTCTTCTCCTAGATGAGTCTCTTAGGAATTTGGCCCCAAGTGGAAGACCTTAGTGAATACAGTGCATGTCAAAAAATGTCCAGTGCTCTCTTGCAGAGGTAATGCATTAAGGAGAACTAGCAGTGCATGCTTGTGCAGTAGATTTTTGTTTATATAAAGTCCATTTGTATCATGCTTGGTTATTTCCAGTCATGCTATGTTTTAGTTTATATTTTATTTGTATTTTTATTCTCTCTTCCAAGCCAAACATCTTCTTGGATAAGTCATCTGAGTTTCCAAATGGCTTTTGCAGTAATTTGGAATTTAAACTTTGAGTTAGGTTCTACAGGAAAATGGAAAGTTTCATAACACAAGCAAACGGGAAAAATAACACTTGAGTGAGTAGAAACCTTGCAGAACATTTGCAGTGTAGCTATCTTGCTCTCCACTGAGAATCATCCAGAATTTTCTCCTAGCAGAAGGATCAGGTGCTCCTATCTTTCATTTTTGAATAATCTTCCCTTAAGGGCAGGCACAGTGTCATGTCTGTACGCTGGATATACCACTACAGTTTAGAGACAGTAGAAACAAGCGTTGCTCAGAAAGCTCTGAAGGCTGCCAAGGCAGAGCCAACACAAAGAGATATTCCTCAGTTATATGCTAACCCTGAGGCAGCAGCTATTGAAAATGTCTTACTAAAAACGGCATGAGAAATAATACTTGTAATCGAGGGGAGTTGTACCAAAGGAAATGGAAGATTTTACAAGGGCTGAACAAAAATGTAGATATATAAACAACATCTCTGGCTGCTGATTGCTGGAATGTCTTACGTGTATTACTTCTTTTCTTTCTTTTTTTTTTTTTAATTTTTCTAATTTTAATATGACATTGCTCTGAAATATGCTTCCTGGAAGTGGGAGGTTTGATACCGTCAAGCCAAAGGGTATCTTGGAAATGTTCAGCGCTGAGGCTGGAGTACAGATGTTCATCATCATCCAGGATCAAGCTGTAGTACTCACACATTTGAAAACCAGCACATATTTCATTGTTGTGTTTCAACAGGTGGATCTCCACTGACTGCAACATGATTTAAATCTACTTGCTATTCCAGGCTCAGGCAGCAATTCAAACTTTCCAAGCCCCTTCTCGTTTTTTTTTTGTATGTAGTTTCTGATCAGACCACAGACAGCATTTTATCAAGCTCATGTTAGCACAACGCTGGCTTATTAATGCTTTAGTTCTACATATTCCAAGAATATTTAAAATTTTGAGCACATAATGGTCTTTTCCTGAGAAGACAACTATCTTCAGGTTGAGATCAGACAGAGATTAGCCAGACCAAGAGGAATTTACATAAAAATTTACCACTGACTGAAAAATAGAGACTGGATGGAATTTGGAAAGCAACTTTTACGAAACAGAGAGCTGCATTTTTTCTTAGTAACATTTGGATAGCGAGGATGAAATCCATTCTCCCACTCACGGTTCACACATTACCCTCTGGAGTAAGCAGAGGTCTGGGAGCTCTGGCTCTCTTTTTTTTCCCATTTCTTCATATCCCTGGCTCCCAGGATGATTTGCAGGTGTTGAAAGTGAGGAGATCTATGTGCCAGCCAGCCACTCCCTCACAGCTGATGGAATTCTTGCTTGTCTCGTTAGGCAGTTTTCAATCAATCACCTTTGTACTCTGAGATCAATGCAAAGGCGCTTTGTTAGAGCCAGGCAGTCGAGCTGCTATGGCTCAGTGCCCAGGACTGGACTAACTCCTGTTTCACACACCAGGGAAAAAATACAGACCCTTAGTCTGTTCTTCACCACGGTGTGCTTCCTTTCTAATGAATTCTTTCAGTTAGCTGGGAATAAGACAGATCAATGAAAAATCTTCCAGATCTTGGCATCTGAGACACACAGAGGTCTTGAATTATCCCAAGTCACCAGGGAAATTGTACAATGATTCATAAGCAATTACAAGATGGAGTCAGGAAGAGAAAACACACCCAACTGCTACTTTGGACCAATGCTGGATGACCTTGGCATTAAAGACTCCCGTGTCTAGCCAGCTAAATTCTGTGAAACTGCTCTATAAATGAAACTTTTCTTAAGTAGTGCTTGTTATTTCTGTTACCTAATTTGCACATTCAGCAGCACACTGTAGCTGTTATGGAGTGAGTCCTGTATTTTTGCAAATGGCAGCCAGCTGTCTTTCAACTCTGCAAGTTTTTTTGCAGCTTATTTATAAGCTGTTTGAAGGCTGACCTAATGCTCACTTAGCACAGAATAAACCCTGGAAACATATGTTGCTACAAAGCTGCCAAGTTAAACACTTACTGCATTTTTGTAGAAGAAATACAGCACCATGTTGGCAAGTCGGGAATAACACCAGTGACCATGAACAAGCAAGAGCTTCTCCAAATGTCGGAACCTTGGGATTGCAAAGTCGCTTGCCATCACTGCCTGTAATGAGAAAAAAGTTGAAACCACTATTGTAAGGTGTCACTTTCAACCCCAACAGTGAATCTAGTCAACTTCTCAACGTATAAAGTCACTGAAATTGTCGTGATGAGCAATCAAACTCATTATAGCGCACAGGAAATGCAGCCTTGGAATTCACATAAGAAAAGCCGGTGGCTTTGCAGAACATGCCAGAAGACCTGGTCCTTGCCCAGTGGAAATGATGGTCTATGCTCCAGGTTGTGACAAGCAGAAGGAAAGCAAGAGGTGGGAGAATGGCTGGCAAGTAGCTGCATGAGCCCGAGGGCTCAGGGTAATACATGTGTGAACATCTTGGAGGCTGTAATGCCTTTTTGTGTAAAACCGAAGGGTTACTTACAGGGCAAAATGAACTGCCAGTGAATGAAACAGAAAAGCACAATTAAGAGCTTGCATTGCAATTACTGGACTTTAAAAGACAAAACAATAAAAACACTGGTTTCAAAGAACTTTTGCAATCCTGGCTTATAAAGTTTACTCAGCAGTCCTGAGACATCCGTATTTTGAGGGATTTTTTAAATCGTGTGCTAAAACTCTCTATGAATAATCATGTTAGATGAGACTCCCCTGAGGTTGTGCAGACTGCCAAATCAAACTGACAACATGAGTCAAGTGGATGCACTTTCTCTCTACTTCTGAATGACTAAAATTCAAGGCAATGTACATCTAGATGACACCGTCCTTTAAGTGATGGCTATCACAGACATTTCATGATCTTCCATATCCTGGGATCACATTAAGATTTAATGTAATACTACCTTACATTTCATTTTTTTTTTTTAATTTTGATATCAGCTATCTTTTCACAGTTCAGCAAAAGCACGAGGAAAGGTGAAAATCTGAGGACTGAGTCTTCCCCATACTCTCTAGGGTATTTTGGCCATGTTTTCGAATGAGACATCTTTCCTTTTAATTCTTCCCTCTTCCTTTTCTTGGTCAACCATCAGAAGGAATCATTTTTTCCCAAATAAGTGTGCTTTTAGAAGCTATTCAAATAAACTCTGAAACAGTATGGAATGCAATGTAAATTAAGCAACGGATTTATATAAGCAGTGGGACATTTTTTAAATGTTGACCCATCCATCCTGGGATTTCTCAGGTACTGAGATACAGTTGTCACAACCTCACTGCACACATCAGTCCGATTTGTCTTGTGGATACGTTGCTCTTCACGATTTGAGAACAGAGCTGTGCCACATCTGCTTCCTTATCCTCTGCCCGATCTCAGCCTGTCCCAGTGTTCAAGCAGAATGGTTAGCTTCTTTGCAGCTATGTTTCTAGGATATTACTTCACAACACGCTGTGAGAAATGTTTTATTTTTTAAAATTCCATTTTGATTATGGAAGACATGGGAAGACAGTGTTATCCAACTGCATCTGCGTGTTTATTTCAGTTCAAAATATAGTCTCGATTTTCACTTTTTAATTTTTTCTTCCAGCTTTTTCAAAGGAAAAAATGATTCACGCTCCGCACACTTCCATAGAATTTGGAAAGAAAATAAATCAGAGTGTATTGCTGTTTCAGACATCCAAATCCTCAGAGCCTTTTGAGTATCTGCATGTGTAAGATTCTGACAGCTGTTTATAGTAAAAAGGCCTGCATGGTTCCTTGGACCTTGGAGCAAAGGAAGGGATCTACTAATATTTTCCACTCTACTGAACTTTCATTTAGAAAAACACAGACAGTTTAATGGGTTAATGAGCAAATAACTTTCAGACTTAAATATACCACAAAATAAAGAAACGGGGGCATTTGAGGACTTTATTGTCAGTGCTCAGCTGAAAGTAGCATGATGGTTAGAGGAGTTAAAAAATGCATGCTACATACGTCTGCATTAGGAAGAAAATGGATCTGAATTAATACAAAGATTCTAAGAGCTGATAAGCCGATAAAAGCTGATAAGACTCAAGGAGCCTGGGCAGACCCTTTTTGAATTGGTGGGCTTGGAGGAGGCTCCACATTCTCCTCTGGGTTTCCTGGACTGCCTGACAACTGATGGTGCAAAACCTACGCAAAGCTCTTGGGGCTTTGTTATGTAGCAATTAATATACTTGGTATTAGCTTAGTTCAAGGCTTCCTTTTCTCCTGCCCTCTCCATCCACCACAGTCAGATTCAGAGGGCCAATAGCTGAGATGCCATATGCACAGTAAGTATCAGAATATTTTTGTGGTAGCTTCTTCCAGTCTAAGTTACAGCTGCTGCCAACTCTGGAGAAGCACTTTTTAAGAAATTTGAAGGCTGAAATCTTTCTCTTTGAATAGCACTGATGGACATCCACTTGCACTGGAGATGACTTTGACTAAACTTCATGGATGATTAAAACAAGGAGAAAATAAGAGCTCTACTAGGTCGGGCTGAAGCCCATCATATTCCCTGGTATTCAGCCTTTAACAATGGCCAAGAGACAATGCCTTTGGAAGAGTGTATGAATAGGAGAAACATCTAACTTTTCTCTAGACTACTGTCCTAGCTTCTAGAGATTTTTATGCTGGAAAACACAAATTTGCCATCTAAGTTCAAAGCTCAGTTAGATTTTTATTTCTTAAGTTTATGTTTTTAACCCAGTTAAACTATAGTACTCATGAAATTCCCTGGAATAAAAAAACTATCACCACTTCTTTGCTCCGCAGTGGGGCACAGAACCACCTGCTGGTAACTAAGTTAAGGAGTATGTTTATCTGCTCAGTTCCTCAGGATGAAAACAATTCCCATCCTGTCTGAAGAGCTCTTAGGCTGTGGAAATGAGGTATCTTCCTCATTCTGTGTGCCTTACTTCCATTTCTGGTGCTAGCATAGCAAGTGAGCTACATTAACATTAGGAGACAGAGGCAACAGATAATACAGTAGGTAAATAAACTTCCTCTCTTTTGGGGATGGACGAAATGCCTCTTTTACAGTAGCAAATGCAGTAATAACAGGCTAAACACATCCAAAGACTGCAGGGCAAGTCCCTTTACTGTGCCATTCCCTGTGGCAGGAAATGGGGAAAAAAAACCCAACACTTGGTGCTGTAGGGAGCAGTGGTTCTGCAAAGGGCTGTAATTTTCTATTTCTTCACTGTTCTGCTGTCTGGATAAGGCTAAGTAAAAAGATGAGTGGGAGTACTGGCTAAAAGATACCACTACACTATGCAAACAAACTGTTTCAGCTGGATGGCCTTGTGCAGCTATTCCACAGGAGGAGTATAACCAAGCAGCGCAAGAGAGAATAACAGCAGAATAAGGTGACTCTTATTTCATGTCTAACTAATACATTGCTGAGCTTTATTGCCTCCTCGAAACCAATATTTATTAAACCATTTCTTAAAATACATTGCTTAGAGGGATCTGATAAGTTGAACTTTCTGAGAAGTTAACATGTAAACTCAGCACAGATCTGAGAACAAATACAAGCTCAAACTCAAGCTGAAAGCATCCCTATGAAGTACAACTGGCACTCAGCACAACTTGCAGCTTCTCCTTTATTTGCGCTGGCTATCCAAAGGCAGCTTTGTCAAGCTAGCATATGGGAAGTGCCTCTTGCACTCTTTGCACATGCTTTTCAGTGAACGAGCAACATTACCTGCATGCCTTCTTGACCGGAGATCCCCACACCAACATCTGCAACTTGGATCATACTGACATCATTAGCACCATCACCTGAAGATGACAAGATACAGTTTTGTTTGTCACAAGTAGACCAGGAAACAGCAAAGCAAATGAAAACTAGTTATTACTATGTGTTGGCTGAGTATAGGAAGGGAGATGTGGGATTAAAAAAAAAAAGCCTGCTTCGGAACCTAAGGTTCAAAGCATGGCAAAGCTGCTGAGACATTCTTTTCAGTAAAACCTAAAATATCAGCCCTAAACTGAACAAATATGAAAACACTCCAAGAATGAGCTTCTTAGTGCTCTTGCTTCCTTATAACTGTCTGTCTGCAGTAAGGTATGATTAAGAATGAAACATGCAGTGAAGACGCCCATCTAGCAAAAAAACATAACAATACTAAAAAGTGGATGAATTCTTGACTTGGGTTGCCTAGTCTGACATCACCAATATAGCACTGCAGGCAGATTTATCTGCATGGGCTACAGAGTCACCATCTCTTGCTCTTTTTCTAATCATCACACCACAAGGTGACAAAACTGATGTCTTTGTTACCGTTCAAAACAAATTCAGCTTAGCTCATGTTGATTAAAAGGGAAGATGGAACAACTCATTTTTTAAACCAGAGCAAAAGCTTGAATTCAAAGCACAGGTTCATGTTGCTTAGAAAGACTGAAAGCACAAGCTACTCATTCTTCACTATTGTTTTTAATCTGGATAATTCAAGTTAACCTGTTAGATATTTTTAACAACATATGAAAACGATGATGCCCACGGTCAGTCAGCCAAAGACATAAAGTAAGCATGAGAAAGGAATACTTGTGATAAATGTAATGTAGTGGGCATGAGGATTCCTAAAATCAGCACACATTTGGTGCTGTGGATGTCACAGGTATCTGGCAGTTATTATGTACTTCCGATTTTTCACAGGTAGGTCCAGCCCACGTGTTTATGTTATGATTAACCAGGATAGGTGGATGAAAGACTCAGTGTTCTGTGATAGTATATGCTACAATTGTATCTTCTAGTGCAACCTGAGGGAAAGAAAAGCTGATTGATTTTTCTTACGTAAAAATCATGGAAACATGAAAGAAGCTGCCAGATTTAAACCAGGATGCATGACAAAATCTACCCTTCGCCAATTGAACAACTGGCTGTGAAGTAGTGTAACAGCTGGCACGATTCCAGTCATAAATACATTCTCTATATAGATGGCCAATTCATGTCCTATGCTATATTGCTTACTTGTGATGAAAAATGCAGACCCTTGAGCTTAATCATGGCTGAGTGAAACAACAGTGAGCACACTTTTGTTCTGCGTAATACACTGATTGCAAAATGGTGTTCTGCACAGTATCAGCTAATTCAGTTCTTCACAGCAGTGTTTGGACATGCCAAAACCTCAAGGCATACTGTACTATCATCAGCACCTAACTTCTGTAGGATTAAATCCTATGTGCTGTTCCAAGAGTTCTGGAGTGCTGAATAAAAGTGTTAAAGTTTGAAACATTTTCGGACACAACTAGAAGGTATATGAGTTGTATGGCAGCTGGAAGGATCCCACTGCAAGTCAAAAACCCAAGATTCTCAGTAAACATCAAAGTGAGCTAGTTTAAAATGAGATATTTACCTATTGCCAAGGTCATTGCTTTCAGTTTGTCTCTGACTAGTTTCACTACCATGCTCTTTTGGAGTGGAGTAGAGCGACAACACAGAACTGAACGGCACCGCTTGGCTAGTGCAAGAAATTTATCTTCTAATGTAGGTTCCAGGGCATAAGCTAGAGTCCTTCCATCAATCACTAGGCCCAAGCTGGAAAGCACAGGGGAAGAGGGTGGATAGAGAGGGGTGAACCCAACAGTCATGTTTCCAGTAGCTTCGTCTATTGTGTTGTTTGAAAATTTAGACTCTACGCATTGCAGACACTGCTCCAGCAAGACAGCACACGTCTCCTGAAAAAAATTCAAAATAAATATGTTTGAGAGAAAAGAACATGCATTCAAAAATTTGTGTTCTCTGTATATTTAGGCATAAGGAATATGGAGAATGTGTTACGTTTGCTGCACCATGAAAGTTTTAATTTCTAATATTCTCTATTCACTCTAAACACATTTTTTTTTTTTTGTGGAAGATATGACAACAATGAAGACATGAAAGACTTAAAGCCTAATTCCTCTTTAGCATGCAGTATTGTATGCTAAACTAATTTCTTTTAGCTCCTTCTCAGAATAACAGTGTTGGAGAATGATATAATAATCAGTATCAGTACCAAGTTAAGCATGGTGATGAGCACCATGTATATGCCTACAACACTTATCAAGTAGTTATGCATTATTAAAGGCCAATTAAAGGTTATTTAAGCTGAATTCTCTGTCCTAGGCATACTCAACCAAAAGACTTTACTGAGAATATATGAACTTTTAAAATGAAATGCTACTGGTTGTACAGCAAAGAATGACAAAAACCAAAAGGTCATTGAAAGTCAGTTTACCAGTTCAGTTGATAGACTCAAGAAGGGAAAATGCTGTTATCTTTTCTTCCTTTTCGAAAAGAATTGGAGCTGGATACTGCTGACCTACCTCTCCTCTGCTGATCTGAAGTCCAATTTTATCACCCCATTTAAGGACTACAGCACTATCGGTCTGGTTCCTTGCATGTTAAACCATATCAGTAAACTCTCTGTGACTGTCTGCTTGCGACAAGTTGAGCACAGGAAAGATCAGCAATTCAGAAGAATTAGAAAAGGTCTGTTAGGAAGCAAGTCATTACTGTAGATGTGGTTTTCTGGCTTTTGAGTGCTAGCACTGAAATTTAAGTATTGCTTCTATTTCCAGAGAAAAAGCCATCTGAGAAAACATGAATGAGTTATCTAGATACTACATTTCAGTGTAAAGCACACATTTTCAATTCAATTGTTTTCTTCCTAAGCAAATGTTCAATAACAGGTTGCTTTAGTGCCAATATGCAAAATGAGGGATGTTTTCAGAAAGCATACCAAAGGCAGGCATTTATGTTGTTATGGCATGTTGGTGGATCCCAACACACACAGTTAAATGTCTTCAGTAAGTTTATGACACATGACATTACAACTTAGAAATATAATTCACTGAAAAGTATTCAAAGATTTGTCCTACCTGAAAATTACAGTTGAAGCAGGAAAAGGAAAAAAAAAAAAAAGAGGGAAAGGAAAAAGAAGCCATCAAACTCTTAATTGTACAAGTTGAAAACAAAGTAAAGCTACTTCACAAGTAGACTTCAGTATACTTGTACTTGGATCTGCTTACTGGTGATTCAGCATTCAAAGTGATGATTTCCTCATCATGATCTAGTAGCTTGCAGGCATATGCAATATTAACAGCAGTTTCTTGCTTGTCTCCAGTAAGAACCCAAATCTGCAACCCAGCTTTGCGCAAGCTTGCAATGGTTTCTGGAACACCATCCTGTAAACGGTCTTCAATACCAGTGGCACCTAAGCACACAGAAAAAGTAAATTATTCCACACTCAATAAACACTTAGGGTTCACCTCAAACTGTAAGCTTGGATTTTCCCCAAAATTACAGCCACTTTCACTGGGAAACAGCTTAATGAAACTAACAATGTATGCAATATTCAGGCAGCTTTTTGGAGGTATCCAGAGAGAGGAGTAGAAAACAGCTGGTGTAAACATTTGCATCAACAGTCAACAACAAATCCAGAGTTCCAAACTTCAAAAGCAATCCGATGCCACTCTCTCAGTGGTTCACAAAGCTGATGTACCTTTGCTTACTGTTTCTCTGCTCTGTATCTTCACCCTTTCTTTCTGAATGTTGCTAGATAAGATATTATTTAGTTCTAAAGGGTCTTGACTGCCTTTCCTCAACTAAAAGAGGATTGGTCATTACAGATTTCTCCCTTTCAGAGGGGAATGACAGCAGAACTGCAGCTTGGTAACTACATATTAGGCTTTAGACATAAACTACTTACTGTCTTGTGGCTGCTCTTTGCTCTTGCAGAAGGACACTAGCTGCCTGATGAGATTTAGTAGAGAATAAATCATAAATCTATAATCCATAATGTAGAAGGAAAATGTGGCTTTTTCATACTCCCAGTGAATCTTCCTACTTGTTCATAACAAACTGAGTATTTTTCCTATGCTTTCATAAATCAGTAGGAGACAAGATTTTCAGACTGTAGCAAAAGCACCTCAGGACCAAGTTCAGTGCCACCACTGAGTTTTAGAGAGGTTTCAGTGTGAGGACGTGTAAGCTCTGACAATCAGACAACCCGAAGATAACAAATACACAAATTACCTGAAACAACAGGAAAAGCAGAGCAAACTTCTGCCATCTCTTTATTAACACTATAACTGTTTGAAGAAAAGTACTTTAGCCATAGAAGCCCACCTGCAGACTGAGCACTAGTTGTAGGTGAAGTGCAATGTCATGAAAACTTTTGAATTATAAAAGCTTTTATAATTCAAATAGTGCACAAAGGAAAAGGTATTCCTTTTCCAGATTCACTTTTTTTATTCCCAGAACCTAAGAACTCTCTTATTTATCGCGTAATTCAATTTCCACTTTTGTTTTTCAGAGCACAGCCAGAGCCAACAGGGACAACCATGGTGGGACCTTCCTGATTAATGTGGTCAGCATCAGTCACCTCAAGCTTCCCTTTAAGTCAGAGGAGAAAAACAGCCACTTTGAAGGCAGGATTCATCTAATCCTAAAGGAGGTATCTAAGACAGATCAAATGAACTGCACTTTCTGTTTTTTTTTCTCTCTCCACTGGTTATATAAGGAGCCTTAGAGATCTACAGTAGACACAGTAGAAGTTGGGTGAGGTGGATCTCATCTCCCAGAGACAGGCAAGTTGGCAAACAGTGAAGGCTGTTACCTCCATCAGTGCTATGGCTGTCCCAGTTCCCCTGCCAGAGAAAGAAGTTGGATGCTTGTAGTAATAGTGGATACATAAGTATTTTAGAATCACAGTTCTCTCAACTGGGCAGAAAAACAGCATGACTTTGCCCTTGGAATATATTTTACATACACTGATTTTAACTACACCATTATGAAGTACTGCAGTCCTCTTCCACAGTGCACACAGGCCCTAAGTGTTGAACCTGACGTATATGGGTTGATGCCTCTCACAAAAGCAGTTTATGAGCTTTGCTTTATCAGCACCTCTGGTACCCCTGGAATCGTGGAACTTCCTGGCATAGTAAAGAGGCTCCAAGCTACTGAAATTCTGCAGCCAGGGTTGGCCAAGTCCTTCTCCTACTTAGAGCAGCAATTCTCACTTACGACATTGTGTCAAATGCATCTCTTGTTTTACTCCAGCCATTTCACTAATGATAAAATGACTGCAGGAGCAAGGATAAAAAGGGTATGTCTGTTATGTTAATTATAATCCCATTCCTTTGTGGTGCTGCACAGGACAATTATGACAAAGTCCAAAAGAAGCTAATTTCTGTACTGTCAGAAAATATTTAAAGAAAAGAATGGATTTCATAGACAAGCTTTCAGAATTTTCCACACTTTTTAATTTTATGCCCAGCTCTCATTTCATTACCTAGCAGATGCAAATTCTTCTCTATCTGCAGTGCTGACTGAAACAGAAGTTCTTCACGATTCTCAATAGAAGATTCTGCTTCCAGATGACTTTTTAACCAACAAGCATATTCCTCTTTGCTCAGAACCTGTTCAAGAGAGTATGTGAGGGCACAGTCAAAGTGATGCAGAGGCGTTCATACTTTATTGAATAAAAAAAAAAAAAAAAAAAAAAAAACAGAAATCAAGAACAAAAAATTAAGAAAGCCTTCAGTTATCTGTGTCAAGACTCTTCTTAAAAGAAAATTAAGAGCTTGCACTGACTTACTCGTTTTGCAATACACAGGGTTCGCAGCCCATCTACAGCATACAGATTAAGGTAATTCTGGGTTTTGGTTTGGATTTTCTTTTGATGTTTGCCCCGAGGGTCACCTAGATATCAATAAAAAAGAAATTAGTGACTGAAAAATAACAGCAGCTGAACAGCCTCAGAAAATAAACATGTGTCTATAGTACGTATGCGCCATCACTTTAAAACTGATACTTTCAAAGAGCTGTTGATATCTCCTGGGAAACTTTCAAGTAAAACATTCCATTTAGAAAAAAAAACAACCACATCTCATAGTTCCATCTTTTCTTTCTTCCCTCTTCAAAAGTCATCTTGAATGTATGTTAGACAGACCTTCTTTTTTTTACTCAAATATTTGTTTGTCCCAAAGGCTTTGAGAAATCATGATAATCTTAACAACAAACAATACTGCCAGAAAGGGAAGTATGATTCAAATAGTCTACTGGCAAATCCTTCTGTACATCTCATCATGTGCAGAAGAACTACACTTACTTAGTTTTTCTCGTGGGTTAGTATCTCAAGACAATCAGAAACAGTGCTCTGTTTTTTATATCTAAGTATATGAAGGCGCTACTGTTACTACTGTACAGACACTACTTTGTGGCCTGAGTGGCAAGAAGTTCTGGGCGTGACTTCGATTCACTCAGAACACATTTATGCTTAGGCAAACCTCACAATTAGCTTCTACCTTGAATGAACAACTTCCATTTAGTTTACTCTTCCCTTAAACCAGGCATGTCCAACCTGCGGCCCAGCACAGCTGGCAATGCAGCTGTGCCCTGCCCTGCGCCATCATGGGGCTGGCTCTGCTCTGTGGAGAGGCCTAGGTGCTTAACAATCTGACATGGAAGTGTGAATGAAGCAAAGGCATGTCATCGAATTCCTCCATGTGGAAAGAATGGCACCCACTGACATTCATCAACACTTACTGAATGTTTATAGAGACCAAACAGTGGATGTGAGCACAATGAGACAGTGGTGGTGTGTGTCAACAGTGGTGACAGTGACAGTGGATCAGTTCCACTGGTGTATATTTTTATGGGTCATTGGTGATGACTGTGTTAAAAACTAATGATTTGTACAAAGAATTTGTCCTATCAAATAGTGTTATTATGCTCTTTGTATCAGTTGTAGTTTCCATGAAAATAAATAGGAGGCATTACTTTTGGAGCGACCTTTGTGTATGCATCCCAAGACAATTCCTGCTCACTCAATGTGGCCAAGGCACGTCAAAAAACTGGACATCCATGCCTTAAAATCATGTGCAAGAACTCAGAATTGCGATGAGATTCCACTCCTTCTCTTTCCTTAGCTGGAATTGGCTCAATGTACTCAATATTGTGATTTTAAAAAGATTAATGAATACGAAACTAACACATTTTGTTCCATATCATTACCTGAGATGAGGTCTTCAAAAGTTAAAAAAATGTGATATATATATATTTTTTTTAACATATAGGATCAAAACCGATTCATGCACACTACACTGTTGTAGTGAGTTTCAATAACACAAACAGTAGCGTTGCTACTCAGGAAAACTGGTACAGGTTTTATAAAGAAACCACTGATGAGAATGACCGGTACCCCGAGCAAGTTTCCTATTCCCTGATATAATCCTTTTTTTTATGCCATTGCCATAAGCAATTAATGCAGGTATCTAAATGAGATGTCAGGAATATCCAATTCTTAATACTTTTCATCTATTAATACTACCTGTACTATCACTACAGATTTTCTCAGATGGACAACGCAGGTAAACTGCTGTGGAAGAGCATCTCTATGAATACAACTTGCAATTGGAAAGGCCTTCCTTATGCTGTGTAGCTCCGACATACACCACATGTTCCTGCAGAAGCTATTTAAGCAGTTGACAACCAGATTCAGCTGCAACATACAGCTGAAATATGCATGTACTGAACTGCGATCTAAGGGTTTTTATTTAGCTTCTTTTCTATCTGTGCATAATTGCCTTTATGGCATATGTGAGTTGTCTGTATAATACATAATTATTTTTTTTTTTTAAGGAAGAAGTATTGCAGCGCACCTTCTTGGTGTTACTAAATCAGCCTTTTTTTTTCTTTAAAAGAGCAAAATAAGCAAACACCATTCCTAAATTACAGTGGTGTATCACTATTCTACAGAGAAAAAACGTATTTCTTGCATAGCTCACATGCAGTTGTCTTATAGGAGTGGCTATTTCAGTCCCTCGCTGATTTCAACTGGCACACACTTGAATAGCAAATGACATTTCTATCATAGAATCATAGAATCACTAAGGTTGGAAAAGACCCACGGGATCTTCCAGTCCAACCGTTCACCCATCACCAATGGTTCTCGCTAAACTATGTCCCTCAACACAACATCCAAACGTTCTTTGAACATCTCCAGGGTCAGTGACTCCACCACCTCTCTGGGCAGCCCATTCCACTGCCTGACCACCCTTTCAGTGTAGTAGTATTTCCTAACATCCAGCCTGAACCTTCCCTGGTGCAGCTTGAAGCCATTCCCTCTAGTCCTATCACTACAAGAGAAGAGGCTGACCCCCAGCTCACTACAACCTCCCTTCAGGTAGTTATAGAGAGCAATAAGGTCTCCCCTGAGCCTCCTCTTCTCTAGACTGAACAATCCCAGCTCCCTCAGCCGCTCCTCATAAGACCTGTGCTCCAGACCCCTCACCAGCTTTGTTGCCCTTCTCTGGACACGCTCCAGGGCCTAGATGTCTTTCTTACAGCGAGGGGCCCAAAACTGGACACAGTACTTGAGGTGTGGCTTCACCAGTGCTGAGTACAGGGGGACAATCACTTCCCTGTTCCGGCTGGTCACACTATTTCTGATACAAGCCAGGATGCCATTGGCCTTCTTGGCCACCTGGGCACACTTCTGTGTGCCCAGGTGGCCAAGGTGTGCACACTTTAAGGTTCAGTGGTATTAACCACTTCAAATCTGTCAGAATATCACAGACACTAATGCAGTGATCATAATGCCAAACACTTTTATACCACCTTCAATGAACAAAGACAGTAATTCCCTACAAGTAGAAATATGCACACTGGTTTCCATGTGAATTTTCACTTCTAGTATAAAGAACTGCATCTCCTTCCTCTGCCAGCACACCAAAGAGAGCTAAAACTCCCTCTGGCTCTCCATATGCCTTATCAGCCTCAGCTGGAGATTCACCTTGAGATCAAAAGTTAAAAGAGGAGAAGGATTCTCTTGCAAACAAAATCCAGTGGTGGAAATTCTTTTTAGTTGGGATGATAGTTTCTATGCTTAGCAGCATGACCACATGCACTACGGAAGAGAAAACCAGAAAATAAGTCTTCTACAGAAGAATGATAGAGAGCTAGTGGCATTTTGCTTGCTTCATTTCCTACCATAATCACCAGCTGAAAGCCAGCTCAGTCATTGTTTTCTCAGTGACTTATGTTCACAGTTCCTGTGTGAGCTAGTTATTGACTCAAACAGTAACTTTCCTATTTATGAACATGGTGACTGCTGAGATAAAGTAGAAACAATACACCCTTGGGAATCATTTCAAGGCTTTTGAAAATATCTGGGTGCTGTGAGAAAACGACAGTTTTCAGAGTCTAGGTATACAGGCAGAAGGAATAGAGGGAATTCAGAAACTTTTAAGTTTTGAAACTCATGATGATTTCTGTTTGTTTGTTTTTTAGATATAACTGAAGCTACAACATAGTACTTTTGCATCTATTTTTGGGCTTTTCATCATGGCATTTTTAAAAGACTTTTCCTCATAGAGAAACAGAAGCTTTCCGTTTCATAGGACCCAGTCCTGCATGGAGACTACGGGCACAGCATTGCCTTGGTCTTTTGCTCTCAGATGCTTGTCTGAGAGCACAAGCATCACAAAGTTTCAAAACATACACTCGACTTGTGTACAGTTTACCTGTTCCTGAGGCACTAAGACAGCAAAAAAAAGCTGTCACATTGATTAATTTATTGGTCCATTACTTGAAGTGATAAACACTTGAATTCTTCAAGTACTTGCATTTCCACTCACATATTCCATGATCAATGGAGAACAGAATGAAACCACAGACAGACTCATATATGTGTGCGTGTATATATATATATGTGTGTGTGTGTGTGTATATATATATATATATATGTACTATATAAATCCTTGGGAAATCCCTCTATGTGGGAAATACCAGCCTGTGAGGTGACAAGGAGGCAGCTCCCTCAGGAAATGACAACATGTGCCCTGATGTTAGGAAACTACAGACAGGGACCATGAATGCAATTCCATGAGTGAAATTGTTCAAGAGACATGTCAAACATTTTTTAGACAGATCTGCTGAAACTCGCAGAATTACTGAAGCCAGCAGCGGATGAGAGGGCTAGAAAATAGAGGAAACTGCTTATGAAATTCTAGTGACTGCACTTTACACTGCTTGTGAAAGCAAAATATACTAAACCTCATAGTTCATTTGGGGCTAAAAAAAGTTAAAAAAAATCACACAAATTCAAAGCATCTTTCAATTCACTTGCCTGTAAAGATGCAGCAATCTCTGTATTTGCCCAGCTACAGAATTTGCTCAGTGATAACAACTGTCTTCAGGGACTCTGCTCCTGCATCTCTGACACAGCACCTTCTGTTGTGTTGCTGTTGGTTGGTTTCTAGCTGCCCCTTTTGGATCTACCCAAGTAGGTCCCAGACCCACCTGAAATTTGTCCCCGAGTTCATCCATCCATTGTATTTTTATTTCATGGTTGTGACAAAATTTGGCATAAGATAGTGATTTCTTTTTGATGCTCAGTTCTCATTCTGAGAACCTGTTTCCAAACATTTTTTTCCAGGTATGTTGCTAGTAATTCTGAGTACTCCAAATTCTCTAGCACCCTGGAGGGAAACAATTTTCCAGACGTTCTCAGTACCGTCTTTGATATCAGATCTTAACTAGAAAATTATTTATGAATACTTTGTTGTTAGTTGAGGACAAGTCATTCCTAATTTTTTGGCTCTGCTTTGATTTATGTCACTATAAACTTAAAACTAACGCCAACATTTTTCTGTATTTCATTAAACTAAAATTGCACAGTATAAGCCTTTCACAATTGTTTACTCCAGCTAATGTCAGAGTCACCGCACAGTCAATGCACTAGTGACACACAGGAAGCACCTCCAGCACTTTTGGGTTCTGTCCATTCATACTGGGGTAACCCTTAAACACTTAATTAAATTCAGTGTTGAACATACAGTAAATTAGATTCAAACTGACTCATGCAAACTGACGCTCCCATGTTTACGCTAACTTCTGAAAGCTTACAGGGTTCCTCTTGAATCCAACTCATAATTAGCAGCAATTAATGTTCTTCCTGATTCATGAGATACCTGGGTGTTGCAGACTCTAGGGAAGCAGTCCATGATCACAGCTATTCCCTAACACAATTTAAGATTTCTCATCTGAACAGATTCTTTCCTTATTTTGCCACTACCTTTCTGTTTCAATGGCTGATTGATTCACACTGCCCTTTAGCATCACAGTCAAATGCAACATAAATGTGCTGGTGTACGCAAATACATTATTACAAAAGGAAGTAAAGATTCATAGGTGAAACAGATAAGAGAGCTGGAGTAGGAACGGCTTGAGTTCCATATAAAACACTGAAATAGCTATGCACTGCTGGGCATGTTCTCCTCAAGACATGTAAATTGTTTTGGGAGAGTTTCAGGAAATACCTTCAAAATAAAGTTTGCTAGTAGAAGTTCCTGTACAGAAACTGATGTACTTAATCCTTGTAAGGCAAAGAACCAGTCATTAGTTACAGAAAATTTGCTATAACAACAAAGTACTATAAAAGAAGAGAGACGGCTGCCTTTTTACCATTTCACATACAACAAAAGCAGGCAGGTCTGCTTGCTACAAAAGGCAGCAAGACATGATCTTTCAGCAATTAAGCAGAACCGCCTCCCCACACCCCCACTCTTACAAAGCAAAGTAAGAGGTGTACCTGAAGAACAAGGCAGAAGGAGATCCATAATAACTGAATCTGCTCCTTTAGTGTAAACATTTATTTCATCCGTGAGGGGATGTCTGACCACTACTGACATCCTCTTTCTGATGGAATCAAAGCCCAGCGTATGTAATACTTCAAAGTTTAATGTTCCCAGGTGAGGTAGCTCCACTGATACCTGGTCAGACAGCCTTCCAACCAGAGAACAGTTATATGCCCTTGCTGCATAGACGAGAGCAGCTTCGTCTGGACTCTCTGCTTCATAACGGAGCTCTCCTTCCTCAGGCCCGCTCCCTACAGTCATCCTGCCTTGCTGGGAGCTGTAGCCATTGTTATTCATCTGTGCAGAGTATGCCAGCTTCTCTTCCAGTTTTAATAAAGTGCTCTCAGTAGATGTCGATGAAAGGATACTTAAACCAAATCTATGCATTGATTTGTTTGTAGCTAGGCTGGATGAACTGCTGCTGTTAGATCCAGAGGTCAAGCGACTTGGAGTGAGTCTTCGGATGAAGTCTTCTATGGTTTTTACAGGAGATTTTAGTTCAAATCGGTCTCTAACCTTGAGAAGAGTGAAACAAGACAATGAACAAAACAAAGCCTGAAGGAAAGCTGTATAAGAATTTAGACACTGAATTTAGACATTCAACCTAAGTAGCTCCAAATTAAGAAGAGAATTTCTTTGCGAGCAAAAAGTAATGGCACTTGCAATTTGAGTAGGGAAAGTAAATGGACTTAATAGCAAAAAAACCCAACAAGACCTAGAACTTCAGAACCGTGTCTCTGCATGAAAGTATGTATGCTTGTATTAAAAATATTTTTACTTCTTTCACCTTTTCAGATATGCCTAATGGATAGACTATCAATGTTGGACCACCACCATAGTACATTTTGAAAGGCTATTGCCAGTAGGAGACATTGGCATTCTTTGTGCGTATTCAGTGAAGGCAGTAAAAAACATGTTAATGCAGGAGTTTTGTACTGAGAAGTGCGATACCAGAAAAGTTTTAGGAGAATAGGCCAGTGTCAATGATGCCTTCAACAGCAACATGCTGATATAAATAACTTCCACTGTCTTCTCTTTTGGATTCAGTTTGCTTCAGTTTTATCATTTATCTCAGTTTATTTAAAATGTGATTTTGCAGACTACTTCACTTCTTATTCCTATTTGGAAAAGAAACAAATCTCAGAATTTTCTCCAGAATGGAAATTCAATATGTAGGCTAGCTTTAATACTATGTTCTACTATAGTTTTGTCTTGGGATTCTATTGTTGAAATTCTCATTCATTCAGTTTAGGTCAATTTAAGAAGTAACAATCATTATTTCTCACAATGAGCTTGGCACATTTTTTACACAATGTGAAAGACTTGTGCAATGTTTCTCAAGTATATTCTCTTTTTAAAAAAACATCTGACCCTATTCTTACTTTAATCCACATTTACAAAATATACACACAGTTTATATTCTTTTTTGGTAAGTCTTGTATACTACAAATCAGTTTTCACACAGACTTGCATACTTACATACATACTTACGTGCAGATATATGCACATACACATATATATTCACACATTTATCAATTAAGTTATATTACAAGAACTCAGGAAATTGTCAGAAGTATCTTAAAATTGCAGACAAAAGCATGGCCTACCCTGAAGGTAAATGACGTGTTCCATTTAACTAATGCTTGACTGAATCTGTTTATTCCCAATGCAGTTCTAAGAGTTGCCTCACATTTAGTTTCCAGTTATTTATCTATACATACATATATATCTATACATCTATATATATCTATACATCTATATATATCTATACATACATACATACATACATACATATATATATACACACATCTCTCTCTCTATATATAGAACAGGCCATTTTCAGTTCCCCAACTTATGAGATAAATAAGTATAAATTCAAACAAACCTTAAACTCTATTTTGCTGTTCCTTTAACCTACCTTCTGTCGGGGCTGATTTGGAGCAGTAACCACAACAGTATTACAGATAGTCAAAGCAATGAAGAAGTCAAAAATATCACACAGTTCTGGACTCAGATGGGATAATGGCTGTTCGTGGCCCCTCATGATCTCCAGATGCTTTGCACATTCATTCACCTTTTCTAACAAACTAGGATCTGGCGTGATGTCCTTCTCCTAACAATAAAAAGCAGTGACTAATATCAGTGATTCTGCAAATTTCCAAAATAGCATCAAGCAATCAAAGTGCCCAAAGAAGTGTTAATACCAAGAGTTTTATGAAGGCCTCATACCACAGGGCTGAGATGGAGAGGACCGTAACTCACATATCATAGAAAATATACACTTACCAATGAGGCTAGTAATAGAAATGGAAATGTGAGTAATTGTGCTGTCAGCTTTTTCACTACTGTTATACTGGCAATGCTCATCTACTTTGAGAGTAGTGGACAGGGGAAGAGTTACATACTAATATCCCTCAGTCCAGTCAGAACATTCTGCATGGTTTGTTAGAGAACAACTATCCACACATCTGAGAGCAATTCACTTGTCTTTTATGCTAAATCAGAGCACTCTCAACTCTGTTTCATCAGCACTTTCTACTACTTTGATTTATTTCTTGTCAGAGCAAATTCTGGTATTCCTTAAAATACCAGGATGCTAGCATACAAAAGATTTAAAGATAAACTAAACTCAGGTTCTTTCTTCAGTAGAATTTTATTTCATCTGCTGATGCTCAGCAGCTGATGAGTCTGAGCAACCACTGAACTGTGTGTTTAGGAAGTGTAGCTTCAAATTCTACTGAAAGAACTTACTCCTGACTAAAATCAAGAAGTTCCACCAGTGCAAGCAGCATCTTTCTTTGCCCGTATTTGTAGTTTACTTTGAGGGTGCGCTTATGTCAAATGGACAACAAAAAATCCCTTCATAGACAAGACTTGGTTTCTCTGTTCTCTTAATACCACTTAGCTCATGTAAAACTTCTAACAGTACCATAAAAAAAATTAATCAAAGCAAAGTTGTAAGGGCATACATTCACCAACATTTTGAAATGTAAAGTTTTCTTCTTTTTCTAAAACACACGTGCAGAAGAAAAAATGCCAAGATGAAATCTGAGTGGCATGCAATGTAGTACAGATTTCTTTATCTCTTCCTTTTCAGGATATCACTCTGTTAAAAGATACAGGACAGCATGCACTTAATTCTCATGACTTACCATTGGGCTACTGAACGCAGTATGCTTCGACAGTATGCTTGCTCTTTTTGCTTCAGCTCTGCTTCCCGTGCGGCGGTGAGTTTTGGTGCTCTGGCTTCTGTGAATTACTTTGATGCTCTGATGGCTGCAGATACTGTCACGCTGGGATAAAGTTCCTCCTTTTGGAGCTGCTTCCTCCTCCTCAGAATCAGGTTCTTGGTACATTGCTAAGCGTTTGGCTATCAATAAAAATACAAAGGGAGAAAGGTTGCATATGTTAAATGTTGCTGAAAAAGAGGGAAAAGGGACATGCTGACTTCATTGAAGTGTTCTGGTTTTACTCTTATACCTTCGGAGCAAGACTGAACGATTCCATTATCAGAGGGTAACATAAGACATCTAGTCTTAACTACATGGTACCTTCTAATGGAGGGTGCAGACAACATAATTAGGAATGTAATGTAAATGCATTGCCTCCCTCATCACGAGACTGAGAGGCAGCTAGACTCTGCGGTAACACATTGCACTTCTGAAGGCTACTCCACAGATTGGCTTGATGAAATCAACCAAACCCCAGCCTGGGGTCTGTCTCCTCTCCTGGGACCAGTATGACAGGCAGAGCAATGTTGCCTGTGGTACAATGCTTATCGTACTTTTAGCTGCTGCAGTGCACCACTCCTCATGTACATAGAATCAGAGAATGGCTTAGGTTGGAAAGAACCTCAAAGATAATGTAGTTGCAATGCCCCTGCTGCAGTCAAGGTTGCCAACCACTAAATCAGGCACTAGATCAGGCTGCCCTGGGCCACATCCACGCTGGCCTTAAACACCTCCAAGGATGGGGCATCCACAGCTTCCCCAGGCAACCTGTGTCAGTGCCTCACCACTTTGCTCCTGTATCCAATACAAATCTCCCCTCTGTAGTTTAAAACTGTTTCCCTTTGTCCTATCACTATCAGACTGTGTGAACAGAATGAACCTGTTCTTTCAAATTATATGTTATAGTGGAGAACTCGGCCAATAAAGACTCCAAGTACAACAATCAAAGTTAGAAACGAATCTGGGCAGTTTGATATGTAGAAGTTAAAAATTTAACAGAAAGAAAAGATGCAAAACAGACCTGAATCCAGCTCATTTCACAACAGATTCCATTCAGTTCTAGCTGATACATAATGTATTTTTCCATTCTTAAAGATCATAGGCACTTAATAGCCTGTGTCATTCATTAAACAGGCACATGTCACTTTAAGAGGTATCTATTTATTCCTTCATTAGGCATTCATGAAAAAGCTTTTCATTATATTCTCAAAATAATCCACACTGTGCAGATGTACAATGCAAGTTACATACTTTTGGCTCTGCTCTCTTTCAGTTCCATGTTATAACAAATTAGATCTTCCTAATGTCAAATGATAAATCATTAGCATGTAAGTCAACTATTCAGGCATTCTGCAGGAAAAATTGCCCATGAAGATTTTTCTTTCAAAACATATTCCCAAGAAAAATCTTGTATCATATACAGTGAGTTCAGCACGTGATCGTTTTAATGGGGCTTGCTTTATGATCAAATTAAAAAAACATCCTCGCCATCTGCTTTAACTTTCAAACATGTTTTAACTGTCAAAAAGCAGCAGGAGGAGCTGAAATCAGATCGCACACACTTTATGGTGATAGGTCTACCTGTGCAGAATCATATATTGGAGGCTTTTTCACATCTATTAGGAACATGTACTTTGTCTGAAATGCAGGAGCTGGAAGAGGTTCCCAGCAAACTACACAGTTGTTCAGAGAGCCACACAGCTGCAAAGAGAAGAGCACAGCACCACTGGCTTCTCCTTTCGGTGCCTCCTGTGTACTGTGACGCAGATAACAGAATCTAGAAGATAGCTCAAAAAATTAGGGTGGTGACTGGTCTCTTTGGCCTTTCTGTTGCATGGTAATAGGCTGCATCCTGCAAATCCTAGGCTCAAAAAGCATTGCTCAAGATGACATACAAGTGTGGACTTCTGCAATTAGCGATACTTGAGATTTAAATCAATCATAAGCACATTCCAGTGCCTCCTCAGCAAACCCAGTCTCAAGCAGAGTCGGTGTCGTGTGGACACACAGCTCTTCTCAGGGAAAGCACATTTAAAGCTTGGATTCACCACAGGGATAACCTTCCTCACTCCAGATGTGGGCATTTGAATGGCAGACTGATAGAATGCCGCACTCCTTGCCAAAAGAGGGAATACTCCTCGGCAGGGAAAGAACTGGTTACGATTATTCTTTCCAGCTTTGCAAAAGGTGGTATCCAGTTGGCCAAATTCTTTTCCAAGCAGAGCTGTTAGAAAAAAGGCCACACGTTTTCTTCAATAATCATATCTAATTTAAGCTCCTGCTCCAGAAACATGTGTTGAAATACATGACTCCGAAGACTCTGAACCAATTATGGCTGCATTTTACAAACAAAAACAATAGGGTTAAGCAGAGAATGCATTTCATGCATAATGTACACTTACGTTTGCATACCGTATCTCTGTATTCTTCACTGCTCTTAAATTACATCTAAAAATATTTTGTTTAGTCAACACAGCAGAAACTGGTTCCTAATGCAGTGCGTGCCTTTTTTATTAGCATTATACCAATAGTGAATTAGTACTGTCTGTGTATCTTTAAGCTATGTTTTGTTCTCTATGCAGATTTTCATTGTAGCGCATTGATTTAATTGTTGCTGCAGTGAGAAAAAAAGAGAAAAACAGAAAGAAGACACAAGACTAGAATCTCATTTAACCAAGTCAAATGTAGCTCACTTGATATAAAGGGTATTATTTCCATTTTATACCAAGGTAAGCTTGTATAAAAAAAGGCCACAGCACCTTTCAACATTTTCTCAAGTGCAGTCTTAACATATTATGCAACAAAAACTAAGAAGTTTGAAGAAATAATGAAACACAGTGTGATTGTTATGTTATGGCTAAGGTTCATAACGCTTTAACTGTGCGAAGCGTGCTTCTTTGGGAACATTCTGTTCTCTCCACCCACTCAGCCCTCTCAAATTCAGAACCTTTTCCTCTGAACATTATAACCTGAAAGACGTTGTTGTGAGATGCTTTTCAGCTTCAGCACTGAAAATTCATGGCCTTGATCTTTTGTCTGATAGAGAGTTTTTTATTAAAGGCAGAGACACAAACACTTTACAGCACACAACAATGCAATGCATGGAAGTCTAATTTAACTGTCCTCTAGTTCACTTGATATTTACAGCACAAAGAAGAAAGGATAATTAATACTTATTCCATGGACTCTTCCATCTTTTAGAAGATAGCAGTAAACTGTCACTAAAACTCCTATAGCTTCTGGTAAGTATTTTAAGATATTCTTTTCTTTTTTTTTTATTTTAAAAACTCTTTTTCTTTCTTTCTTTTTTTTTTTTTCTTTTTTAATTACTTTCTTCAGTTGTCTCGTAAGTTACCTTCCATGCTATGTTCTGCTATGAGGCATCCATCTTAGAGGCTGACGAAGGCATCACTGCCACGTAGACAGATGTTTAACTGAGTAGAGAAGTGTGATCAGGAAACTATAAAAGAATTTGTTCTGGGCAGAATAAAACTACAGATCCCTTAAACCAGACTAATTCAGCTCTCAATGTGCAGGTCCTGATTTTCCTATGGAATAACACCGTGTTTCCTCAATCATTTGGATAAGAATGTTACTGAGTTATCATGAAGTAAGACTAGATGTCTTCACACTGTTATTTTCTAATGATTTTATGAGTGCAAGCTTATTTCACTTTGAAGTTCTCTCTAGTGTCTAAAAAAATCCTCAGTCAAGCAGCTAGCATGCAAAAAAACTGTATGACTGTGCTAACATAACTTACTTTGCAAAAGCTTCCCCATAAAAACAAGTCCTGAGACTAGAAAACATGAAGATTTTCCATCCTATCTCCTCTTGGCAGCCACATGGGTATGAAAAGAATAACTTGAAGTCTTTCATCAAGAACTCCTTACTCAGAAATGGAGATTCTTTCTATCCATCTAGAGATTTTCCAGAGCAATTTTGAGTACAGGCATACCTATACTCATGCATACACGCTCAGAGGAAATTATTACCTGTCTCTAATCTCTCTGTCATTAATGACTCTTTAGGAGTTCAAAATACAACACTTCCACTGTACTCAGTTCTACATCTTCAGCTTTTGTCCACATTCGTCAATAATTTTTTTTTTCAAAAAGCAATAACAAATGTAAAGAGAAACTACAAACAAGCTATACAGAGTGCCAGTTCTGTTGATTGCTTCCATCCTTCTGGAGAAGACCTAAAAGGACCCTCTTGATTTCTGAAGGTTGTCAGATGGAAAAGAAAGGCAGATGAGCCGTCCCTCTGGAAGAACCAGCCACATTTAGGGAAGTTTCCATATAATGCACTTTCCAATGAAAAGTAGTTGCTGGCCAATCTTTAGTATGAAAAAAATAGAGCGTGGAAGAGAACTGCTTCTTTCTCAAATTCAGTGACTAAGAAACTTGGCTAGCCAAGGAAAAATCACTGGGGTTTTCACCATTTGCCTTCACTCCCATAAAATTATCCTTTTATTCTGTTCTCTCAAGTTTTTTTCAGTCATTGGAAGGAAAGAGAAATAATGCAAAGAATGAAAATATTCAGTTTTTTTTCAGATTTGTGTGGTTGCATTCACAGAGTTTCAACTTGTGTGTTGTCAGAAGTTCCATACAATGGGTGGCTAAAACTAGAAAAACAGAGATCACACGCCATAGACAACAGGCAATTCATTTAGCGTTTGGAAAATATCTAGGACAAATGTCAAGCCAAGAGCATCTGGTTGTAGCTAAATCATATAATGACTTTCACAAGCACAGTCAGCTTTTGGGCACCTACTCTCCCTGGAATCAGCAGATAGACTTGGGGCATGTCCAATTTCTAGAATTGTTAGAAGCTGGCTACTAGCCTGAAAGGAAAAGCTGTGGTATGGCAATGTAGTTTTACATACAGGACAATAAGTCCTTGTTTTTTTGTGTGTCTACGTTCTTTTGGGCTATGAGGAAGTACTGATTAGAAGAACTTTTTTTTTCTTTTTTGGTGAGGGATGTGGCACTCCTTTGAAGCATCATCGACTGTGGAAGCAACACACAACAAGGTGTTGTCTTTAAGATAGATACAACTCCATCAATTTCTGAGATTTAACCAGAGCATAGTGCCAATGGGTATTCCATAAATGCTGAGGACATTTATGAATGAGACACTCATTCTACCACTTGGAATAGTGCATGATATATCCTGCTCTGAATTAACTCACTCTAATTCATGAAGAACTATTGAAAGAGCCAAATCGATTTAAGAGAACATGTAATCTAGATATGTGACGGGAATTCTCTTCATCTGTATTTAGAATTCTAAACCACAGAGAAACAGTCATCTAACAGACAATAAATGTAGGTGTCTAAAACAAATCCGATGAACTATTAACTATGAAGTTAATAGGTGACTATTTTCCACATAAATATCTCAAGTAGGTAACAAAAATCCCACCTCTGTCAACACTGTCTCCTCAAGGTCCACTCTTCAGTTTAGTCCTGATCTTTGCATAATCTGTACCAGACTACTGCAGGTGCACTCAACAGTGATGAATATTTGATAGAGCTTGCATCATGGAACAGTTGCTAAGCATACTCACACCTTCCCTCACAGCTTTCACAACTGTTTTTGGATCCTCTTTGGTGCTAAGCTCTCACACACAAGTACCCATGAGTAATAGTTTGTACTACCTCCAGTTGGCTAGGAGATTCTGTCCCATGCTGGTGGAATTTATTGGTCTCTATTATTCATATTTTTGTCACCTCTTGTCTAGACTAAAACAATGCAATATTCCTAGGCATAGTGCCACTAGCCCTGTAAGAAACTTAGAGCCAATACAGAATTCTGCAGGAAAATGTCTTCTTCAGCAGATTACAAAACTGCTGCTTGCTCCCTACGCTGCCTAGAAAATGTATTGTCTTTTCCAGGATTTTGTGTTTTCTTTTAGAAATATTTAATTGCTTCAGCCCTGCGTGAGGTCCACATAAGTTTCTGTGATGAAAACCATAGCTAATATGCCTGCTTTTGTTACAAAACAGAACACTTCTCCAAAATCATCAAGCTCACCTTTTACATGGTAAATTAATATGATACTTTGGAAAAAAATTCCAGAGAAAATAAGAACACTGCCACCACTCAAAAAAAAGAAAAAAAGACATGCCTCCCCAAATGTCAATTTTAACACAGCATAGTGGACACCTTTTAAGGAGCCCCCACACCCCACAAATTGCATGCTGTGCATATAGGGGAAAAAAGAAGGGGAATGAAGAAGCTACACATCATGAGTGTCACGTATCGCTCGACACCATTAGTGGCAAGAACTCAGATATGATGATGACAATTGTGGGATAACAATGCCTGCAGGACAGAAAAGAATGGCATAACTGTTCATAACTGAACAAATTTTAGGGAGAAAAGCTTACAGTGCAGCACGCATAAATTTGTGAAAGCTGTGCACAATCTGCTGATTGAGTAATTAACAGATATACAGCAGTCCTAGATTATGCAGAAAAAATACTTCAGCAGAAAATTAAAGTCCCGAAGTGTGGAAATTTCAGATCTCAATCTGCCACTGTAGGTATGAATTTCCCCCTTACTGTGTATGCATAGCTGAAATTCAGAATACAGGGACTCTAGATAACTTCAGAGTAAAATTTGCCAGAACTTCTTAGCATGGGAAAAAATGCATTGCATCTTAGCTTTGTTCTTGGATATGGCTGAACGGAACTGTTCTGACTGAAATTACTCCCCCAGACTTCATGCCTGAGGCAGACATCTGGCATGGGAAACTCTAACCAAATAGTTAAAAGGTTTGTAAAACTATCCGTAGCTGAAAAAAGGATCTTATCATGGGAAGGGTCAAGCAACTGTAATAACAGGCACTGCTACCCAGCCACAGCAGAATAACAAACTTAAGCCAAAGAGCTCAGAACAAGTGTATTTCCATAATCTCTTTTATAGTAGAAAATGACTTGTTATCTTCAGCTTTTGTAACTTGGCCTATGTAGGAAAATTTTAAATTCAATCCTTCATCTGAAAGACTACTCAGATTTTGATTCCAAGTAACAAATCACTATGCCTGAATAACATTCAGATAAGCAAAGAAAGACCCAGATTATCACTGAAGTGGATGAGAAAAGGTAGATGCATTTTATTAGGTTTTCTTGCATATGTGGCAGTCCCATATCACCTACCAAATCAAAGTATTTAGAATTTCCTAACTCATGAAATCTTCAGTAAAGTCTCAGGAGGGAAGCTGGAAGGCATCCAGCAGTTATATGTCCCAAAACCTCAGAGGGGAATTCAGATACTCAAGTATAAACACTGAAAAGCAGCCGACAAATAATTTGCAATTAAGCACAGAGCAATGAAATGTTATTGGTGCGCCTCTTATAAAAGAATGAGCTGTGATAAGCATCTTACTCTATCTAAACAGAAAGATTTCAACAACAGAGAAGTTAAGATACGGTTAGAAAATCAGACTGGCAAACAGCTTAACTGAAGCCTGAATTAAGAATAATTTTTATTTCTTCATTATAGGGAACAAAAGCAGTAAAAATGGTCACTATTTATGCATAAAATGACAGAGAAAGTTCTATTTTCTGTAGAGGAGAAGAAATAAAGTTTAAAATACCTTGTATAAATAAAAAATCATTTAAAAAATACCTTTATGTCTGCGATTTTATACCAACTGAATTTAGAAGTAGCCTAAACAGAGGAGTAAGTGAAATAAATGACAGAAAAAAAGAATCAGTTTAGTGTATTTAGGTACTTAATTTATACTTTTGTTTGTTGTGAACTACTTTTGTTAACACTTCTACTGTAACCTCAAATAATAAAATGAAAGCATACATAAACTTAGATTTCTATTAAATGCATTACATTTGAGGAAAAGAAGATCTGAATGTTGAGCCTCAAATTCAAGAGCCTGAGCTCAGCCTCCACGGATGCTATTCAACACATAAAAATACACTTTCAGCACTGTTTTAGTTGGCAGTACCATCATCATTCCTGCATTCTGAAATTAGTACAAACAAGCAAACAATCAATGGCAAAGGAAAAAAAGAATGAATATGGAGTACTGAGAGCAGAACTAGAGTCCAGACACATACGCTTAATACTAACTCTCCCTTCTGTCTTACCTACCGTACAGAGGCAGGAAGTCCTCCCTATTTTAATTCCTATTTCTGTAACAGTGGGATAATAAGACCACCCAAACACCTTGTTTTTTTCTGAAGAAGAGTGCACGATGTCAGTACTACTTTAAGCTAAGAGAAAAAACGAACAATTGCCACATAATCCGAAGCTTCAAAATGTTACTTATCATCTTGGAATCTTATGAACTTTTTAGATTTTTCCAGTCTCTTTTGATTATTTCTCTTATTCCATACCTTTTTTTTGCCAGCTGAACTTCTGTAACGGCTTTCAAGAAAAAAAAAAAATTTAAAGCAGTGATTTGTAAATGTTCTGTTAAGAAATCTAATCTTTGCAATTAGGAATGCAATACTGTAGCTATTGATATTTGCTGATACACAGATGGAATATGATTTGAAGAGTTAAGACCTGTTATGTAAAAAACAATAACAATAAAACGTTAGAGAAAAATAGCTTGACACTAACTGCAAAAAACTCAAAAAACAGGAAATCACTTCATTATTTTGGTAGGGTGATGAGATGACACAGAGATGATAATCCCCATTTTCCCTTGTGACCAAAAGTGAGTTTTCAGTGTATCAAAATTCTGACACTTGGGCACAGTCTGTCAACTGCAATGGAGACACCTTAATGAAGACACCTGTCACACACACAGGGACACTGAAAATAACCTGATAAAAGTAACATAAAATACGCTATTAGATCAGATTATGTTTCCTATGGATATGAAAGCCAGTAGACTTGTTTATGTTTTGTTCTCAGCACAAAAAGATAATCTTATTCCAGCTATTCAATCTGAGACCGATCTGGCTGTATGCTTAAAGCCGGTACTTTGCACTGTACACTTCAAACACACAATCAGTTGTGTATTGGCGATACTATCCAATTTGCTTCAATTAGCCATGTGCTGAAGTGCTTTACTAGACCAGAAGCTAAAGCTCAAAGCCCTAACTGTCTTGACAACATACTGTCAATGTTAGAGAACATTTTGAAAAGACTGTCTTTACTAACTGAACAAAGTCATCAAATTATAATAACATGAAAACAGCTATTATGGAGTCTACTGAGTGGATACATGCAATTTCTTTTGTTTTTCTTTCTGATTTAAGATTACAGAAACTTTTTAATCTACTTCAGATTTCACCAAAATATAGCAGTTAGATATAAAACAAGATCATGAGCTCACCGTTATCATCGTGGGAATACTCTATTCCAGAAACTGTGCATCTTCGGAAAACCATCTTATTTTCAGTAAGCGTCCCAGTCTTGTCTGAAAAGATAAACTGGACCTGACCTAAGTCTTCTGTGATATTTAAAGCTCGGCACTGCAGCTGAGAGTCTGTTTCTTCATCATATAAATCTTTATCTTGATGAATAAAGTACACTTGGCAGATTTTAACTATTTCAATGGAAACATACAAAGAAATTGGAATCATAACCTAGAACACACAAAAATAAAGCGAATTAGGAAAAGAGACTGAATAAGTAAAATCTAATTAATTTGGCAGTAGTCTAGAATGCAAAGAGGCTAATGTCTACTGTAAAACTATCAGCACATTTGAAAATAGTCTATTTGCCATGTCAGATTAGGAAAACGTCATGAATTGCAGAGCTGAAATCCAGTATTATGTCTGGAAGAGTGATTATCGAAACTTGGACAGAAACTGAACTTCTGGGCTAATAAGGTGTGCTTGAAACTAGCCAGGAAAACATAACAAAGCAAAACAAAAAGACAGTGCAGTCAGAATCCTGTAAATGTGTTTTGCACTTGAAGAATAGAATGAATTTATTCTGCATAAATAATACACTGCTTACAAATTCCCTCAGCAGCAACAAGAAAACAATGAGATGTGTAAAGCTTTCCGTAGGAATCATTTCTTTGGCCTTGGCATCTGCACTGCAGATTAAATGAATGAAGAAAAAAAATAATTTCTGAAGAAAGAGATACGAGAAGTTTCTCCAGAAAAGATTTTCAGCTGTTTCTCAAGGTTTGTCAAAACTCCATGAAATATCTGATTTGCATTTCAGTTTTAGCCTGCAGATGTTTGTTCAGTTGACAGAGAGTTGTTAAGAACTGCATTTTCTGGAAGTGGTTAAAAATGTATATAACTTATGTTCATACCAGGACAGCATACTCAAAGTGGTAACCCACATCTTCGAAGTGTTTCACGGTGGGTGGATATGAAGCATGAAGCCTGTTTTCTTCCAGGTGAATCCTACCTCTTCCTACTTGTTTAAAATAAAATAGAACACCTGAGTCTTTTAGGGAAGGTTAGTTTTCAGATGTCTTTCTTCTCCAAGGCCAATGTAGCTCTGAGACCTTACTGTGTGATCAGTGTATTTGTTTTCCAGAAAATTTTCACTTTTCATCAGTGGGTAGACTATTTACTTCCTTTAATTTAGATTTCTGATTATATATTATCACATTCTCTATATTTAAAATTTAAAGCGTCTAAATACGTTTCTACTACTTGATTACCTTCTTACATGCCTTAGCGGTAGAAGGGGTACTACACACACTGCACATAAATAGAAAGTCATAAATACGGGTGGCATTATGCACAACTTGGATACCTGAAAAACTATGATTGCTGTCAGAAATAAATATACTGAAGCTAGAACAGGAGACAAGTATTTGCCATCAGGTCCTGGAACATCAAAAACTGGTTTCTTCTTATCACCGTATTGCCATACCCACAGGCCATGACCTGCAGAACAGTTGAAAGAGAGAAAAGTCTACAGTAACTGCAAGATATAAAGGTATATAATATAAACCGGTCCTCAGAGAAGAGTTACATAAGAAATTGATACTTGTTTTCAACTATTCAGTATGACTTGAAATCGAGATTCACAAAACCTACATTTTTTCCCACTAGGACTTAGGGCTTGGAAAAAGCATTTGTCTGGTCTTAAGGACAGCATCTATGAGTCATTTTTTGGATAAACTTTATCCAAATAAAGCAGTCTGGCTAGTGTAAATCAGTAGTTCAGGCTAAGAGCAGCAGCAGAGCCAACAGCAGGGAAGCCGAGGAGCTAAGAGCAGAAAAAAATTTAAGCATTGCTTTAAACCTTTTGTTATTGATCGTGATGATAGTTAAATAAATATAAGGATATTATTATTTGGGGAAAAATGCATTCTTGTTAAAAACAGAAGGTCGCCTTTTTAAGAAGAGTGCTAGGATTTGCAGCTAGTTTCTTCTGGAAGATGGAGAAGAGACCTAAAACAGTTTGATGTTCGTAAGGTTAAATTCAAGGATGAATTCCACCACCATAAGAAGTATTCATATTATTTTAATTACATGTCAGAAAACAACAAAAGAGGACAAAAGCCTACTTTAAAAGTAATCTTTTGAAAGCTGTTATCTGTCTAGATTTTAAACTTGCCTTTACGTCTTGATACAATAAAACAGCGTTGAACTTTTGAAAAATAAAAACAATATTTAGGCCAAGTAAGCAAACTATTTTGTTCCCCATACTACCAATATCCTCCTACTGATGTCTGTACTTCTGTTCTTGATTGTAACTCCCAAACCTAGAATGACCTACATAATGACTTGTCTTATAAATATCTTGACTCAGATTTCCTCCACTTATACTGTCTTGATAGAAGATATAAGATTTAATTGAGTCTTAGAGAACACAGTTTTGCATGCGTGCAACACCAGTCACCTCTGGTTTTGAATTGCTCAATCAAATTTCTTCCAGCTGTGCATGGTGGTTATCACCTCCTGTGCTTTGCTTTGGCCCTCTGCTGGTGGTTTCTGTTCTTGGAGCAGAAGTGACAGAGCAGACATCAGACGTGTCACCTACTGTGTGCCACCTATTCCTATTTACGCTCCCACAGCCCAGTGGAATCACGAAGCAACACAGCCTGCTGCCACTGATCGGGGCATCGCCTGTCCTGTGGTGGTGGATGGGACAGCTGCAGGAAGGGACTCCCTGCAATTAAGCCTCCCTTCAATTAAGGTACCGCAGCACTTCAGCAGAGCCTTGAGGACAGGGCTCCCCCACACTGAGATGCTACACCAAAGCGTCATGAACTCAGCGGAAACAAATACGAGGACTGATTCACAGCTGGAAAAACTCATCTTTAAGCACTATTTGACAATACCTGGAAAAAGACATGCTGAGACTTATTAAAATGCCCTAAGACTGTTATTAAACTACACTGTGGTTGTTAGGAAACATTCTAATGTTTCCGACACATGACTCACACACAAACACAAGAGAACACACAAACGTTAGGGATATGGAATTCATATGCAATATATTAACAATCATTTTGGATGCCAGATAATAAGAAACTCAATTCCTTCTCACAAACAAACAGAAAAAAAGCCTGAAGAGTATTAAGCTCAGTATTTCCTTAAACACTCCAGGAAGTCCAGAGATCTTCTAATTGGACTTATGAAGATTTAGAGATTTACATATTTCTTCAGTTTCAAAGCTGCACCCTTGAGTTAATAAACAGTACTGGGGAACAGCACTGTGCTAATTATGTTTACTCTCTGGTCATAAATTAATCTGTTGACTGACTAAGGCATGTTATACTCTACCACCTGTAATTTTGAGGTCACTGCCTATAAAGTGGCTTCTTTTGGACTTGTCATTTTTGGAAGAGATAGAATCTATGCACTTGGATCTCTGGTATTAATGGCTTATACTTGATTGAAACTAAGAACCCATTTAGACAATTCTGTATATTAAAACATCATCATTTCAAGGAAGAAAACGTAATCAAAAAGCAGCTATACGGACTTTATGTTTCAGCAGATACATATGTTTTTGCTGAGGCTAAGCACATGAATCTCAAGAGAGTCTGATAGTTAAGTTTCCATTTTTAAAGAGCACTTACCAATGGCAGAAAACAGACACATGATGAGAAGTATAAGGATACACCAAAGGACATCAGCATTCATCTGTCTTTCAAGCTTACTGCGTTTGTAACGAGGTCCATTATTATTTAACAAAGCTTTGGTCTCATGCCCTGTAAAAGCAATTGCACCAAATGATGTAATAAGGATTCCTGTCTGTATTTTAAGGAAACTATAAAAAGGCAAGTGTGCTTAGCCAGACAGAAAAGCAACTTTTACCTGCATAGATTACAATTCCTACAACTTCTTCTGTATTTCTAATAGTACATCCACGTAACAAAAGATTTTCTTTGAACAGTCCATCCTTTTTTCCACTTTTATGTACACTGCAGAAAATTTAAAAGCAGAACAAAGCACAGCATGTCAAAACTTTAAGCTTGTTAAATCATACTCTGTAATACAACAAGCCGAAGAAACGTCTTCAGAGTTTAAGAAGTTTTCTCAACCTGATGGTGAAATATTCCCTTAGATCTTCCTCCTGGGACAATCTTCTGGCAGACTTTGAAAACTGAGAATCCCTACCCAGGAATCCCAGACATGCAGCAGTGCAGCTGGAGCACTACCAACTGCTCTGGCTAGGCTGTGGGATATGCAAATATACTGGACAAACGTTCACTAGAGATACAAAGGCCAAATCTACAGCAAGTATAGAGCCAGTTCTATGCTTTGAAAATGCATTAAACTTTTCGTGCATGTACAAATTCTGCATGTGCAATCACAGTAAACCCAATCCATCCACGGAGTAGTTGTGTAGTGCATAATGCTTACACAGCTTTCATATGTTTTTATCAAAGAAATATGGGGAAAGTGGGAAAGGGCAGTGCTTCAGATACAGCGGCACTAAGAAAGATATACCAGGGATAGTGTATATCAGTCAATTTAGTGAAAAAGAAAGGAAAAAATTTCTGTGAGTTCATCCGTAAGGGAGATTGCTTTCAGATGTGTCTCACTGTGTAAGAAAGATGAAAAGGCATGCACTCTGATGACTGCATGCACCAAAGCGCATGAGAAAAATGGAACAATGCTACATTTTCACTGCAGCTTCTTACTGTCTGCTCTGTACGGACTGACTCAAATTTCAATTGATTGAGAACTGCAGAAAACAGCCTTATGAGAATTAACTGCCACAAGGAAAATGCTGAACAATAATAACAACTATTAAAGCATAGGGTTAGAATGTTTTATTAGGTAAGAAAGACAAATCTAATAACCATTTCAGACCCTTTCTGCATAATAAAGTAAAATAAAATGTAATTTAACAGTAGTATACTAATGCCTCCGAGCAGATGAAAGCAATCTGAAATGTGTTCTGCCCTCACAGAGCATCAAAATCATCACACTTCCAAATTCTAAAAAATCCGACAGCAATAGGAAACTAATAAAAGCTCAGAGTTTAAGAGAAATCCCCAATGTGTTATACTTAAATTAACAGTGCCGCTGTAATGCCAAACTTTATGGCTACCTGGGTCTGAACATTTAAAATAGCGTCCCCTGAAATCTGCAAACTAGCTTAAACTGTGACTTTTACAAAAAAGTGGATTTCATAAGGAGAAAACAACTTCTGCTTAGCCCAACATCCCCATGGGTTTCACGTATGAGAAGAGGTTTTGTTCAGCAAATATCTGTAACTCACTGTTTCACCTTTTGCCAACAGAGCTTTAAAAATTGGGGGTTGCTGTATGTCAATAGGTATAAATACTGATTACCAGCTGGAGAACTATCCAAATTTTGCTGGACTTACACTACGGGGAATAATTTTGTAATGAATCCATTGTGCACAAAATACACTATTACTGGGATTCTGCCACTTGCTCTTCAAGATGGAACCGCGCTTTAGCCTTCCTTCCTCACAAATGGATGTTAGTTTGAGTTCCCAATTCAGTTTCCAAACCACACTTACGAATTCTTTTAATAAATGGACTTGTTAAAGATAAATCTACTTAGGAAGTAATAGCTTTGGCTTATGATTTTATAGCCTTCATCAGTTCTTTACAAGTCTTGACTGTAACAGTGGACTGTGATAGGCATATTGTAGACAGCACGATTACTTGTGTGCTTGCTCTATACAACTAGATAGTTGTTCTTGCTTAGCTTGTACCACATCTGATCCTGCTCTATAGCAATGGTGTTAGCACCTGAAGTTAACCCTTAGGTGCCAAGACCTGCCAACCACCTTCACTCACTGAACCTTCTCACCACAGCCCATCCTCACATGCACCTTGCACTGCTTTTTACCTTTTCATATCCACATGAAGTCGACCAAATCACCTGTTCCTCAACAAATCTTTAAGAAACATGGATGGAATCAACGTGCTGTTGTAGAAACAACTCTCCTGGTTTAACATGGGAACTCAAATACAGTCTGAGGACAGCTCACATCAGCCTTCTGTTACGTTTTCCCTTAGAACTTAGCCAGCGCTAAATAGCAAGGTGACCTATCAATCCTGTATTCAAAAGGCAGTATTTTCTTTCCTTCCCTGGTATCTCAGATCTCTTACAAAGGAAGTGGTGGAGCTGTCATTGCTTCCCAGCACTCGAGAATCCCAAAGAAAATACTCTGCAGTCTTCAAGGAGGCCTCAGTGTCATCATTGAAAAGAACCTACTTGACTCTCAGTGCTGACTGAAATGTATTCTCCTGGACTTTGTACCTCTAGAGCTTGTCAGAGAGACACTGACATGTAAGTTAATATATTTTTTTCCTTAAAAAGAATGTAATGTGATTTTAAATTATTTTGGCTTTGCAAACTCAGGTCAAGCTTTGCAACAGAAATGCAGGCATGCATTCCTATTATTGCTATTACTTTTCCTTCCCACATTCACTTTGGAACTTTCCAAGCAAATCTTTTGATACCAAATGGTTAGATATAGATTTCTGTACTTTTCTTACAAAAAAGTCTTTTACCTTTCAGAGAAAAGCTGAGAAGCTGGAATGCAAACTATGACTTCCCCTTTTCCCTTGCACACATACACATAAGAAAGGTAGGAACAAGATTTTAAGGCCAATTTTGTTATTTTTGGAAGCCGGTACAGAATTTTGGAATGTTTTCCATGCATACTGTACATACTCTGGCTAGACCCAAGCAGGCAGAGGGCATGTTAGGTTTTACTCTGTTCTTTTTACCCAGAAGATTTCTTACAGAGTAAATATGCTTGGGATACGCAAGGGTGCAGAAACAGCAGAACAGTACTGAAGCAAGCATGTAAGGACAGGCAGTCTCCCTGCCCATCTGCACACCCGGAGTGCGTTCAGTGCAGGTCGTGCCAATGTAACTAAAGAAGTTATATGTAGTAATGTGTATGATACTATTTTGTAGAACTAGGATAGGGCCAGGCCTGTCTCAAAGCATTTTGCAGTATTTTTGTTAGTTTGTGTTATCGTATCTTTTCTCACTATGAGCTGCCTGTGCTATAATGCTTATCTATAGTGATCACAGTTCAGAATTTTTACAATATGCACACACAAATATTTATATTCCCCTAAAAAATTGTCGACATAGACATTAGAACTATATTTTGTATTTCAAACAGGAAAAGACAGACTTCTTTAAAAATAGAAACCTACTCTGTTCACAGCATCCTTATTTAAATAGCCTAGTAGCATTTCTTTTCAGTTGAGATACTTTCAACTAGGAGCTGTCTGAATCTGGCTTTCAAGCAGTCACCACTGGTAAGGTTTTGAATTAAGATCTGATTTTGACATGGCAATTACAAGCCTCAATTTAGATGTGCTAATTACTATTCATCTTGCTAACATGAAATATAGCCATGACTTCATGATACTAATGAAGAAAATCAAAAACAGAAGGGAAAAAAAACCCTCTCTCCATTGACAAACTTGGAGACTGAGAGTTTATTTGTTGACAGTTGGTCTCTCTTTCCTTCAAATGTCCCACGGACCTTTAGTTGTAAATGTTTTGGAGCATAGTTGATGAGACCTGGAAATCATCTGATGCTGTCAGATTCACAAGTGATGTCTCGACTTTTTGCTGTGCATTTGTTAAACAGCCTTCCAGAATATTCTGTGGTGTTACTTGCTAGATAACTCGGTTCTGTAACTTACACGATACTGAACTTTTTCACAGGGAGTACACTGAAGAAAAATTTATCTGTACCTTCTATAGCATCCAACCTCTGTTCAGATCTAGTCCATGGACTAGATGATCTTTAAAGGTGTCTTTCAACCTCAACCGTTCTATGATCCTATGCTCAATATTTGGGAACTGAGATTCAAACACATGAAGTGTGAGAGAAAAGCTGCCAAACTTTCCATTTCCATATCTGGAAATGTCATTTCTGGAGTACAGCAGGTTCTCTATTAATGCAGACAGTTCCACACCCTCACACAGTAATGTCTAATACTAAACTTTTATCTGTACATGAACTGTAGGGCTTTGTGCTGTTAAATAAAGGAACATGTTTTCCCACACTACAACTTGCTGCAGTTTTGAAAAAGCTAGCCTGATTCACACCAGTTGATGGTACATCCTACACAATCTGTGACATCTGAGAGCAGTAACTGAGCTGGTAAATAGCATCATTATTAAAAACTCCCTAAGCCCCAGCAATTTTCAATCCTTATACCATTTACGCAATTCAATACTGCTCATCACTCCTAATCCATACAGATGATAAATTAAGGTATTCTAAAAAAGAATTAGTGTCCGTCTAGCTCTTTTAATTAAAATTTAGACCAAAAAAACATTCCTGGGATCTCATGTTGCATGAAGTTAAAGACTCTAGAAAAACACAAGAGTGCACCTCTTAAGTCACCGCTAGTGCTGGTGTGCCCACACACTACAGTCCCGGCTACATTAGCAGCAAAGCACTGTGTACATACTAAAACATTTCTCATTTGTTTCTGAGCAGAACAAATTGGCCAAGGATGAGCACCCAGTTAACGCAGCTCTGTTTGCTTAGAATTAATTTTAGTGGTTGTACGTGACTCTGCATGATAATGTACAAGCATGTCCATCGTATGAGCCAATTGTTTTATTTGGTCTGAATGAGGAAAGAAATATTGCCATAGCTGGAGAAGTATCAGTTCCATGTTCTGATTTTCCTCAATGACACTTATATTAAAAGAAACATCAAAGAGACACATCTTCATAAAAAGAGAGTAAAACAGATTGTGCTTGTTTGTTGGCTCTCTTGGACTGCTTTTCTATTTCCTACTACTTCCAAATTGACTTTTTTTGATCCATGGGGGGAGGGAAAGGGAGAATAGTGGCTGCAACTACTCTGCTTCATACACTCATTCTAGAGTGTAAACTGATTCTGGAGTGTAACCTGATCAAAGGTAACAACTACACCTCCCTCGGAGGAGAGCTTATTCAGCAGTGACAATGACACAGCTTATATAACACAGACCAAATCAAAACAGCATGTATTTTGTTCTGTATCAGAGGAAGGGAGTGTATACCAAAGGATATTACATGAAATACTCACATGGAACCTCGAAACCTACTTAAGTCGTTGTTAGGATTCTCACATTCAATGACACTGGTGAACTTCAAGGGGTCAAATTCTGAGTCCTGAAATAATAGAAGTATTAATTACTTATTGCAAAGACTTGCAGATTATATCCAGAATCACTTTCTTAAATAGCTTTCTCAATATCTGTAAATCCGATTTTTTTCCAAAGGCAGTCAGATTAATGACACTGACCACTGGCACTGAAAATCAAAGGGACCCGAGGAACACCAAACTTCTGCAGGTGCTTTGCAAAGTCTCCCTTACTTTTTTATGACAAAGCATGAGCTTCTAAAGGCAGTAGATAAAAGAATTCAAAACCACAAGTCAGATGAATTTCGCATGGAGTGGAAAAACAAAATTTCTCTGGGAAGGCTCAAAATACTCAAAAGAATATATAAGATAAATACTCAAAAGAACTATATACCACGTACAGTGAAGTCACTGCACAACTCAATACATTGTCAATTATGACAAAGCTAACGTGAACTCTTGAAATATTACCTGGAATTCTTCATTGCTTTATGGCAATAATAAATAAATTAATCTACTACAGTAAATTAGACACATACAGCAAAATAACTATTTCCTAATTAACACTTAAAACCTTGGTTCTCTAGCTCATTAATCTGAAGCTGGTATTTCTGCTGACTGCAGATCTATTTACCTGTAGGCAACACCTTGTTGTATCAGAGTTAAAACATCCTATCACAGCATAATTATTTGATTTTGTTAAATAAAAATCAAGATTCTTTCTTCTTTGACAGATTAAATAAACCACGCAGTTAAATGAGAGATGCCTGGCTCTGCTGCTGGGACATCTGTTTGTCTCCAGAAATGCAGACTACCATTAGGAAACTGCTTTGCCCACCCTCTGAATGAAAGAATCAGTTATCAATAATCATTTTATTCAACTTTCAACAGTGACAACACTGCAAATATTATGTTTTATAATGGTTCTGCTGAACAGCTGTAGACTCCAACCACTACCTTTTAGACTATTTTATAGGAAGGGCTTCCTGAGAAATAGTAACCAAAAGACAAAAGTTTCAGCTCTCTTTTCAGCTTCTCTGAAACACACAGGTGTCACAAATATGTACATTTTTTTTAATATTGGTTTAATTTAGAAGAAGTAAAAGAAACTACTCTTTAAGTAAGAAATAAGAGACCAGAGGATATGGTAGGATCACAATCTGTGGTACTCCTTAAAGGGAGGTGAAGAATTTCACCAAATACCCTTGGAAGAAAGACCAACTTACAGTACGTAGGAGACAATTCCGACCACCCAAATCTGACACTGTGGGAAACTTTTACTGTAATTTTGAGAAAAAAAGAGAGGTTAAGCAAACTGGGAAGCTGGGCTGTCACTTCAAGATAGCTACAGCACACAAGAGTGAAGAATCTCTTTTATTTGCAAAATTGAACTTGTAAACAATGGGAAAAAAAGCAATAAAAACAGAAGCCAGGTTTGAGCAAAGAATAAAATTGCCATGCTGAGAATCAGACTTCCTAAACTATATCAAAGTTGGCAGTCAGGTACTGAACAAGAAATCCAGATGATCTCCACACCAACTACTGTTGGTATTTAAGTTCATCGGATATTTCTCCTAGTCAGCCTCAAACTTCTCTACGTGACTGAGTTTGTTTCTGGAAATGTTCAGTAGTATCAAGTCCTACAGAGGCGCCTAAACTTCCATTAGACTTTAGAACATAGCAGAACCTGTAAAGCTGCATGTTCGTCCCCTTTGAGCCTTATTCCTCAGCTACTCCCTGCAGACAGGTAAAGCTATTAGTAGTCCCAAGGAAAGAACTGCTGGTTGGAACTGATATTGTGAAGCTTCCAGGTCTCAGCATCTGAGATCTCTTACCATATCTCTTAACCTGTACAGTACTGCCCCTTGTGTCTTCGCCTTCTGCTTTCTAAGGTGCACATCTACACACAGTGCACCAACACCAAAGTACAGGAAAAATAATCTACAAACACTGCTCAAAGTCTTTTAGTAATAAACTCTGTCTAAGTACTGTGGTAAAGAAGAACCACCATGGTAGATTAAATTGCATTTGCAAATTGAAGGGGAAGAACAGACTGGGAAATAGATTAGAATAGACAGAATAGACTAGGGAGCATATAAACAGGAGGGGGAACGGCTGTTTACAAGGGTGGATAGTGATAGGACAAGGGGGAATGGTTTTAAACTGAGACAGGGGAGGTTTAGTTTAAATATTAGGATGAAGTTTTTCACACAGAGGGTGGTGACACACTGGAACAGGTTGCCCAGGGGGTTGTGGATGCCCCATCCCTGAAGGCATTCAAGGCCAGGCTGGATGTGGCTCTGGGCAGCCTGGTCTAGTGGTTGGTGATCCTGCACATAGCGGGGGGGTTGAAACTAGATGATCACTGTGGTCCTTTTCAACTCATTCCATTCTATGATTCTATGAGTCTATGATTCTTATGATTCTATGACTGGAAAGGGAAGCATTACTGCCTTTTTCTTAAAATACACACACTGATAGAAGTGTTCATTTAGCACAAATTTTCATTCAGCAGTCCTAAAACAAGAAAAGAAAGAAATCTTAGCACCTTTGCTGAATGTCTCTGAGAGAATCCTAGAGACACTTTATAACAAAAATCAGTGTAATCAAATGCAAGCTTTCTCTGGCTGCTAAACTCATCACAGAGATTGCATGCCTTTCTGTGCCATACAGATGTATTAACGTTCACTTTTACAGCTGAACTTCCGTTCTGCTATGAATTCATGTCAGCAAAGCCAACAACTTTACAAATAAGAAAAAAATCTGCTTAAAAACTAGAGATAAGGTCTTCACAAATTAAAAAAAAAAAAAAAAAGAAGGAAGGATCTTGAAGATCTCTTTCAAGATTATAGAGGACTAAACCTCCCGACCTCTACACCACTACGATGCAACACGCTCTTTCTCCTGTTTGTTGGGTTCTTTGTGTTTATGACTCAGTTTTGGAACGAAAAGTCCCAAATCGTTAAATCTAACCGTCTGTGTACTTGTGTTCTGTTACAATTAACTCGAAATACGTGATTATGATCTTTAACCAGATAATATCTGGGAGGGGAGAAAATCCAATTAGAATAGTAGTTTACGTAAGGGAACAAAGCTGCTACATTCTGATTTATTGCAAAGGTTCCTTGGCTTATTAATAAATCAAATAGCTGCAACTCTTCCCTGTGAAATGAAAGCGTAGATTTACACTGTATATTATAGCCAACAGCAGTGTTTTGATGTGAAAATGCTTTTGGAACAAAAAGAACAAATACATTATACTGCCTGTGTGTGATCGCTTTCAGTGGTTATAAAGAAGCACAAAGCTAACATAAGATTTCACAGTGATCAAAGTTCTGTTCTTTTTTATGCCGATATCCACATTTCAGTAACAAACGAAACATATACTGTGATAATATTCTACCATATTAAAGCTATGGGAAGCTGCAGCTAGAAGGAAGTTAAAACAAAAACACTGCTTTTCTAGTGCATGAATTGTGATTTCTGTTGTTTTCTAGGAAAAAGCACATGAAAAAAAAAGAAACTCTCCACCAGTACCTTTAATTTTTCTCTTGCAGTGAATCACTGTTAAGACACAGACTACATGATCAAAACATGGTCTAAAATAGCACTTCCCGAAACCTTTGTGCAGTGGTTATCTCTTGTGCTAGATTTTCAAGTGTTTTACTTCCCACGTACAGAACTGGTAGGTATTAAACATGCCATAGCCTGAAGAGAACGCAAAGTTCCATGATTAGCCAGATTGGTATCTGAACTGAGGCTTTCCAGCACCCAGTTTCACTAAAAATTTGACTTACTTGTCTCCAAGTAGACATAACAACATCAGGCCACTCACAAAAAGCAGCCAGAGGCGATTTTTTTCTTTTTTAGCATGCATATTATACAGTATGTACACCTATGATACAGTTCCTTTGCATGTCTCCCAGGCTTGTGCCTTTTGGGCTATTGATTTGAACAACTGACTTTCTGGTTGAAATAAATCTGAGAGATTTGCTGACTGCACATAACTTTGTCCCAGAGTACAAAATTATTGGATAGCAAGGGCTAGGCCTAAATTATCACAGAATCATAGAATCATTAAGGTTGGAAAAGACCACTAGGAGCACCCAGTCCAACCATCAACCCATCACCACCGTGCCCACTGACCACGTCCCTCAGTGCCACATCCACACGGTTCTTGAACACCTCCAGAGACGGTGACTGCACCACCTCCCTGGGCAGCCTGTGCCACTGCCTCACTGCACTTTCTGAGAAGAAATTTTTCCTAATATCCAACCTGAACCTTCCCTAGCAAAACTTAAGGCCATTATGTTCATGTCAGTAAAATTTTTCTCTTGAACAACTTGTACTCCTTCATATTCTTGTATTCTGCTAGAATATAAATTTACATTAATATCATTATTTCTATGGGTAAGTCCCTGTAAACCACAAGTAAAGCAAAATATCTTGCTTATCCTTTAAGCAGAGTTCCTACTATAGGTAGGGCTTAATTCAGGGCGCAGGGTTGTTAAGACATTACAGAAAAGTATGCTTGAAAGGATACATGAAGATCATGAGAAAAACAAAAAGTCTGAAAGAAGGACTAGAAATGTTTATACTAATTTATGTGAGTGTCAACTTTGAGAAGAGAAGACAGCATGAGCACCACATATACCAAAGTCTAAGTAAAGCCAAACACATAAAATTACTCTACAGGAAAAAAGAAACAGCAACCAGTACTCAAAAAAGTTTTTACACCTGCGTTAATGCTCTAAGGTTGCATGCAATCATATTCCCTCCAGTCCAATCAACTTCAAATTCTCTTTGAAACTGTGAAAGATCTTCAGTATGAGAGACAGATGACATTTAGGAGGCAAGAAATGCAGATTTGTCTTGCATGAAGCCAAAAAGGGAGCTGAATCCTTGTTTCCTTTACATTTGAGGAAATAGGACCAGTGTAAACTTCTCTGCCCACGCTATTCATGCTATCTTAGCACTTGCAGATTCATGAAAAAAAAATGATTAATTTCACTCCTTTCCAAATGTTAGGTATTGCTCCTGCTTTTTTGACACAACACACACAGAGTTCCAAGTATCATTCATCTGGGCTCTAATTTTGTTCTCTGTTGTCTTCCAGGCTGACGCTGTTCCTTACGTTGGGTTCCAATTTCATATCACCATCATGGTGTGACAGCAATATCACTCTGCAACAGGGGTCCAAGATGTACCAGCTGCACACTGACAAGAGTACGCAAGTTTCTTGAAACACTGAACACAAGAAATGTGTCTGCTTGCCTTTGCTCTGGAGAACGTAAGGAATAGCTGGATGGCTGGTAAATACTGTCTGAAAAACTGGATGATCACAGGCCTGTGCATGGGGGATTACGAGATGAAACTGGCAGCAGGCCTCATACAATAATGTGTGGAACTCAGGAAACTGTTACTGTGACTATCATGGTACAACACAATTCTGTTTATACAGGTAAATCATAATTAGGTCTTGAAAGATGTGAAACAGGTTTCAATCATTTCTTCCCGTGTGGTTTGAGAGCTCCAGAAATACAGAAATAAAGAAGTACACTATTTGTCAGTCACAAATGCATAGAACATTCACACATATCCCCACGTCATGGCTGTTTATGTCCTGTATTCCAAAGCTTTCAGTGACTACAGATCATCCACTTCACCCAACCAGTAAGAATTCTTTCTTAGCAATTTCATTTTGAAAATGGGTGAATAAAGTGATAAATACTTCAGAAGAACAAAGACCACTTCTTGCTTAATCCTTCTGCCATATCATGGCATACCAAAATGAAAAGAAAAAAAAGAAAAAAAAAAGAGAAAAAAAAGAAGAGATTTAACTCAATTAAGAAACTGATTTTCATCCCATGCTTGACTTCACATTTTGACTTTGCCAAAGCAGCCTCAGTTCACTGCCGTTCTTTCAAAAAGTGCTGGCATTTTAGTAACTTGTAAGCATTTCTGAAAGGTTGAAACTTGTCAAAAGGACACACAATGATAATTATACTAGGTACTCAGAGATATATTTATGTACTTGGGGATTCCACATAATGTACTTAATTTCTTCAGGAATCTTCTCGCTAAGTAAACACTTAGTACCCTACCCATAAATCTTACTCCTTTAGATTTCTTAAAACTTAGAAAAATTCATCCCTACTCTAAATTCAGTAAATGGAAAAGCTTGTTTTCCTTATGTAAGTAGACTTAGTCAGATTGCAAAAATCTGTTAAATACTGATTCCTTCAAAGCTGAATTTCAAATTAAAGTTCATTTAAACTGCAGATGTAAAGGGTTTTGTGACTAGGCTTTAACAATGCTCTACTAAAACCTATTAAGCCTGATAAGGAGTCCCATTTAAAACAATAAGGTAGGTCTACAATAATTGGGATGTGTCTCTGGGGGAAGCAAAAATGCACAAAGAAGAGGAAAACATATGGGAAAGCTAAAGGAAAGGTGTTTTTTTAAAAAATTTTCCTTAAAACAAACCACTGTCCCTTATCTCTCTGGTTACTGTTGATATACCACTCTGTGCAAAGCTTATATCCTAACAAGGAAAAGTGCTGAGGGGAAGAAAATGTTACAATGCCTATTTTAAAGAGACAGAAACCAATAAGTATACAGATCCAGTAATTACAGGCATCTGTCTCAGAAAAAGGTAATGGAATTTAGCTCTCTCCATCATGACTTTGGAGCTGTGAGATCATTCTGAATCTCCACGCTGAAATGCCAACCTTTCCAGCACTGCTGGCAACCTCGCAAAACTGTCAGAGCTCAAGAAGCAAAACATGCTGCTCAGCCAAGTGAGTTAGTTCGACAATTATGGTGTTGAAACAACATATTCCCCTTCGTTAAATGTGTGCTGTACGGGAGATTTAATGGCCTGTTAGTGATAGTAATAATGCATAGTTATTAAAAGGTTTTCCTTTTTTCATCTGCCCTACTTTACTGCTGCAGAAACCAGAGTTTGATCTTCAGTCCTTCCTTCCAGTAGGACAGCATGTGCACACCAGGATGCCCTTGGATGACAGTGACAGCTACCTTTTTTTATCATATTCTGTTTGTTTGCTATGGTATGGAACTTATCCAGACCTCTCCCCGCAGTACAACTGCTGAATAAGGACTCTGGGGTATAAGTCTGGAGGAAACAAGGGAGAAATGGAGTGATGGGGACAACTCAGAGGAAATATTTAACATGTAATAATCTGCCACAGTCAAAAGAAAACAGGTTTCCAGTTTAAAAGCTTTTAAGTGCAATAAGAACACATCTCTCCAGTGCATCAGTCCATCCTATTACTGCTTTATTTAGCAGTACCCTGCATTTACAATACAAAACTAATCTGACCTTTTATTAACATGCAATCAGAATTACATATTGATTTTACATATCCAAACCATGCAGACTGTTTATATACTAGAATACTGAGATGTTTTAATGTCTAAACTGCATTAGTTACTGGCAGAATTTATCTGTGCCACTAATTCACAAGAAAAGGAAGAAGCAGTTTGACCTATGCTATTTAGGGACTAAATAGATCCAGCTGTACATCAGAATTTAATAGCTCTGTTTTCTACACTGACAACTACTACTCTAACTGTTTTTTTCAGTGCTATTTGTTTAAATGGAACAGGGATGTTCAGTATTTAAAAGCACTGGAACAGCTGAGCAAGGCAAATATATGTTAGGGGGCTGATCTTCCTCCTGCTGACTTAATTAAGTCTTCCCCTTTGTAGAAAATAGTACGAGGGAACAGCACAATAGTCAGTCTGCAGTGAAAGAAATGTGTTGTTAATAAAGGTATTGGAAGACCTATCTCTGGCTATGACAGACAGCAGAAGATACTGCTTTTAGATAGTCACAGGACAACAGTATTCAGAAAATATAACAATGCTGAAAATACAGACATGCAAATTCTAATGCCCTTCAGGGTGATGGCAAGCCTTAGCAGTGCACTGAAAATTACAGTGATGTGAAGGAATCAGTTCACTGAACACAGCAGTGCTGGGGAATGGTAAGGAAACCACTTCTATGCACATGCAGCCTAGAAGGCCAACTGTACCCTGGGCTGCATCAAAAGAGGGGTGGCCACCCCTCTTTGTGGTGACAGGTGACTGTCCCCCTCTGCTCTGCCCTCATGAGGCCCCATCTGGAGTACTGCATTCAGTTCTGGGTCCCTGAGGATAAGAAGGAAGTGGAACTGTTGGACTGGCTCCAGAGGAGGACTATGAGGATGATCAAAGGGCTAGAGCACCTCTCCTATGGAGGCAGACAGAGGGAGCTGGACATTTAGCCTGGAGAAAAGAAGGCTCCAGAGAGACCTCATTATGGCCTTTCAGTACTTGAAGGGAGCTTATAAGGAGGAGGGAAATCAACTTTTTACAGTAGACAGTGACAGGACAAGGGGAAATGGTTTTAAACTAAAAGAGGGGAGACTTAGATTAGATGTTAGGAAGAAATTCTTTACTCAGAGGGAGGTGAGGCACTGGAACAGGTTACCCAGAGAAGCTGTGGATGACCCATCCCTGGAGGCATTTGAAGCCAAGGAAAAAAGCAGTCCTAATGAAAACAGACCTTTCATTTTGAATATTACAGGGCAGCATTCATATTGGCACTGTTACAGTTTTGTCAGCCTTTCCACGAGCATGCAGTTATATACCCAAGAAACACATCTCCAGGCTGGTTGCTGGCATGCTGTCTGTGCTTCAAATTTTGTCTTGTAGCAACATCTTTCATCCTTTGCCTTCATCCTCTCTCCGGATGCAAACAGCATTGAGAGTGCACCTTCTCCACTTCACCCTGGCTGTTTTGCTATGTCCCCCATGGCCCTGCTGAGGGGCTGGGTGGGAGAATGGGAGGATTAACAGCCTCTCCAGGAGCAGCAAGGCTGTGGCTGGCATGTATATGCATGACAGAAGCCGGGAGAACTGCAGAGCACTTCAGGCAAGAGCTTTGCTTTCTGCTCTGTGCTCATCTATTATCCATTCTGCTGATCAAATTCCTTTTCGATCAACATCTTCAAGACCGCAGAACCAAAGGGAAATGCGCAAGTGCACCTCTTCATAAACTCAAGGAATTCAATGGGTGATTTATTTAGATGCCAACTGATCGTACAGTTTTTATGAAAAGAAATTCACAGTAGCCTTGGCAGCTGCAAGATGGGACAGCAAAGCTGGGAAATGGTCTGAGGGGGATGAACATGAACCACAGCGGTAGAGATTAAGGTTCAATTCCCTATTCAGGGCTCCAGCCAGCCTCATGCCTCGGCACACACAGTGGTTAGGAAGTTCCTGTTTGGTCTTCTCTTCACTGACTCCATGTGTGTCATTAAGTAAGCATGGAGTTAAAGTGTACATGAATATAAGCTGCTGGATAAGAGCACAGCAGAACAGCAGAGCCCCTCGCTCTCGTACAGTCATCTTACACTGGCTGTCTTCTCTGGTTCCTTATGGAAATGCTCATGATTATAAACATTCAATAAAGATGTGGAAGTGCAACCAGTGAGAAAAAATGTCAGAAGTAAGACCAACAGGGAGAAAGAACATCAATGAATAAATATGTTTCTTTGTGTAATTCTTCTTCCATGACATTATAGAATCATAGAATTGTTTGAGTTTGAAGGGACCCTTAAAGGTCACCTAGTCCAAGCCCCCTGCAATGAAATGGGACGCTTACAACTACATCAGGTTGCTCAGAGCCCTATCCAGCCTGATCTTGAAAGTCTCCAGGGACAGGACATCCATCACCTATCTGGGCAACCTGTGTCAATGCCTCACCACCTTTATAATAAAAAAGTTCTTTCTTATATCCAATCTAAATCTCCCCTCTTTTAATTTGAAACTATTTCCACTTGTCCTATTATGAGACACCTCCTTTGAAATGTTAATCAAAGATTTCTGAACCAGTTTCTTGTTGAGCAACAGGACCTGATGCCATTTGGTTTCCGTTACTTAAGAGCTGACATGACCCACCTCCATGTTTTTAACAGCAGGACAAAGTCATTTTTATCCCTTCCTGTTACACTGCAGAAGCCTGTAAGTTGGATCCCTGTGACTGTGGCCATACAGGCCATGCTGCTATACAGGTGTGCAAGCATACTTAGCCATGTATGGGACATGGTTCTGAATCTGCTACTTAATCAAATAAGGCCAAAAATAAGAAGCAAAGAAGCTTGGAAAAGTTACTGGGGGGCTGGCAAATGTTCATGACAACTTATATGGGTTTTCTAACCACACTGTATGTGAAACATAAAAATCTCTTCCTTTTAGAAGGCAAAAGAATAACTGTTCTCTGCTTTGATATAAAACAGTCCATTACTATGTCATTAAGAAAGCTGAGTTAACAGCTTAGCACTGCTGTCTATAAATCTACATGCACTACTGATGCTGTTAAGTCAAAAACAAATGGAAGTACAAGCACTATAACTCCGTGTGGAGAACAGTGTCAACTCAAGTCATGTACCTACAAAACAATTATACACATATACTAAGTGTCTGACCATCACAGAGTCGTAACAGAGCTTGAAAGTATGAACCTGAGTATAATGAATGAATGGAAATGTTTGTGAATTTCTTCAAATAACAGTTTAGAGACACACGGCCAGACACTTCCCATGTAAATAACACTTTATGCAAATGTCTACAGATCTCTGTGGCCTTATCAGTACTAAAACGTGTATAAGACTTGGAGGGTAACAGGTGGAGAAAAGAGAAGTGGAATCGAGGTTCACATCCTAGATGTTGAGATAAATACAGGAGTTCCTCATTATGTTCCTCTGCCTTTTCTGGTAGAAAAGGAGACCCTTTCCTTACTTTGGTGCTAACAAAGGAAAGTGAGACCATACGATCACTCCTGCAGTTACACATACCTCTATACTGTGAACCCTCCTGTTCTGTAAAATAAAGCCCTTCTGCCTTTTCCTAATCATTGATACTGCCAACTGGGATTGTGCTTTCAGAGACAAATGTGATACGATGTGCTTCCAGTTCAAAGCTCCTGACCCTAAAATCAAGAGTTCTCAGCATTACATTATAAAAGCTAATTTCTGAGAACAGGTATTTCAGATATTTCCCATGCTCAGCTGAGATGCCAATGTATGGCAAAGGAATAAACAGTTCCGAAAACAAACTTGTTTAGTAAAACTGAATTAGGCTGGGAGATCAGAAAAGTCATGAGAAAGCAATAAAAATAAAGATCAGCTTAATGGGAAAACCTCTTCTTGAACTGCTTTAAGTGTGAATGTTTACTTCTCTCTACTAGGAAACAGTACAGCATTTCATTTTCTCTATATATCTGAAATGCTCTACTGTTTTCCAACACTTTTTTCAGAGAAACAGCACAAAGAAGAGATGCTGTACTAGCCATATGGAGAATGAATTCTTCCACCTTCCACCTCTTTAAGAGTTCAGCTGCAGCACAAGCACTGGCACGTTTCTTTACATGGTTTTACCACTGTTCCACCAGTGCTGGATTGATTGCCCAAGGAATGGGAGATCCCTTGCAGCCACTGAAACTTAGTTTCATCACTTCAACCCCTTTCACTCACATTTAAACACAAACACATAACCAGTCAACATCAGTAGTGAAAGTCGAGTACCCAGCACCATTCAGAACTCTTTACCCAACTCAGCCCCCAGTGATGAGATTAAGATATCAAAAATTTGGTTTTATTCAAATTCTTTGTCCCTTTAATTAATCTCTCTTGACAGTCAAACCTGTGGCCTAGACACCTGCACAGTGGAAACCAGAAAAAGATGGTGACCTTGCTCGAAACTGGCTGAGCAGGAAGTGAGCCATCATTCTTCAGTTTCTTTTTATTTGCATCCTTTCCCCTCACCTCTCAGTCTGAGACTGCATGCCATGGTCAAATAGCCAAGTGAAAAATGGTTCTCCTAAGTCCCGTAGGATTCTTAGTGAGCACAAAGGTTTGTCAAAGCACAGACTCAGATCCTGCCCAGCAATATGACATTCTGCATGCAGCTGCTCTCCATGTGTTTTCTTTCTTAGAGAGAAGGTAGTTGCTTCCTCTTTAACTAGAGATACCCCTAGTTTCCACAAAAGTCATCTCTGAAAACAGTGCTACCCAAAAAAAGATACAACAGTAGAGATGTAAGGCTTTTCATAGCGATTCAACCTTCATCAAAGTAATTTACTGAACATTCTGGGTGTAACCTTTAACAAGGGTCCTCAAGGGTTTCGACATGCAAGTGTTTTCCACTACACTGAAGACTCATTTCACTAAAATCTTCAGCTAAAATGTAATAAAAAAAAGCTCTTAATTTGACACACTTGTAGTGCATTGGGAAAAACATTATTTTCTTTCGCTTGTTTGGTTATTTTTTTTAAACTTTTTTCCCCCAAGGAGATCTAATTTTGTCAGTGTGTGTGGGATGGAGCACTAATTTGCCGTTTTAACAAGTGCATATCAGGAATTTTCAAGTCATTTTTCCTAGCCTTGAAAACCTTCTCAAAATAATGCAAAAAAAAAAAAAAAAAAGGCATACACAGCATAATCCCCTAAAGATGTTAGAAATACATTCACTGCTCCTGTAGCCTGATTTTACCCTATAAAAGCACTTACAGTCTAAATAAGACTGAGTATGCTGATTAGTTGGCAGCTGTTTGATTATAACAGAGTACTACTTCCACTTATTTAAGTGGCACCACCCAGCAAATAAGGAATTGGCTGGATGGTTGTGTTCAAAGAGTTGTGGTCAATGTCTCCATGTGCAGGTGAAGACTAGTGACATGTGGTGTCCCTCAAGGGTCTGTATTGGGACCAATATTAATTAATATCTTTGTTAGTGACATGCATTGGAATAGAGAGCACCCTCAGAAAGTACACAAATGACACCTAGCTCTGTGGTACTGTCAACATGTTGGAGGGAAGGAATGTCATCCAGCAGGACTTACACAGGCTCAAGAGGTGGGCATGTGTGAACTTCATGAAGTTCAACAAGGTCAAGTACAAGATACCACATCTGGGTCAGGATGATCCCAAGTACAAATACAGGCTGGGAGGGGAATGGATTGATGGCAGTCCTGAGGAGAAGGACTTGGGCTGTTGATTGACATAAGTTCAGTTTCTCAACACCCAACCTGTGTGCCTGCAACCCAGAAAGCCATTCATATCATGGGCTGTGTCAAAAGGAGTGCAACGAGCAGGCTGAGAGAGGGTTCTCAGCTGAGGGGGATTCTACCCCTCTAATCTATAGTCATGCAACCTCACCTATGCACATCTCTGGGGCCCTCAGCACAAGAAGGACAGGAAACCATTGGAGAGGTTCCAGAGGAAGCCACAAAGATGATGAGAGGGCTGGAGTACCTCTCCTGTGAAAGCTGAGGGAGCTGCTCAGCCTGGAGAAGAGAAGACTCTGGGGAGACCTCATTGTGGCCTGTCAGTATCAAAGGGAGCCTACAAGAAAGATGGCAGGGACTCTTACCAGGGAGCATAGTGACAGGACAAGCCGTTATGGTTTTAAACTAAAAGAGGGTAGTTTTAGATCAGATGTTAAGAATAAATTCTTCACTACGAGTGGTGAGGCACTGGAAAAGGTTGCCCAGAGAAGCTGTGGATGCTCCACGCCTGGAAATGTTCAAAGCCAGGTTGGATAGAACTTTGCACAACCTGGTCTAGTGGAAGGTGTCCCTGCTCATGGCAGGGGGGTTGGAACTGGATGGTCTTTAAGATCCCTTCCAACCCAAACTATACTATGATTCCAGGATGACAGCATGAGCTTATTAGTGGGCCAAGCAGTAACAAGGGAACTTTTTGAGATCATGAGCTCATATCAGTAAGTTCGACGTTAGTCTGCCTGGGAATTGTGCTGATTTTACTTTAGCTGTTCTTGAGCTAGCTTAATCAACACAGATTGATACACAAGAAACCTTAGCTCTGTTTAGGCTAAATTAAAACTTGAAAACTGCTTTTTTCTTTTTTTCTTTTTTTTTTTTTTTAGTGGAAAAAAAGCTGAAAGAAAGAGAGCTTGAACGCCAAAAGAATGTCCACACTGAGACACTGAGCTGCCCTGGGAGCTGTTTTCATGCAAGAAACATGAGTTGTCTTTCTTAAAGTACCTCACAAATAGTGCAGCCTACAGTTATCAACACAGCCAGGATTAGAGTGCAGCCCTTCTAAAAAGCAGTCTTACCTTTTCTTCTGGACTAGTTTCTGTTCAGGGCTCAAGGGGAAAGAAAGAGATATATAAATGCCCTAATGCTTGGAAAAGGGAGACATGGGACTGCTTTTCTAAGAAGTATCCAAGATGCTTCCAACATTACGCAACAACATGTAGAGCTGGATGAAAGTTAGAGATGTCAATTCAGCCTAACTTCCAGGCTGAGATGAAAGAGCAAATGTGCTTGCAGTAAGCAGAGGCTCTGAGTTTATACATATTCCAGAAGGGTTCACATACTGTCTTGTAAGGAAATCAGTCTGATGAGTTATTTTGGTGCTAGACTGCATGCAAATGAATCTTCCAAACAGGCAGACCATATTCAAATCTGCTTTTTAGACAAAATAAATAAGCAGCCACAAAGTCATTTGCAAGGCTTATCTAAATCTGATAAATCATGCTAGTACAACTCTGTTTTGAATAGAAGTTTTTCTCTTATGAGAAAAAGAGAGAAAATAAATCCATCATCTCCCCCCACAAGCTCTCAGGGGGATACACGCACCTTCTCAAAGAGGATGGCAGCTGCTAGACTTAGCCTAGTTTTCAGCTGAACTGAAGCTTTCTACAGAAACATTTAGGACATGGACAGTGGTTAATAAACCATAAGCAACTCCACTCACTCTACAGTGAGTCTTTGTGGACTTTGTTGAAAGGCATACTGAGTGAAAACAGTGGAGTATTTTGTTTGTTTCATACTGCAAGGCAGCAAGAAAATGTAAATGTTTTTCATGAGTCTAGATTCATACTATAAAAATATCCTAAATCAAGTTTATGAGACCTGAAAGGGAGTTTTGAGCTTTTGCAGTCAAAGCTGTATCTGCTTATCCACTTTGTGAAGAGCGGCTGACAAAATGTTTCACATGCATGTAAAACATTCCACGCGCAATTAGGCAGGGTGTGGTGGCAAAGCAACCCAGAGAGTCATACAGAAAAGACTGATTCTTCTTTCATAATGTGTCTTCTATTAGATCCAGCACAACAGAAATTGTTGCTGTGACCAGACAGCAGAGAGAGTTGGATGGAAGCTAGAAGGAAACAGTGTAATACCAAGAAACACTTTTCAGGAGATACTTACTGGCAACACCATTAGATCAGCCGGGGGAATATAGAGGAGCACTTTCCCTCCTAGCTGTGTCACACTGTGCACACAGCTCTGATCTGTGTTTCAGTGTGGACAGTCCACTATCCTTTCAACTTGCAAGAAATACAGCAGAAATACATTTCCGACTATTTAAAACATTTCTAACACACCCTGGCAGTGCAGTTTCAGGATAGCAAGACCACAGTGTTCACAATCTTGGAGGAGAACTGTCAGAGCCTTTGAAAAAAATCTCTTTCTTTTTTTCTTTTTCAACTTGCTTACTGTGCATTTTCTTTATTTGCAAGACTGACTGTCTTGAAAGTCCAAGAACAAGGTACACATTCTAACTAGAACTGACAGACATACAAGCCACCAAGGAGGAATGTATTGATGACTTTTCACAGCTTGCCTATCAGTAGGACGTAGAATTGTGTACACAATGCAGTCTCATGTTAGACAGACCCCATTCGTTAACACACACACAAAGCTAGCAAACAGTAGGTTCATGATGTACTAAAAATTATTCAGATGAATCAATGTAGCACTAAAATAAGCAACATTTCTGGTCATCTGCACTGTAAAGAACAGCTTCTTGGAATTTAGAAGCGAAGAGGTCCAATTCCAGCCCACAAATGCTGATCTTGGATCTTCTGAGCATGTGTTTAGAGCACAAGAATGTCTGCAAAACACTGGAGACACGGATGAGAACTGCTTCTATAACTGCTTATTGCTGCTCCTAGCGTCAGGCCAAAAAGAGATCAGAACAGTACATTTCTTCCAAAAAAAGGTTTGGAAGAGGGAAACTGTAAGACCTGTTACATCCTCTGCAACTATGCTGTTAATCCTGAAATGAGACACATACAAGACTTCAGACCATGCTGGCAGAATAGAGACTGTTCGAAGGGACAGTTCTGCCCAACACAACAACTCTGGGCTTGCCGTCCTCTCAAAAGGGCTTTTGAGAGCATGCTGTGGCTGAAGGAGCAGTGCCCAGAGCATGCCACACTTAGCAATTCCAAATTGATAGTGAAGATCTTGACTGTAGATTGCATGAGTGGGCACAGGACAGGGACAGAAGTAGGAAAGCATTAAAGTGGCTTAAAACAACTGTTCCACCTCTGCCCCTGCTCCTTTCCCATGCCCAGTAGGGCAGCGGGTATAGAAATAGCTATCCTTTATTGACCTACTTCCCTGGCATATTCTCAGAAATAATTCATATAGGAAACACAGAAATGCCAAGCTTTGTAACAACTTATTTTAAATGTTTGAGACACTGCTACAGAGACATTATTCAAAGACTTCTATGGGCAGCTGATATTTTAAGAAGAAGCTTCCAGAAAATCTTTATTTCTTGTCCCATGATAAGCCACATGACCAGGCACAATCATTCTGTAAAGAGGACAGAGGATGAGTTTAACAGTGTGGGAAAGAGAGGGTCAGGACTACATAATCTATTTGTTTGTTTTCCTGCTTGAACAACAAGGCTGTAGAATGAGACGGAACCAAACAGTTATGAACATAGCTGAAAGTTATTCTACTGAGTAAAATGGTAATATAAAAATACAGAAACACTCTTGTCCAACACATGAGTAGCTGGGATGTAGGTTCTGTAAAAGATTTGTGAACAAACATTGCTGAGGTTTGATGAAAAGATGGCCAGCATTTGATGCAAAAGAATGTTGTCCTTCCAAAGTATTTTATGAGATCTAACAATAAACCCCCTTCAGTTGTGGTGACTTGGATATATCTACACAGGAAATGAATTTCACTCACTAATATAAGTGTCACCTTGGTATTCCATGCTACATGGCTGTTTGCCTCCTATTCAATGAACATTTCCCAAGCAGCTCCCTCCCTCCATCCTACTGAGAGTCTCTCAGCAGGGCAACACCTTCAAGAACCAGTAAGAGCCTAACTAGTATGAGGGGAGGAAGGTAACACTGCTGCTTGAATTAACAGTGTGCTCAGACAGGTTTTAGCCATGACTTTAATGAGGATGGCAAGCATTCTGCTGGATGATTCACGTGACGCTGTTACAGTGAAGCTCTGTGATGCTGCAGCCACTGAGGACATGGAACTTGCAGGTGTGCACTATGCCTACAACTTAGCTGACACACAAACCAGGGCTTGGATATTTCCTGCTTTCTCAGCTATTTCAGGAGAGGGGTGTTAGTCACGTGTGGTTTTCTCACAAGCTCTCTTTCAGTACTTGACTTCTTGGGCCCCAGGACTGCTTTCATTGAAATGAATGAGCTTTCTGTCACTGACGCCAGCTTAACCCCTCACAAATTACTATGGACCCTATTGCTACCATAACTAGATGTCTAGTGATCTAAAAATTATTTCAAGAAATTATTTATCCACACATCTGGTAATGCAATTCTGGGATGGAAAAGTCCCATAACCACCTTACGCTACAGGCAACTAAGATACTGAAGGAGAATAGGATGGAAATGCAAAGAGTGTGGGGTGTTTACAAAGTTGACTACAAGTATCTACACAATAACTGATTTCTTCAAAATGCCTGCTCTGATGTTATTCAGTAGAGCAGGGTAAGATGAATAAGCCATGCCACAAATACCGTGACTGAGCTGCTTGGCACATAAACCCAGCTGTGATTGGTGGGCATTCTTTCCTCAGCCTTCTTCCCCAGTGGGGCCCAATTCAGTCTCTGATAAATTTTAAACTGAGGAGAAAATGACACAGCCATTCACTTTTAAACAGAGTCTAAAGGTTACAGGTCTTGTAGAACTGTACAGAATCCAGATTAAAAGTCTTCAGCTGTCTAGTTTGGAATCAGCAACTTAAACCTCAGTGAGCGTGAAAAACATGAGATTGCTGGGATAGTCTTTCCCAGTTTTCCTGCTAAAGCTATATTACAGAATCACCAAATCACAGGATGGCTGAGGTGGAAAGAGACCTCTGGAGGCCACATAGTTTAACCCCTGCTCAAGCAGAGCCATCCAGAGCAAGGTGCCCAGGCCCATATCCAGGCAGCTTTTGGAGATCTAAGAGGAGGAGACCCCACAACCTCTGGGCAGCCACACAACACAGAAGTGCTGCCTAGTGTTCAGAGTGAACTGTGTGCCAGTTTTTGCCAATTGCCTCTTGTCCTGGCACTGGTCACCACTGAAAACTGCCTGTCTCTGTCTTCTATGCACATTCCCTTCGGGTATTTAGACATTGATGAGATCCCCCCTGAGCATCCTCTTCTCTGAGCTGAACAGTCCCAGTACTCTAAGCCTTCCCTTGTATGAGAGATGCTCCATTCCCTTAATCACCTGGACTAGGTTCAGTATGTCCATGCCTGTTTGCACAGAGCCCAGAGCTGTCCCACTCCCTCAGCCTGCTGGTGCTGACTCTTCCTCATGCAGCCCAGGAAGCCATGGACCACCTCTGCTGTGAAAGAGCCCTACCGGCTCATGTCTAGCTTGAGCACTGGGTCCCCCTGGGCCTTCTTTGCAGAGCTGCTTTCCAGCTGGGCAGCCCCCGGCACAGACTGGGTAGGGGTTGTTCCCTCTAAGGTTAAAGATTTCGCCCTTCTCATTGTTGGATTTCATAAGGTTCCTGTCAGCCCACTCCTCCAGCCCTTCCAGGTCCCTCTGGATGGCAGCACGACCTTCCGGTGAATCAGTCACCCCCAGTTTTGTGTTATTTGTAAATTTACTGAGAGTGCATTCAATCCCATTGTTCAGATCATTAATTAAGATGGATTAATGCATGTATTTGTTTGCTGGGTAGTGAGCCAAAGGCTCAGCCACACATTTAGGAGGTCACTACTCCCAGAAATAGGGGGGTTTGTAAAGTTGAAAAGTACCCTCAGGTATCACAGTCCTAGTGCCAAACGATGGCTGTTGCCAGGGAAGCTGCAGATCCTAGTGCAGCAAAAGGGATTCATCTGGGCAGCAGGCTGGTGATTCACTGTACTTGGATACATCAATTCTTTTCACTGTGCTTAGCAGCATCTCCTGCTGTGTGTCAGGTCTTGAATCATGAAAATTCAACCATCTGCTGAGGAGGAATGGGGCAGTTGGTACCATCATTGGTCTTCCTTTGTGAGAGAGCTGAGACATGTCGTTCACTTCTAGCTGTACCTAATAATATGAAAGCATCCCTATATGCAATCTATAGTTTTTGTCCTAAATAATTTGCCTGAGGTCATATTGAATGTCTGTGCTGGCAGAGAACTGGGACATATAATCTACGTTCCTCCCTGGAGCTCTACCCACTGGGAGAAATTTCCTTTCAGTGGGAACAGGATAAGAGTTTTGAGAAGCAATTTAATTAGCTTCTTTGGAACAATCGGAGTTTTTGAGACATTTGGCCTGTAGCTGATTAAGCTTCTTGTCATGGTGGTAGCTCACATGGGACGTCTATGTTCTACATGGAATTCAATATTAAACAAATGTTTATCTCACGTTTTTACAAACTATTCACAGAAAAGCTCTATCTATCATAAAAAATTATTTGGAAGGCATATTGATGTTTAACCTATCGGTTGGATTTAATTAACACAGATATACCTCAGTACAGCTATAGGCTTCTGTAGTTACCTTTGATGACTGATAATGGCAGAAGCTGCCACAGTTTGCATTCCTCAAATGAGAACAACTATTAGGAAAAATATGTAGCTGAATTCTACAAAATAAGTTGTTGGGTTTTTTTTCCCACACCCAAAATACAGGAAATTGGGGTTAGTTGTCAGGAGAGGAGGGCATACAAATAAATACGATTTCAGTAAGATTGTTAAGTAAAACTTCAGGCAATTTCCTCTCATTCTGCTGATAGTAACCGATCTCCTGGATTTTGTTTTGCTTTAAAACAATGCTGCTGGGGAGAGATAAGTACAGTGAGAGAGCAGTAAAACAGATTTTCAGCACACAAGCCTCTAGAACGCATGCATTCTGCCTCTTTAAATTTTTCAAACTTCAATGCTCCAACTGCTGGAGGGATATTCTGCAACACAGAGTTTTAGGCAAAATTCCTAATTGAATTCCTGACTGCAGGCAGGAAAAGTAACTGTTTATATTTAAGTATCTTCTCACTGGGCAGTTAAAATATGTTTTCAAAAATCAGGCTACAATAAAAGCAGCAAAAAACCTCAACGTTTTCCAACCGCACACAATTGCCCCAAATAATTCCTATTCAAATTCAAGGAAAAACTTATACTATTATGAAGTCAACCGTTGGCACGTTCTGGTGTTTTAATGACAACCATAACACTAACTCATTAGCACTACTACAACAAGCAGATTTAGCTTTTGTGAAGTGGACTGGTGAACAGTTCCCTTATTTGAAGCAAACTGTTATCTTAAATGAGAGTTAAGAAGGATGACTTACCAGTTCTAAAAACCTCCTCACCACCTGTCTTTGCTTTAAGTTAGTTTCACCATCCAGGTTAGCTGTTTCTATATGGCACAGCCCATCAGGATCACTTGAAGAGAGCAGCAAGATGTCAGCAGGTATGATTTCATTACAGCGAAGCTGAACAAAGTCTCCAATTTTCACTTCTTTCCAGTATCTGCTTATATATTTCTTCTCATTCCTGGGAAAAAAAAAAAAAAAAGAAAAGAGATTTACAGAACATACATAAAATAGACGTAGACTGGAGGACCTCAGATACGACCCAATTTGATTCGCAACAGGAATTAAGTGACTTTGGAAGGTCCACAGCTACGCTCAAGTTATGCTAGGATAATGTCACGCAGGCTGCAGGAGGCAACTTCTCACCAATTCAGCCCCAGGTCAGAGTTCCCACGTCCTGTAAGAAAACCAGTTGTTCTTTAAGGCCCAGAGAAAAGAGACACAACTCTGCTACTGAAAGAAACTTCCAATATTTTTGAGTAAACCTAGAATTCCAAGCACACGTAATGTGCAAAAAACCAGTCTCAACTGCTCTATAGGAAAGGTGCTGTCATTTCAAAGGACACTTCTTTATAAACATTTGTAAAGCATCTCCGCAATAGCCACAGTGCCATTTGCTACATAGCCCATTTCTGCTTAGTTTCCCTGAAACTTTTTTTTGGAATGTGATTTCTTTGTCACTTACCCACCTTAAACATTGATGCAGATCTTGTTCATATACAAACACCCCAAAAAACTGTCTGGTTTTATACGTCATGCTAATTAACTATTTTTTCATTTTTAAGCTTTTTCTTGAGAGCAAGAGGAAAGGCACAGGTGATTGCTTAATTAATTCTAGTTAAAATTCAGGGTTTTAGATGCCTTGTGTTCTCTTGGCATTTGGGTAAATAGCTTTCTTCTGCTGGGTTTTTGAAAGAAAATCAGTTCACAACAGCCACAATATTAACTTGATAAAATAGGTCCTGAAAATCGGAAGCTGTTACGCCGACACTTTCCCAAGCCATCACTCACTGTGTACACACAGACACTACTGTCAGCACTGGACCCCTTTCACTGACACTGGAGCCAGGTTTCTTTGACAGCATTTTAACAAGCAGAATGGGATTCTGATAGCGAGATTGCTATTTTATATTCTTTTAAGTACATTATTTAGAAATACATTACTTTCAGTAGTAATGTGAATAGACCTGTAACTAAGAACAAGCATGGAAGTCCTGCTGAAGTTGTTTCTCTGGAGCTACGGATAGTGATGCCATGCCTAATTCATCCTCATCATGCCTTCACTGGTGTTGCTGGAATTAGAAACTTTGTTTGCTTTTATTCATCTGTTTACCCAGAATGATAATATGTCAGGTAGAGCAGCAAGGATAAGTCAGATTAGGTTTTATCTCCCAGAACTTCCTCACTGCCCTTTCCTGACATCCAGTTTATAAAGAGAGGAACAAAAATGATGGCTGTGCTTTCTATTTCAATAAAGTCTGGAAAGTAGTAAGATGAGTTAAGCGTAAAACACCAGAATCTAATGAGGGCAGGTAATCTCTGTACTAGCTGGAGATATTACCCATTCTCTCCACACTCAGGCTGAAATAAACCTTTTACTTTTCCTACTAAGGAGTAGGAGCTGCTTTGAAACCCAGCATGTCATAAGGCAGTTCAATTAACCACACAGTGGATCTGAAGTGTTCGTTGGCTGTGCACCCTGTAACTACAAATCACTACATATGCGGCCATTGATCCTTAATTATATTTACGAACTGGGTGACGTTCAGATGCACGTGGAGAGTAGCAGTGCAGACATTTGATTTGACTGCAATGCCATAAGGACAACTTTTATTTGACTTAACTTGCTTGAAAAGCGTTGCTATTTCAGCATTTCCTCATCTCTCACATGCTTGGCAACTGCAACAACTCCATGCTCTGTGGTAGGACACAGGAGTGTGGTTCCACCAGGATAAATGAATGTGAGACCTCCTACATACGTACTGGAGAGGCACAGGAATCATGTAGCCTCCAGTATCGCAGCTCTAACGGGGATCAGCAGTGGATGAACCACCTGCGTGCAAGGAAAATGACTTCTTAAACCTCTTCAGACAGGTCTGCTCTTACCCAGTCCTCAGTTGTAATTGTCTCATTGCAGAACGTGAATTGTAACTATGAATATTCTCTACAAAGTACACCACTTTGTAGTCTGAAGTTTGAAGAATACTGTCTTCAAAGATGGAGGTTTAGATAGAAGGGGTCCTTTCCATGACTCTAATGATTCACCTTGCATCAGCCTGCAGTGACAGAAAGCCTGAATTAAACACACTCTCCATGTATAGACATATGTGCATTGTTACGTCTTTGGTGTTTCCTTCGAGTGGTTTATTATACTTCTCAAATTCAGAGCAAATGACATTTAAGCAGGTGCTTCAGCAGAGCTCTTCATGGTCATGGCCAGGCTTGGAAGAAGTCAGCAGTTTACAATGCAAGGCTGAAAAGGAATATCAGATCATGAAGACCCATTCCCTGCACCTGAAGGCATTTATGTAATGGTGACCAAGCCCAAAAGGGAGACAAGAACAGACATTCTATGCACTAGAACAGAAGAACATCAGCAGAATGCAGTAATATGGATATTTGTTACTTATCCAGCAGCCAGCACAACTTTTCTTGGCAAGTTCCTGTCTATCCATCTATCTGTTGCTTCTGAAAGGCCTTTCTGTCTCTCTAGTCTTTAATATCCTACATCTGAAAATTTTGCTGTCTTTCCTGTTATGGCTACCCAGCTGATAAGTCAACATTTCAAACACAGATGTCTGAATCTACTCATCTGGGATCCTGCCACTTCTCCTGGCTTGGTCCTGATTCTGTGGCTACTGTACAGTCAGCACCAGTCCTCCACAGCTCTACTGCAGGGTTTCCATGCTGCTCACACAGAACACCTTGACAAAAGCTCTTGGCAAGTGTAAATGGATGTCATCCAATCTCCTGGAATATGTCGTGAAAGTGCTCAGGAAACTCTGGCAGAACACAGGACTAGAAGGCAGTCCTAGCCTGGATGTGTAGGCCAGAAACTAGCAGCAAACTGCTCTAGTTCTACCTGTTCTCACGTATAACAAGCCAGAAGATACATTTTAGTATCTATAACAAACCCAGGGGTGACGCAGCAAGAAACCAAAGCGGCAAGCCACACTGAAAGACAGGAAGAGGTCAGAAATACTAACTCTTGTCTTTCAAGCCAGGAGAGGTAGATGAAATTCTTCCACAACAATACATGTCACGAACTACTGCCATTCCGCAAAAGATACTGCTTTTACTCTCTAGTCAAATCACTGTGATGAACTATTAATTTCAGACAGCTCTGCCCAATTCCAGATAGGTAGATAAGACGTTACGTGGGGCTCCCATACTAGAAATGTCTAGCTTCCTGACCCCAATCTAATCTTTAGCAACACATCCGCATGCAAAGTAGGATCAACCGTACAGCTGTGGTTGTAAAATCTTAGTCATGTGAACCCTCCTTCTCCTTTCTTGCCAGTGCTTTTACTTTTCTGAGCACGTCTTTACTGCTAGACATTGACTGAAAGCTAGAGATGGATGGCTAACAAGTCAGCTGGCTCAGCTGTACAGACATCAATACTGTTAGTCAGCAGCAAACAGTCCTGGCAGCAGTCAAATTCCTTTGCAGGTTAATGCTCTTTTGCAACAACGAAGGGCAAGTATTCCAGCATAGCCGCTTTCAAACATGAAGGGGAAAATTTACAACTTCAATTGTGTGAACATAGAGAAAATGATTATAATTGCTATTTAAAAATTTGCGTTAGTCTGCTTACTGCATGTATTTGGCCAACATTCTGCTTTGAAGCAGAACTGCCTGCAGGTTTGGGCCAAATTTGACAGTGGCTTTGGATAATAGCAAAACAAAACAGACAAAAAACCAACAAAATATTAAATTTTAAATGTATAAACAAAAATTAATCTTTAAGATCCAAAAACTCAAACAATACTTCTTGTTTTCCTGTAAACTATGCTGTTCCCTCTTCTGGTTTTTAGCACATGCTGATAAAGATCATGCCAATAATTTTACTCTTCTGGGCATATAAACATCAGTTTATGTCTACAAAAAGCTGAAGACTATAAAATATCTCTGGCTGAATATTACAAAATAATTATTTGCCTTTTTTGAATAGGTTTTAACTGTTCTAGTGTGGCAACGCCACACTTAAAGGGAGGTAACAAAACTCCACATGCACAAAATTTAGCAGGAATCTTACCTGTTCTTTCTCTCTCTCTCTCTCTCTTTTAAAAAAAGACTGGTGAAGCTATCACAAGCAAGTCTTGTTATGAAATGTGAAGGCCATGCAATTGTAAACTGTTATTCTGGTGCAAGGCTGATAAAGTAGAAATTTTATACCTTAAATTGGCAATATGGAACTACAAGGGAATCTCTTCTTGCTTCCTATACTTCTCCAATGACAAAAATTACAGTTAAGGAGTGTGAATTGCTGATGTAAATTTGCTCTACGTGAATGATTAGGGAACTTGTAACACTGGTCCTTAATCCCAACCTAGGCTACTCTATTAATTTCAGCAAGGCTTGTCAAAGACATTTAGCAAAAGGCAGAGGATATCTTCTTGTTTTGCTTGGGGTGCTGTGCTCCATCTGGCTTACCCAACATACTATTCCCCACTCAGGGTGAGACTGCAGTCTAGAAGCTTCTAAGACTCTCAAAGCATCCAAATGAAATGTTTCCCAGTCCAAGCCCATCCGCTGACCTGCTTTTGAAGTAACTATTGTCCCTACTTCAAAAGAAATCAGCCTCCTTTGCCTTCCCTGCCAGCTAACGTTGACCATTGAACCAGAAGGCTTTAAAAGAAACACAGCAATAAATCTATTCTGTAGAAGAGGAAAAGCCCTCTACAAGGGACAGGTCAAAGAGCTGTGTACAAGGCATTCTTCAGAGTTGCTGATGTTAGCCAAGTCCTCCCCTTCCATCTCAGGAGGCTGAAAGAGAGTGGGGATGAACTAAAGAAAGCATCATGTACATCTCTGACCCCAGTGAGTTAAAACATGTTCAAGTCAGTTGGCTACAATGCCAGGACAAGGCTTCCAGTTAGGAACAAGCTAATTAAAAAACTTGAAGATAACTGGCAGGACTCAAGCACAGAAGCAATTCCAGTATTAAAAACCAAGCTAGGAAACCTCATACTGTAATGCAAGCACAAGAGTTCTAAAGCAGGCAAAACTATCTTTAGGGAGACTCTAGTATTCAGCTGTTTGTAAACAGTTCTTCCACATGCTCGCAGAATTTTCCCCCATTGCCTGCGCTGGAGCCCTAATTTTCAACCTCTATTTCTCTGCTTGATTCTACCGTAGATGTGGAGAGTCCATAGTACTCCATTACACTACAGTGGTAAAATGAGATTTTGTATAATTCTGCAAAGGCTACAGAAGTAGAATTGGTGGACTACACTGAAATACATTTAAGGAAACTGCTGTTACAACCAGAGACCAAAGCATATATTAAACAAGGCCTGAACATGCTAAATGCCTATGGAAACATGTTGAGAATCATTCGAGTACAATAACAATATTGTGGCAGAATGAAGGAAAAACATGTAATGTAAGTTAACGCTAAGGCAGGTTACATAATGCCCAGAATATGTCTTCATTCCACCACAAACGATAACATCTGTTTCTCTGAAAATAAATCATGAAGAAGCTCCAAATCTGATATTAATCAGACAAAACAGATTAACAGAGTGTTCTTGAGAAATGTTGAAAAGAACAAAGTCTCTCCATGACTGATGTTTCTAAACAGATCTCTTAATATTCACATTACCTTAAGAGCACTGAAAAGTTTTCTTGTTTTCATGGAGTTCAAATACCAATTTTTTGCATTATCAAGCTGCTAGAAGCAAATGCATGTGTATAGCAATGTAATGAGGCATAAAGGTGCCTTTAAATAAATTCACACTTTCTGAAAACTGCTAAGTTTTCTGTTGCAAGTCAAATTACGCAAACCTCAGTGTTTCAGGTTTAGAATGTGGAAGTAATCACTGAACTACTCTTGGCAGAGTTATCTCCATTATACCTCACGTTGAAAGAAACCCCACTATTGTTAACTATAATGAAACATTTGCTACCCGGAAAAAATGATTTTTCAGCCAAGAACCTTGTTGTTGCGATAACAACACAAAGTATAAAGGCAGACAATGTAATGAAACTTCACACAAACTGAAGAAATAAGAAAATGCCTTCCAGAATTGATCTGAAAAAATCTCAGGACTGTTTTGGAGAAATATCTGGTATTTTTTCTTTTCCCGAAGTGGCATGATTTCCAACACCCCTATATTTCCTGCCAAAATGCTAGTAACTTTGTATCACTCTTCCAATTAGCAGACACACTGGGAGAGAAGACTGTCAACTTCTTACACTTAGCAGGATGGGTAGGCAATGGTTTACACTGAAACTTTCTACACTGATATCCTACAAGGAGCTGGAAGAAATGGCAGAGCTGCCTAGATGTATCCAGTTTGCATCCAGTTCTGCATTTATTAACACCCATCAGCCAGTACCCTCCATACCAAAGCCACAAAACTTTGGATAGTTTGATACAAGAGGACTTCTTTTTGGAGCAAAGCAGCGCAACAAGTGCTGGTCTGTTTTTTTCTTAGGGTGTCTTCTTCCTGGCCACTACCAAATACAACCGTTGCACTTGTCAGCATCACTTACTGATATCTAGAGCAAAAAAAAAAAAAAAAGGCACTGTCACCTCAGCAGTGGGCCCATAGCCAGGTAAGGCTCTCATCTTGAATTTTAGGACCATCACAGATGTTAAGATTGAATATTTACATTACAGCTCCAAGCAACTGCAAAAAGATTCAACACAGCCCGATGCTGTGCAAACATGGAAAGAGAAACAATACTTTGCTTGAGGGAGAGCCATTCAAATTACAGCTACCTCACGATGCCCACTTCTGTCTGCATCTGCTTCCGAAACAATTAAAGCAGAAGCCTTTCCAAAGGAGATCTTAGGTGCTGAGTTTTTACAATTAACTGATAGTTAATAGCATAGAGACGCTTAGGAAAACTATTAAAGTGCCCAAAATTCACGAGCAAGCTAGGTGCATAAATTTGATGGACTAAAACCTTCACCTTGGGATTTTCCCAGTGTTATCAGTTTGCAATTCTGCGTGAGAGCTTGATATACTGCCTTAACAGTGTATCTTCAAAGGTAAATATAGTATGGCTCTGCAGGTGATGAGGGAAATCCCTTTCTTTAACAGATTCAGACACTTCCATGGAACTTCTTTCCTTCTCAATCCTCTAGCTCCACACACCTGCCTGACCTGATCTCAGGACTACATGACACAGCTCACAGAAATGCATTCATATGCTCACTACATACATGCACAAAGTCATTAGTTGAGAACTCATAAAGAAACGTGCTTCCTAAATGCAACAGTTTTAGCTAAACTGTTAGCGTAAAGAATTTTTAATCAGGAAAGACATTTCCTGCTAATTACATACACAGACCTGACGGAGTTGTTGACAGACACTCAGTTTTGGAGACTATTTTTTTCCTCATAACTGTACCATACAAGCACATCTCCTCTAAAGTTCACATTATCTAATCACTGCACAAAAGCACACTCTAGAAGTCAATAGAGTTCAACTACTATTTTTAAGTTAACAAAAAAATTGTTAAAAAGAATATTGATAATTTGCCATACTTATATTTAACAAGCAGAATCAACATCTCAAACTGAAGTATAAGTCTTTGACCTTCATCTCCCGTTTTTCCTAAAAATTAAGTTTTACTTTTTCCTACCATTTCTGTTCTGGGTAACATCTGCCTATGGCTTTCATCTGGATGTTCTCACCTGTTCTCATTTGGACAATCTATATTTCAGGTTGAGGACAGGAAACATATTTACCTATCTGAATACCATTTGAGATCTCAGCGGGTCCCAGGGTGTTTTTTCGGCTGCAATTCTAGAAATGAGATTTAGTCCATACATAAGATGTTGTTACTTGCAGTGCCACATACAAGTTAACTCTTTAAAGAACTGGTGATAATAACAAGTAGAAAAAACATGTTGGCTGTAGTATTACTGGAAGAATCTTACAGAAGAAAATAAAGTTGGATGCTGCACCTTTTGCAGAACGTTTTAACATTTCTTTCTACTCAGAAACTGAGATGGGAAACTATATAACATTTGGGTTTGCAAGGATATTTGAACCATGTTTCATTGTACTCATTTCTAAGTCCATAAGAACTTTATTTAACTCTAGAGTTAAAGAATAATTACTTTCCTCTCTGTCAGAGATGCATTCAATGGAGTTTGCCAAAACCTTGAAACCTTTAACTCAGGCATGCCTCTGTTTACGTAGACTGGTACAAAGGAGAGTTGAAGTGCTTTCCTGGATAAAGCCATGGTCCAGCTCCATATCTAATCAATCAGATGCCTAAAGAAAACTCTCCCAGGTGGGTACAGTAAAGTGGACAGTTTTACCTGATAGTCATGGATGCTTACTGGCTAGCAAGCAAAGCAAACTGGACATATCTCTGTGCTTCTGTGACAGTGATGGAAGAAAGATATAGCAGTGCAGATAGTGACTTTATCTTGAATGTCTAGTTCAAGAGGCCCTAAAGAGTAAAAAAAAAAGTAAGAGAGGCCCTAAAATACTCAAATGTTTGCAAAAATGTGTATCATTGTAGCATCCCATAGACTCTTCTTGATGAGTGCCACATTCCCCTTTTAGAACCCTGTCACTGGTATGACAATTGCCTGCCCTATGGCCATAATGCTGATTCCCAGTGGGGTGAGATAACATTTCAGTTTAGAGCCACTGCTCACACCCCATCACACTATGTCTTCCTAGCCAGCTACTGCACAGCACAAAGGAGGTAAGTAATTCTGAAATAAATGTGTTCTCAATAGTTTCTTTCTGATCTGGAGAAGGAAAAGGGTCAGCTAAGGCCCTGAAATATGAACATAAAGATCTTTTTATTCAAAGCCTTTTTTAGTACTTACTATTATTAACTCTTCTTTGTTGATATTTCTCCATGCAGTTTCTTAAACACGAGAGCAATGAGACTTCCCAGAAGAGTCGTCACTACCCCAGTAACTAAGCCAGATGCTGAAGAGCTGGAGGTTGCTGCCTTGCTCCCACTAGTGCTTATACTGGTAGCCAAAGTGAAAGAACTGCCTGACAATTTTAACTTACACCTACAACGTTGCTTTGTCAGAAGCAATAGCAGTGTACATTCCTGGGGACCCTCTGATTTGAAGCATAAACATCTATTTCCAGCTCTACCATGTCCTCAAGAGTGAAAGAGCATTAAAAAGCACAACAAATCAGAAGAATGCTTATTCTTTTGTGTAGCTGGCAGCAGAACAGGCCTTCACTAGTCCTTCAGGCTGATCTGAAAAGCACAGCTGAAGTTTTAAACTTAGTGTCTTATCCTACATTACAGTTCCTCCATACTGAGCTGCTCTCATAGGTTATGTGGTTCTCTACCTGCCTGAATCACCACCAGCCCCAAGAACACAAGAATACAAACACAAGGAAAAGTGAACAGCCTCAAGCTATATGCTTCAGATGTTTATATTATCACATTGTTCTTGTAACAAAGTAAAAGTACGAAAACCTCCAAAATTCTTGTCTAAAATAGTCAGAAGGTGTTTCCCAAGAATGCTTTTTAAATGAAGATTAGTAGGGTTACATCTGAACTGGGACCTGAGAGGGTTCCTCAGAGTTCACGACTGAGCAAATACACTGGATTGAATCCTGCATCAAGTTGAAACCGGGTAGTGCATAAGCCTCTATTTGTGGTGCTCTAAGCCCTGATGGAATTTGAATTCAGACATGTCAATCCTTTTACAAGATTGTTTTACTTCTACAGAAATTCATAGAATATAAAAGCGTTCTTCACTCCTATCAGAGAAGAACTAGAAGACGCAAATCATATGTAGCGATGTGAATCTCTGAAGGTTTGAGTCAAAACAAGTCTGACTATGGATGCAAATTTTATATTCAAAATTCTTGGTGAAAATAAGAAATAGAGATCCGTACTGAAGAAGTGAGAACCACAAAATGCAAAATTCTACTGACAGAGGAAATGTAAGATGCTCTTAGTAATGTTTGAATAGTTCAGATAAAACTTGATTGCTGTTGGTACCTACACATAAAGCATTCAGGATGAAAATTCATTCAGTGTTTTCAGTGTCAACCTGACTTCTCTGAGAGCCTGTGTTCTCACACAACCTGCTGCTTCTCTGAAGTAAGGAAGTCAGCCACCACCTCATTAATATTCCAAGCTTACTGGAGCCAGTCAGTGAATACACTTGAAGTTCTAAGCTAGAATAATACTTTTACTTTCCCAGAGATAAGAGCACTCTCTTTCTGTCCCACTGACTTACAATCAAAATGACTATGAATTACAGTCAGTACAATGGAACTATGAGGTACAGTCAGCTAACGCATACCATACCTCTCAACCTGTTAACACAGATATTCAAAGACCCTGTAATTACAGAGCTCTGCAGGAAAGCAAGTCATCTTTGCCACTTGTCTATAACTACTGAACCATCATCAGTACAAAGAGCAATTTATAAAGAATGACATGCCATCAATATAGATTTTGATATCTTGGTTGCATTAGTTTACTAGACATCATGTTTACACAACAAAGTATGTATTTCCATAATCATTATCCACAGCTTTCAAAAATCACTGAAGCGATAATAGACCAACTACTGCCAAGAGCATGCTAGTTGCCAAGTTTGCATATATTTGTACATATTTTAACAAAAATGTGGACGTACAAATATAAACCTTTCTTCACTACTGTGCTATTATAAAGAAATAGGGTCATTCTAGAACACTGGTTCACAGAAATTCATTTTTAATTCATTTTGAAGACTTGTATTTTGCTTCTTTAAAATGTAAGCAGGCCAACTAGTAGGAATAAACAGTGTGTTTTGGTTCTTTTTACTTGAAAGATAAATCTCTTCAAGTACATTTTGGTAATTACTAACAATCTGTTTGCAAATATTATTCTTATATGATTTCCACTTACCATTCACTGAACTCTACAAAATAGGCTATAAAACTTGGCCCTGATTCAGCAGTGTACCTGAATGTATGTCTGAAGTGAGCTGGAAAAGCATTCTTTCTGGCCAGAATCCAAAAAGAAATTTTTTCTGTTGTTTGCATTGATATCTTCTATCATTGAAATTCAATACCACAGAAAAAAAATATATAATTTCAAGATCTTTACTGCAGCCAAAAAAAAAGGAAGGGACTGTCTGCAAACAGCTCTGCTTTTGGCAATCCCAGAAACTGAGATCAGAGCAAGCAATTATAAAGAGACTGTTTGTTGGAAGGGTTTGAATCATGGGGGGAGAAAAAAATGCGTAAAAGAGCTTGTGAGATCTGAAACACCTCTGCAGGTGGCAGGCCACCCTGCTCATTTGCAGAAAAAGCAACAGCCTGGCATGTACTAAGACCAAAAAAAGTGTGCTACAACCTATCAGCAGAAGCTACTTTAGAGAAATGGAAGAAAACAGTTTTAAAACCAACTTCAATCTCTCAATGTACTATTCCAAACTAAATCCACCTAGTCTTCCAGATAAAACTTGCAGACCTAAGAAGAGAATTTTCTGCCCGGAACCTGTTCCCAACAACTCCATAAGAAATATAAAAAGGTTAAAAAATGTGAACCACAGCTTTATAGAGAGAGTACACAGATCTTCAAATTAGCTGAATTTCAACACATTCAAAGCCCAATTCTGCAAGTTCCTGGGCAGACTTTTCTTTCTCCCTTGCACAACGCCATTTTCATCTCTTGTATTCAAGCTCATAACTGAGGATGATTTTTCACATCTCATAAAAAAAAAACACAAAACAACAAATCACCAGACCTGAAACATGTGCCTTTCCTCCCCTCTCTAATGCTAAACTCTTATCAAGACAATCATTTCCATCTAGTCCCATTCACACCCATATTGCTACAGTCACTTTACTCCTTTGTCCTCAGTGATTACTGGCTTTGAACCCAATGATTCCTCTTGGCTTCATCCAGTTGAAAGGTAAATCCTCTCCAAAGCACCCTTCTCCTCCTTATCTAGCTTTTACAACATCTGTTGTAGGTAGTGATATTTCTTGTTGGCACCCCGTGAGTTGTTACATGCCTTCTTTTATGATTCTTATAGCCATAACACCTTTCCAGACATTGAATGGATTCCACTTCCTTCCATGCCTGTGAAGTTAACTAAGCGGAAGATACCCAAGTTTGTAAAATTCCTAAAACTGAAACTTAAGGTTGCAACTTCCCTTCAAATGAAGCGGACTTGATTCAACTAAGGAAAATAATCTTTTACCTGCAGGCACTAATTTTGACCAAGCTGCTGTGTAAAAATAAGCTACAAATTCTGAAAACAATTTTCTGACTCCTCAAAACAGTGAATTTCTTCTACAAACATGCCAAGAGATCCTCCTGTCATCAGGTGACAAATTTGGTCTAGAGCCCTTTCAGCATAGAACACATTGCTCAGCGTGCTGGCAGCTTGGGCGCTGCTTTTGGCTTGGTCGTCTGCAGAGACAAAAGCTGTAACACCACAACCTCCAGAACCCTAATCTACTCTGCTAGTTGATTATTAGCATTACAGCAAGAGAGTGGTGTGAGAAAGATGTATAAATTCTTCAGGGTTAAACCAAATACTATAATTTTTTAATGCAATCCAAACAAACACGTTCCCTTAGCATTTTTAAACTCATATCTATTTATGCTGCATAAAAACAAGCAGAATGTTTTATGGAGTGCAGGAAGACATCCGTAATCACTTTTTGTTTAAGATGAGGAAAAAAAATTGCTACTGGCCCAAAACCTTGTTTGAAAACTCTATGTTCAAAGCATCGTTTTCCTTCATCTTTTTAAACAGGACAAGGCAGAAATGGTGACATGGTTGTAATCTGACAGGCAATGTAAGCAGCCCCAAAGTCCTCCTCAGACTACAGAGCACGCCTCTAAAAAATTCAAACTGATACATTCTCAAAATAAATGAAATGCGCTGTGCTCTGTGATGGATAAAATCTGTCACATACACATTGATCTCTTACAGTTCACTATGAAATAAAAGTAATGTGAATATTTATGCTCTGGAGACTGTCAAACAAAGTATGAGAAAAGAGTGGTGTTCTCAGAGATGACTCTAGTGAACAGGTTTCCAAAATCTGTGCTACTGTCTGTCCACTACTCCGCTGCAGGTGGCATCCTGCTGGTCTTTTCTTTCTAACACATGGTTTATTAGCCTTAACCTGAGGCAGCACCGCAGAAGGCTCCTGCAGTAAACGCTGCCTCGCACTATGCAATGGGATTGTTTTATGGAAAGGTACTTGTGGAATCAAACTAACCTAGTTACGGTGCTATTACTTTTCAATTTAGACTGAAAAATGGCTTCTAACCTTAAGTATTTGCCAGCTTGTACATTCATTGTTGATAAGTAATAAGAAATCTTCTCCTTTTTTACTATTTCAATATCAGTAAGCAGGTCTCCTTCAGGCTGGACTTATATTCTTTTAGGAGAATCTTGATTTTGCATGTATGTCAGGCACTGACAAAGACATACAGGAGGAAAGTGCGCCGGATGGGGACAGACAGATGAGGTACACAAAGTATAAGCATACAGAAATGAATGTGTGTGGAATACAGGGAAGAATGCCTGCAAAGAAGACAAAAAACAGAAAGGAGGTAATGGCCATTCAAAAACACAGAACCAGTCTTATTGGAGAAAACTTTCATTAATTTTGTGAGGGAGATAAAAAGTTCTAATTTTTGGATAAACTCAGTCAGCAGTTTGAAAATGGGGGGAAACAAAGGCTGGCTGGTAACAAAAGGCTATTGTCCCCATGACTATATCTTTGCTGGACTCCTAAGTGTTGCTGCTAGGGCTGCAAAACAGCAGTGCTGTGCAGCTCTGTCTCCTGGCTTTGCCATACTGTTTTGAGACCCCCCCCATTTTGCAGGCCCCAATAGGCTTGGAGATGTAGGCTGGGATATAAATTCAACTGTTTAATATACACTGAAGGCTGGATTATCATTTAACGCACACAGAAGTACCAAATGATATTGAGAAGCACGAGACCAACATTTATTTTTTGACTCAGGATAGCTCTTCTGGATAGAAGGGCTCAACTACTGAAAGAGTGGAAGATGACTACTCCTTGTCCTGAACATTTTCGGTTTCTCTGTTTTTCTTTCAAATGCCCTAGAAGACTATTCGTCATGTTCGAGAAATTAAATGAAGGTCCAACACTGTCACCAAACACAACAAAATGCAGACAGATAAAATGTTGAGCTAGTTGTCTTCAGCATTAGTGATACACATAGCTATGAAGACAGTGAAAAACAGGCCTCAAAACTGGAAAGCCAACTTAGGAATAGAACCCCAGTCTCCCCTTGACTAAACACACCTCTATAGAAGTAACTACAGTTGGAGAGATGCTTGTTCCTGTTCTGACTGGTGTAAGGCTCCATCTTTTTGTGAGCCTTGTGAAGCTGTTGGATGCCCAGCTGCTTCAGAAAGTGCCTTTGCAAATCCTAGCAATAATATATCTGCATTATACAAAGCCATTTTTCAGTATTTCATAAGATCTGAATCTAAATATTAATTCAAGCGGTTTTATGGCAATATATCTAGTAGAAATGGCAATATATGGCGTGAATTTAGAGTCATATCAGAGAAAGCACTGTTGGATCTTATCTTGCCTCCCTTTGTAGTAACCTGAAACTATGGGAGCACCTGAGGGGCAATGCACAAAGTCAATTCTATACTGACTGATATTAATATCAATAATAATCACATACATCCTCCCACACATAACCACAAAAATCAGGAACTTAAAAGAAGTAGGAATAAACTTTCATAAGGCAAAGTGCAATGCTTCTTTTTTTTTTAATCTACTTAGGGATGCTATTAATTTTCCTGTCTCCTCAAAACCAAGGTGGTATTTACTAACAGGATTTTAGAAAAAACTAAATAATTAACTATGAAGGTAAACTGACATATGAGGGAAATGAGATGGCTGGGAGGTACAAGACATTTTAAGGAAAACAAAGTCACTATTTCAATTAAATTTGCTAACTTCTGACAGCCAAACACACCAGTGAACAAGAGGAATACGTCTAAGTGAAATAACTATTACTGGAATTAAGTTATCAAATGGAAAGATGTTTCCTGCTCTCAGGACAAAATATTTCCCACCATCTCACTTCTCTGTAAAAAACATTATAGTTGAAACATACTGCATGTGTTCTTGAAGGTTTCAAAGCCAACCTTAGTTTACTTGGTACAGCAGTAAGAGATGTATAACTCTTGATTTCTGCACCTTTAATGACGTGTAAAACTAAAGGAACCAATTACATTTTTGGAGGTATAATATATTCTATTATACAGAATCACAAAATCGCAGGAGTTGGAAGGGACCTCCAGAGATCATCGAGTCCAACCCCCCTGCCAGAGCACCTTCTTACCAATCACGCTTTGCTTCTGCACCAGCTCATCTGGAAACATTACATTTGTGTTTCTGCACAGAAACTGTATACCTCCTTTTTTCTTGCACTGGTTTAGAATTAATTTGAATTTCTTAAAACTTATAATAAATCAGTAATGATGAGACTGAGGGAAAAGATAGAATGATTCCTCCCAGAAAGTTTAACATCCATACACTGGGATTTTCTGATTAGCACAGTTTATCAAGAGGCTCTTTTTATTTCTTAGAAGAGTGAATTTTAACTAGCCCAGATCCCATAGTCATTTTGTCTCCTCCAGCCCTTAGCACAGAGGTAGGTGAAACATGGCAGAGGATGGGCAGGAAAGAATCCAGCATGCCCCCAACTATTTCCATGAAAGTACTTCATATTTGTACACATGTATACTGATAGGTGTCTTTGAATGAGATTTCATATGAAATAAAATGTCTTTTTTTCCCCTCAAATCTTGCCATGAACTGCACTCTCGTTAACAATTTTCAACACTGAGCTAAGTGGAGCTCTCTGCTGACAACTGCGGAAGCTCTCCAGTATCGAGCTGGACTCAGATGCTGGCTTCATAATTTCCCCAGCAAAACACTGCATGATATTTCAAGCCACAGAAGAGTAGATCAGACTTTAATCCCCATCAAATAAGATGAGTTTTACTTATTTGAGCTAGCACACACAGTACAGCTTCGGAATGAAATGTGGGTTTTAGTATGGGTGTGGTAGCCAGGCAGTCCTGGACACTGACAGTTCCGGAGGCTTAGCCAAATTCCATCAATTCACCAGCTACAACACATACAGAAGCTAAGTGTGAAGGTCAGGAAAGGCTGCTGGTTCTAGATGACCAGTCAGCCTAAGCCAAGGCAAGTTGGGTTTGGTACAGGGTCAACGGCACCATACTTTGAAATCCAGAGAAAACGAATGGGGGACAATTATGAAGCATTAAGAGAAGAGTCTAAATTTCCAGATCATAAGGCAATGAAATAAAGTATTTTAAAATGACATAATCTCACTTTTAAGAAATATGCAGAAATTGGTGGTCGGTTTTCACATTCTCCCCAAGTATCCCTATCTCAAAATAATTGGGAAATTTTGCCATCATCCTGCTTTCAAATGGGAACTTGTCTTAAGGGCTTGGGATGGGCAGGATGTCAGTATTTCACCAGAAGACAGAGTATCATCTATTAAGTATCACTAATAATTCTAGGTCTAAGTGTGGGAGGCGTAATATAGATCAGGAATTAGAGGAAGGTGTTTCTTCGACATTAATCAATGGCCTTGAGCAAACCTAAGAGATCAGTCAAATCTACAGTCCAGTCTACAGTCCAGTAATGCCTAATGCTTTTCTACTTTTCTAAAATAGCTTAGTGGAAAAACGAGAAAAGACATAGCTCTCTGGGGACCATTGCTATTTTAACTGCCTATGTGCCTTATTCAACTCCGCGCCCAAAGTAAATCACTTTTTAACATCACTGTGTATGTCACTGCAGGGAGGAGTAACTGTGAATAAAACTACTGATCTTACTGTGTTATTATTGAACAGTATTTAGCCAAAATCATATTAAAAAATATTGTATTGTGGTTTATGGGAAACTCTGAAGCTTATGGAAAGATGTGGTTTCTTAACTGAAACAACAGAATGACAAAGTGTGAGCCTGGATTTTGTTCCCAAGTGTAACAGGGCACTATATGGTTTAAAGAAGAATTGGATAATACTAGTTTCAAAAGTTGCATTTGTATTTTTAGGGTAAGGAATATCTTAAGTACCAGAATGAATAACAACTGCAAAGAATCACAAGCCCCACAGAGTTCTATGTCAAAATTCTCTCTGAACACAACTGCAGATTTTTGGCTGGCCTGTCTGACAATAAACAGTTACAGAAAAACACCTGCAAGGACGTAATTCTAAATGTGCTTTACCTTTCCAAAAACTTGTAGGCATGAGGAAAAGAGAGTATGACTGTAAGTGCAGTCATCAATACAGTACTTCATGAAAGCTTTCTGGAAAAGTTACTTGTAATGGTATCAGGTACAAAAAGCAGTGTTATATGGCTTATAAATTACTTGAAGGGCTGTTGACATGGATTAATAATAAAATGACAGCATAAGGAGTACAGAGAGGTAGTCACAAAGGAGTGCTTGATTAACTCCAGTTTCAGACACCATCACAGCTGTGCAGCTGGACAGACATATCAAACACCTATAGAATAGTACTACTGAAGTAAGTTATTTCCTGTTTGCTTTATCACGCAGGCATAGTTATGTTAAATAAAATGGATGGTTTTATTAGCAGTAGCCTATATTCAGAGAGCTATTTATACAGCTCCTTATTTCAGAGAAAAAATCCAACTTTGGTGCTTGTGGAAAAGACATGAGATACTCAGGATAAGCATAACACCTCCTGTCTCTGTAAGCAGCACTGAGGAAACCTTCTGAAAACCCACTGGAAATTATGTGTAACAAAAAGAAATGAAGAGAGCTACAAAACACAACACATGGGTTTGTAGAGTATGGGTGAAGGAAGGCTGAGATATCTTCTGGTCAATTCATAGGTCTAGATGACATAGAGATTAGGAGCTGCGAACACACTGAAGCACGTGCCTTGCTCAGGCTAGTAGAGAGTCCGGATAACAATACTTTCACAAAATGCAACAGTTGAAGGTCAGCACAACTTGTAGCTAAACACAGATGATCCCATCATCTAGTAGGAACATCTACTCCTCTTACCGCTCCACAGTTTGAATTATTGCCAGGGACCTCAGCAGTGGAATGAAAGGGATGAGAATTTGGGCAGAGTTCAGAGAACAAAAAAGGGCTTTATGAGGAAATATAAAAATAACTAGGTTGCACAGTGCATTCTGTAGGAGATGTGGTAAGTTTACAAATACTGTGAGCTGTTATGTGAAAGAAGGAAAGCATATTTAGTACAGTACAAAGAGACACAGGCAGAAATAGCAGAATGAAAGCCCATCAAGTGTTTTACACCCGCGCAGCAACTACACTAACACAGACTATGGGACTACTGGAAATTCAAGCAGCAGAACATCCATTCATGCTAACAGAAACTTGTACCTGTATTTATTCACACTCAAGGAAGGGAACGGCTTGAGAGCCTGGTGGTTCATCCCAAGCAGTAGCCCAGCAGATGCCTGACTTCATGATTTTCCTGCACTGCTCTAGGAAGATATTGCAGCAACTTCTTTTCCGAGCACTGCTGGGCCAAGGGCAATGGTTACCATCCCTAACTCATCACAGACCACACACCAATGCTTTCCTGTAATAGGTGACTGATTGCTGGCACAATGGCTGGTGTGGTAGCTTCTTAGGTCAGGTCAGTTAAAACAAAAAATAATCAAAAACCCCCAAATCTCGCTCTTAGAAGTGCTGAAGCTTAACTGTACCACTTTGACTGAACCGAGCTAGGAAGTGAGCTAGCAGTTACACTGAGCAGTTGAGGGGGTGGAAGATGGTCCTGGAGGTACCCACATCTGCAGTGCTCGACTGCAGTGAGAACAGGATGTGTAACCACATTGCGTGCTGTCCCCTGCTCTATTTCAGAGAGGATGCTTCTACAGGAGTAAAGTAGCTCTTTCCCCAAACCTCTTCAAGTCCTTTCAGCTAAGTAAGCATCACAGTTGACAATAATTGTGGTGGTCTGTCCACTGCACACTCAATTAGGACCACGAACTATCTGACATTTGAACTGCTATCAGCAAATACAAAACATTCCTTACTGTTACTACTCTGGACAGGATCCAAAGGAAAAAAAATTATCCTCAAATAAGACAAAATAAGAAATTCTAGGAACTCTAGACTAGAAACTAGACTACACTAGACTAGACTCTAGAAACTCTATGTTTCTAATCTCCTGCCTCATCCAGTGTCTTACTTTAATCAGGGATGAAATGGGGAAAACAAAAACAACCTCTGACCCCTCCACTTTACAAGACTTGTTCTTCTGGAAGCATACTTGGCAAGCAGCTTTAAAATATGGTGCTGAAAGGAACTGCTGAGTGAAGATGCCTGTTATCCTGTGAAACTGCTGGTACAAACCCAAACCTGACTGGGGTGCTGCCTCTGAGAGCTCTGACCTTTCAGTGATCCACTTTTGTCCCTAATGTGCTGCAGTACCTTCACAATGACCTGTTAGGAGGAAAAATGAGTTTAATGAATAGTTCCATTTTGGGAGGCTGCCCCTGCCAGTATATTCTGGGTTATGTGGTTCATTTCTTAAACTATAATATTCCCTAGGAAAAAGAAGGACAATTCTTGGCTGCAGGGTGGATACAGAAAGGTGGTTTTCCTAAATAATAAATTAGGTCAGTCTTTAAATAATTCATCTCCATCTCCCTGGATAAATATTTACTCATTGCAAACTAATATTAGGTTTATATGTCTCCCATAAGGAATTCTGGACTCAGCCATGAAAGAAATCTGCTAGATAGCTTCAAGGGATAAGAAAAAAAGGAAAGACTGAAAGAAGAGGAAAAAAAATCAACCCTCAGGCTTCCAAATTTCAATAGAACCACCTATTGTTAACAGCCAGGTACAGCACACATCTATTCAAAGATATTCCCCCAACAAAAACAACCACTGGAACAAACTATAAACAAGGACAATTATATAATAATGGAACTTATCACTGGAAACAAGGACTTTGTATTTTCAAAAACAACTGTTAATTTACAGGAAATTTACTAGGAACTTAGAGAGGATTTCTCCTTCAAGAGCCAACCTCTGAACAAGGCAGTCAAGTCCAGGGCAGTGACAGCGTTTTCAGAAATCTGATGTTTCCCTGTTTTAAAATAATTTTTGTTTCAAACTGTTACTTCCTAATGATGTTAGAATTTAAGAGTGACTTAATTTAGAATGAAAAATGCCTTCAGTGTTTTCAGTGACTAAATTTTGGAAAAAATATCGTTTTGTGTCCATCAAGAATCTCTTGCTTTACAAATGATCTCAAGGTAAATTAAAGAAAAATTCCTTTCCATCTACCTCTGCTTGGTTTTCTTGGCCTCTGACAAAGCCCAGAGAATGGCTCAGTTACTTCCTTGGGAGCAAACATGAGGGGAAAGAATGGCAATTTAACCATGAGTGAAGAACTCTGACAAGAGCAAGCAGGTATAAAACTGGCCATGAAAAACAAAGGCTGGAAAGAACGCGACATCTAAGGATCTGAGAAAGCTAAACTAGGGCATCCTTCTCATACCAACAGACTAGACCAATAAAGTAGGTACTTTTGGGCAAGGTCTGATGTTCTCAGGAATGAGGCTATTTGGCAGGCAGTAGGGACAGGGCATCAGAAGCCAGCTTCATGTCAGCCATGAAATAATATAAATAGCTGTTGAACACAAAGACTCTGACACTCTATTAAACTCTGCATGGCCCTGTGCTTCTACTGGCAGGCAAGTTTCCATCCCCAGTGAGCTCAGTGAGGAACTGACACCTCAGTCATTTGGGTGCCTAAGCACATGCCCTCATTCTGAATACACAGAGTACTGGCAATCTGAAAGCACAGTCATATGCGGTTAAGAGGGACATAGGAGCTCAGCCCTGAGCATTGCTATAATTCACAGCTCCTCCATCTAATGAAGAAAAGCTAATAACAACCTGAGGAATGGAAAGTTTAACCTTTGAGTTTCAAGACAAACAAGAGAATATCCTAATCTCCATATATTTCCTACTGTTGGCAGATGGAAAAGCACATTGACTTAGTATCCATAAGCCTTACATGAAGCAAAAGCAAAAGCAGCAGAAATGTTAAGCCAGATTAAGTTTTAAGCAGAGTTTATGACAAGAATTTTGAAGGTAGAGTCTCTTAGTCTGGACCAAGTACAAAGCTGTACTTGTTTATCCTTTCTGCTATAAAGTGCACGTTTAGCTGAAGCAGAACAATCAGCTTGAGGAAATATTCCCCCCCCCCAAAAAAAAAAGTTTCATTGTTTCCTTATTATTCAAGAAAGGGGAGAAAAACAAACATGAAATTTCAGTGAACGCCAGAGAAGTTTTTTTCAAGAACAGTTATATTTGTTATTAAATCAGTAAGCATGCTTTGCTGGCTGCATCAAAGGTCTTAAATTTATCTGTGATCAATCCGGGGTATGCTTGTAAGAAAACACTGATTTCTTTTTTTCTTCTCACCGGCCAAAAAGAGTAAGCAGGAAAAACACACCCTAGACATCAAACTAATCAAATTACACATGTTTTTAGTCTCTAGCAGCTCCTTAAAGGTGATTTTTTTTAGAACAAAGCAGCCTGCTTTAAAAATTTGCCATTTTTTCCTTTCAGGAAAGTCCCGGTGCTTTATCCCAAATCACTGAAGCCACTGAACTTTTTTGCAGTTATTTCCGTGTGCTGCAGAACAGATCTCTGATATGACCAGATTTCTGCCAAGCAAAAGGCTTTGAAATAACCCCTAAGCTCCTCTGCTAGAATGGCAGGGAGTGGGTTTGATTCTCATAATGTGCTTAACATCTCACACAATGTTTGACAAGCCACTGATCTCCGCTTGTATCAACAGCTGATTTGCAGAAAAACTAAAGGCAAACTATACTCCTTATTGAGTACAGAAAAAACAGAATACTGTGTTAAAGCAATAAAGGAATACGTAACATAGGGTCTAAAAATATAAAAAAAATAATTAATTTCACTTTCTCTAGCAGCCCACATTACTTCTGATTCTTCCACTCCTACCACACAAAAAGAGGGAACTGATTTTGCATCCATTAAATGTAACGGAACTTATGCTATCGATTTGAAGTGGGAGAAAATCCTAGACTCTTCTGAAATTCTTCATAATTTGGGTTGTCAAGAATGGACTGACATTTAAATAAAGGTCTTTGCTTGGTAAGCTAAATACATAGTGTAAAACTACGTAGGAGAAAATCCTAACAGATCTTGAGCTTGTGGTATACCCCGGAGAACAAGGATAATACTGGGTTTCTATACCAAGTGTCAATTCGATTAATTAAGAAAGAGTAGGTTGGGAAGTGACTTGATTAAAATTTGTTAACAGCTACTCAAGGCGAGGTTTTATGAGAGGCATGATGAGATGAGGAAAGAACAAAATTCACTGCCTGAGAACTGAATCTAAACGAAGTTCAAATGGGAAATGATGTGCAAATTCTCCATTGTAACAGCAGGAAGATGTCAAAAGGGGTGTGGTGCATTTGCTTTCAAATGAAATCTGTAAGACAAAACTTTGTGCATCAAATACCAACTTGCTGAAGAAGTCACTTAAAGAGTTTGTTCTCAGCACCGCAAAGACAACATAATCATTAGACAACAGTTATTTTCCACTAACTGTGATCTACTTTCCATGGTACAACACCTTCAAATTTTTCAGTCTTTTATCAAACCATATGTTTTTGTACCTGGAGCGCCCATCAATGCTAGCGGCACCATGCCTAGGCACAGATGTCCTGAAATTGCCTGTGAATGTCCTTCCTGTTTCTAGTGACAGAACAGAAAGAGTAGGCTGCTAATTTGCACAAAAATCTCTTTTAAAATTCATCTTCCTTGCGTCTTTATTTGCCTTCTTAATTAAGAATGTAGAAGTGAAATTAGGCATTTGTAGACTGTGATTCTTAGAATTATTGGGATGCCTCTGTAATCTGAAAGGTTAGAGCAGTTTTCTTTCAAAACACCTGCCATGTTGTAACTGAAAATAGTGCTTCTCTACAGCAACTCACACCCTAAGCACTTTCCATCCGAGGAATGTCTGACTATCACTGTTATTCCTCAAAAGCTGTAATGAGGTTGAAGCAGAGTGTGAAAACAAAACTTTTACAGAGAGCTGGAACACTTCCATTTTCTATTTGTTGTTTGGTGCCCTTTTTTTTCCCCCAGGGAAAGAAATTAAGTGCTCTTTGGAGAAAATAAGCTTTCTGTTCTATTTGGAAAAAATGAGTAAGGATCCCTCTATGCAAGGCATTATTTATGTGCCGTACAGCCCTTCTTTAAGATTACATGAAACTCAGCCCTTCCTACAAGTCTGCTCAGGTTGTATTTATAGAATAAACTAATGGCTTCTCCCCCTGAAAAAATACCAAAAAATGTCTTGTTCATCATCACATGTCCTGGCAATAAACAATGGGGTGTGAGCAGAAAGTGTGATAGCAGCATGATTGAGCACATCTTTCAAGCAGAGGGCACTAAATTAGATTTTGTCCACTTCATACATTTGTAACATTCCAAAACTGCAAAAAAGGTGCTGAGGCAACAGCTCAGCTGAGATGGATCAGAAGAGCTCAACTGAATACGTTCAAATAAGCAGAAGTCTCAAAGACCTTCCAGTGTGAAGCAAACTTCAGTCTTAAACATGAGACATCACAAAACTTACCATCTCACCTTGCCTAGAAGACAGCAGAGATTTTTGAGATGTGACTTAATTTTTTATATGCAAGTATTTTCTAGTGAGGTACAGATCCAGCATTTTTAAACCTACCAACAATAAGCTTGTTTTTACCTTTCACAGAACCTACTGGTACACCTTCCCGCATTTCTTAGAATTTGTAGATGCAGGTGGAAAACTACTGGTGGGTGCATTTAAGGAGAAAATGCCTAAGAGCTCTCTGGCAAACAGTCAGTCAGGGAAGGCAACACTCCAGCACTGCTATGTCCTAGCATTCATGTCCATACTTTAACTGCAATAGCCTCAATTTCCTCCCCCACAGCCCTAGCGAAGAACATGTTTTGTTCCTTGAAGGAAAAAACTGAAAGCTTGGATAGAGGCAAGATGTGTTACTACCACCAAAAGAATCTAGAGAAAACTCACACTAAATGTAGAACTTCAGTTTCTGTATTTCTTCACAAAACAACGTATTTCTACTAACTCTACTTACAAGCAATCTCTCTCAGCATAAATGGGAAAAGCAAAATATTTGTATTGCTCAAAATGACAGTATTTACAAAATGATTGTTGAACTACAGAAGACAGCATGGACAATGGGCAGACACTGAAAAACATGTAAAATTTTCAGATATTCACCCACTTCCTGGGGGTTTTCATTTTGTAGAGATCTCAATGTGATTGAAAATGGAAAAGCATTTAAAATGCCACTGTGTCTCATAGGAGAATGCTCCCTGTGGTGTCATCAAAGCTTTACCCAGCAAGATATCTGCACTGTTCATAAATTTCAATTTTTTAATCACAGATGTCCTTAAATAGCACTTTAGTATCCCACTTCATTTAAGAACACCTAATTCATATAACATGCAAGATGGTTTCCCAAGCCCTTTTCATGTTCTGGCAGTGGATCTGAGCAAACTCCATATGCACCAGGTTCCACATCATGCTGGCTATAGCAGTGCCAGCCAGGAGGGCTCCATGAGCCAGGAGTGCTGTGGTGACATAAGAGGGCTCACTTGGCCTAGAGCTCACATGGGCTGCGACAGCATAGTTCTGGGTTTCTGGCTTGCTGCAAAGTGTCCTAACTTCAGTCACCCTTGACAAGAAGAGCAAAATCCCTCTGATGAGAAACAAAGCATGACAATTTTTAGAAAAACTGCAGATGCACTGACAAAACTACGGGAATTTTGACAAAATAGGTCCTATAACAACAGAACATGGGATTTGGTGTTGACAAGAAGCTTAGTGATGCTCTCAGCACTGCGAGAGTACCTCCCTGGCTTTTGTAAAGCAACAGAAGAGCAGTAATTAACTCAGGCTCAACAGCTCTGGAGCCTTCTCAAACTCTGTAACATTGAAGCTAAAAGTTGAAACAAAGCTTGCCTTTCTGCACATCCATACACACTCTCATGATGAGACAACATTTTAATTTCACCTGATAACTGTTGTCCAATAGAGAGGGCTCTCATCTGCTCCTTGTCTAGGCTTCTCCACTGCAAATGGGAATGGAAAAAGAGGACTTCTGGTGTGTAACTCTTCCCAGCAGAGGATGGATGGGACAGACAGCTTTCTGATGACAGAACTGCATGCCAAACATCAAACATCTCAAGTGAAGCAAAACAAACCTCGTGCAGCTCTAGATGGTTTCTGGGAAAACCAAGCAAATTCAGCAGCTTAAATGGTTGGCATATACCAAGAGTAATTGCTGCTCTGTCTTCCCCCTTTCTGGGAATCCCAGTTTACCCTCTGATCAGATATTCATGTTGAAGCCCTTTATGCTGCTGCACCATTTAGTCCTATGGAAGGTCAGTGAACACAGAACTGGGCCTAATACTTCCCTCACTCATCAGCACTTCCTCCAAGCAAGTCTTCCAAAAACATACACCTCTGTTTTACTATAATAACGTAAGAGATCCTAACATCTATATGTTTGCAGAGCTCATTACCTACAGTAAAAACCTGTGTGATTGTTGCCTGAGCAAGGTTTCTCATATTCTGAAATATTTTGAGAATAAACCTGAGAGGGACAGTTTCAGTTTTAACCTTTTTTTTTCTTTTGCTTTGAAGCCTTTTGTAATTAGACCTTTGGAGCAAATATTTCATAGGATTATTTGTTGCTAAGGAAAACGATGGAGAAATTGGAATATTCTGTCTTTCTACCTGTGATTTGCTACAGCACATACACTTTTGTTCTGCACTGTTCATTTCTTTCCCAATCTTTCCACCTCCACCAGCTGGCAATGTTTATTGTGCAGTAACATTTATTCAGTGAAGAGACATCTCTAAGTATTTTGCTCTGTGTCTAGATGCCCATCTCTTCTGGGGACACTTGACAATGCCCATTTAAAATATTTTTTTAATCTCAGAGTTTCCCTGAGAATCAGGGGAGAAGATGAATAATTCTAATCCATTTGCCACAGCAGCACTGGGACTGATCAGGTCCTTACAGATGTTAGGTACAGATTTCTTTGTCACTGGTAGTGCAGTTTTTTAATAACCTGTTTTTGACTTCATCTCAACTGACTCTGAAATCATAACTAATCAACCAAAGCTACAATGAAAAAAAACCACAAAGCTTTTGCACATAAATTAGCTCCTTTGGAAATCCCTAATGTAAGAAAATCAAGACACTGAACTCCAATTCAGTTTTAGGGGGAACTGAATCATAGCATCATAGAATCACAGAATATCCTGAGTTGGAAGGGACCCACAAGAATCACTGAGTCCAACCCACACAGCACTACCCAAAATCCAAACCCTATGTCTCAGAGTGGTGTCCAAATGCTCAGTGAACTCCAGCACCTGGGGCCATGCCCACTGCCCCGGGCAGCCTGTTCCATGCCCACCGCCCTCTGGGGAAGAACCCTTCCCTAACCCCCAGCTGCCCCTCCCCTGACAGCTCCATGCCATTCCCTCTGGCCCTGTCGCTGTCACCAGAGAGCACAGCTCAGTGCTGTCCCTTCGTTCTCTGTGAGGAGCTGTAGCCACCATAAGGCCTCCCTTCACTGTCTTCTCTGGGCTGAACAAGCCAATAGATATCAGCTGTTCCTCATACATCTTGCCCTCTAGATCCTGGCCAATCTTTATAGCCCTTCTTTGGATGTTCTCTAACAATTTTATGTTCTTCATATATTGTGGCACCTCAACCTGTACCCAGTGCTGGAGATGAGGCTGCACAGCACAGAGCAGAGGGGGACAACCCTTCCCCTGGCCTGGTGGCAGTGCTGGGCCTGATGCACCCCAGGGCACGGTTGGCTCTTTTGGCTGCCAGGGCACTCTGATGGCTCACGTTCAACTAGTTGTCAGTCAGAACTTCCAGATTCCTTCCTGAGGAGCTGCTTTCCAGCTTCCTGTGCCCCAGATTGTACATGTATCCATAGTTGCCCATTTCAGGTGCATAACCTGGCACTTCTCATGTTAAACATCATGCAGTTGGTGATTGCCTAGCCCTCTAATTTGACAGTTTTTCCCTGTAAGGCTTCCCTATTCCCAAGGGAGTCAACAGCTCCTCCAAGTTTAGCCTTGTCTGCAAAGTTATTTAGAATAACTTCAAGTCCTTAACCAAGTAATTGATGAAAACACTGAAGAGAACTGGCCGTAAAATGAAGCCATACAGAACCCTCACAGGACTGGTCATCAGTCTGACATAACCCCATTTACAATAACCCTTTGAGCCTGAATCATCTGCCAGTTGTTCACCCATTGCAATATGTTTTTGTCTAGCTGTACACTGAACACTTTTTCCAGAAGGGTGCTGTGAGAAACACTATTGAAAGCTTTGCTGAAATTCTAAAAGATTACATCAACTGTCTTCCCTTGGTCAACCACGTGAGTAAACTTGTCATAAAAGGAGATTAAGTTCATTAAACAGGACTTTCTCTTTGTGAACCTGTGTTGGCTGTGACCAATGATTGCATTGTCTTTCAGGTGTTTTCAGTAACTCCCAGAATAATCTTCTCCATAATTCTGCCAGGCACTGAAGTGAGACTGACATAACAAAGGACTCTTTTAAAAGCCTTAAAACCAAAACTCCTGTGAATTAAATCATACTGCTCACATATTGTAGACTGCAACTTTGTAGCACAGAAGGATCATGTAAGTTGCTCAAGATCCTGTCAAAGACCCAAGTGAAGATCTGAGGACTCATTGTAATTGTATTTAAAACTGAATGCCATCCTATTCCCCAAAATGCCTGAAGGCCTTTCAGTAACTCAAAAACACACTAGACTAAACAGAACAAAAAAAAAATGAGGGAGGAGATGAGAGGGGAGCAGACTCAGCCCAAACATAGATGGGATATTTAGCAGTGTTTTGGATGAACACAACGGATACTGTCAACTCATCTTCAGCTCCTGATGCCTTTAGAGCTCCACCTGTGAGAATACAACTTGCCTTGGGAACACTGTCTTTCCCTCACACGTGATGCTCCCATCTTGCTGCAGGGAGAGATCAGGCACTTGGGGAACAAAATTACAATCTGTCATAACATAGAAAACTGTCCATTGCAAAAAGAAATAAAGGGCTAGATGTAAATCAAAACCATCACAGAGCCCCAATCTCCTCCGGAGGATAATTTCAAGGCCTGGGTGCTAAGCACTAACAGTTCATTCTTCTGAGATCAGAAACACATTTGCCTTTTGTCTTACTTTTTAATTTATCTTAACATTGGTCTTATCAGAGAAGTCCTTCAAATAATCAAGTTTTGCCCTTGTTTTTTACTAACTGCCTTTCCCATAACTGACTACTACTGACTAAAAATCCATCAGTTTGTAAATCTTGCAGAAACAATGTTTTTTCCACTGCCGCTCTTTTCAGACAGCATGTGAGCAGGAAAAAAAAAAAGCCTCAAGAATGCTGATGCAAAAAATAACTTGTTTTGGCAAGTTCAAGTATTTTATGTGTGTATATCTGCAAGGTGTTGGTAGCAAAACTAAGTTCCACTTCAACAAAAGCACTGTAGAAAAATAACCAAAACAAAATACAAAACCCCCAAACACCAGTACATGCCAAGTGGGAAAAATACCACAACATTGCTAGAACAAAAATATTTACTTCCCAGCATCTAAAACTATTATGGACATTAGAGAACATTTAGGAAAATGCCTTTTAAAAAGCCATTGAAGGATTATTTTAATATCTTCAAGTAGAAGGAGACAAAGCCAGTGCTGCTGATCCACGAAGTCTGGTCTGTTCCTCCTCCCTAGCAGGCTGTACACAGAACTGCCTGTACTATCCTTGCAGTCTGATCACTTTGTCAACCAACAGCCACCTCTGCCAGCAGAGTACACAGCTCAAAATTAAGAAGTAAAGCATGTTTCTTGAAAATGTAAAAAGAAGGATCAAAAGCTGGAGCTGGCAAAAGCATAATCCCAGGTCATGGTGGAAACCATGATTTCTCAGCTATTGATGTGTTGCCTGATTTAAGTATCACACAAATACTGCGATTAGTTTGGTCATCACTTTCTGGACTCTTCAGAGGCCTGTGAAAAAATACCTGCTTTTGTAATAACTCTCTATTAAGTGGCTGTTCACTGTGCAGTTTCTGAAGGTTTCTTGATACACAGCACAGTCATGAAGAATAGACAACTGTCTCAGTACACAAGCTGCTAATTTAGTAAGTATAAAATCACATCTTCTCTTGACAAGCAAAACTGTCACCTTGGCTCTGAGAAAGGAAAATAATTATGTTTGGATTATTTCCTTGTATTTTCTAGCAGTTTCCTGAGAGACCTTAGACACATGCCTTAATCCTTTTCTGCACCAATTTTCTCCTTGCACCTCTACCCTATAGTAAAGCAAATCAACTGATGTTTACAAAATGCCCTCTGCTTCCTTACAGAGAATCAGCTGAGTACACTCATATATGTTTTAAAACCTATTAGACTCCCAATCATCTTTTTAATACTTTCCCAGTCTGAAAAAAAAAAAGACTGAATATTTTTTGGAGCTACTCACAGCTGTAGATGTTTTAAAATCACTATTCTTGATTAGAATTTGCATATAAGTGAGGTTCACAGAGTCTACTGAAATGCAAAATAATCCTGAAACTAAAATCAGAGATATCTGAACTGAGTCACAGACTCATAGCATAGAATGACGTAGGTTGAAAGTGATGTTAAAGATCACCTAGTTCCAAACCCCTGCCATGGGCAGGTCTGCCCCCCACCATCTCAGGCTGTCCAGGGCCCCATCCAACCTGGCCTTGAATGTCTAAAGGGATGGGGCATCACAGCTTCTCTGGATAGCCTGTACCAGAGACTCACCACCCTCTGAGTGAAAAATTTCTTCCTAAAATCTAACCTAAATTGCCTCTCTTCTAATTTAAAGCCCCTTTGTCTTTTTACATGGTATGATAGTGATAAGACAATCTCCTTCTTGCTTATAAGCTCCCTTGAAGTACTGGGAGGCCTCAGTGAGGTCCTTCTTACTGGAGCCTTCTCTTCTCCAAGCCAGACTAGCCCGACTCCTCAGCCTATTTTCATAGGAGAGGCACTCCAGCCCTCTGACCATCTTTGTGGCCCTCCTCTGTACAATCCTGTACAGCCAGCTTTTACGTCACAGTACTATGGCACTAATGAAGCATTATTTGCTTCACAGAGACAAGTGAGAATTGCTGAGCAGCTCTGAGACATCTGGAAAATGCTGTACTCTGCCCATGGAGACACACTGGCCTGTTTCAAGCGCCAACACAAACCTCCTCACTGGGAGGTATAAATGCCCTTGTGCATTCTCTACTCAAGTTGCCCTGGATAAGGCTTACTGCAGGGACACTCTTCAAGTACAAAGGTCAGAGAAGCAGTGCAGTACATCGCATAATGGACATCATATTGAATCAGAAAAGTCTCCAGCCAGCCAGTTGAGTTTCTGAGGTCCAGAGTGTTTTGTCCAGAAGTAGGCATGCCTCTTCACTGTGAGAAGATATGTGCCACATTAGGTAGCAGAGCCTTTTTGAAGTATTTTAATTTTCACCTCTCAGTCTTCTATAGCAGTCACACTGCCTGTCTCTTTACTAAGTATGTTCACTGATTTTTCTTCCTGTTCTGCTAGCAGATCCCTCCCAGTCCTACTGCTGGAAGGTTTTAATCCAAGTCTTGCTAGGAATGTTAAAAACTATTTTAAAACAATTTAGTATTATTAAGTATTTATATTATTATACTGTATTATTCTAGGAAAATTATTTTTAATGACTATTTTAAAATTATGTTAATAACACTTATAGTCATTAGCAGCTTTTATTTACCCTTGGTTTCTATTACCACTTAGCATTTTTAATAAAACAAGCATTCAAAGAAGCTTTTCCAGTTCATTTAAGTTCTCAGTAGAAATGGAATCAGATGGCAGAAATAAGGTAAAAAGGTAATAACATGCAGTTGCAACTGTTTACATCTGCTTCACCTGAATCCCTCAAACCAGTGCCAGCAGCCTTTCCACACTTTGTATGACTGTGGTGGAAAAAACCTTCTCAGCATCAAGCTGGAATCTATGAGTTGAATAAAACAGGTTAGAAAAGAGCAAGGTATATGAGGAGACATCTCAAAGAAGTTCTGGACATCTGGACGTATATTCAGTAACTGGAAAAGTAAGAATACTGCTGTCATATGAACAGCAATGGGGTCCATGTTCAGTCTGAATGCTGCTCGACTGCCTGGGGCAATGCACAACCAGTCTCAGCCCCTTCTGTTGACATGGTTGAAGTACTAAAATGTCTTCCATTGGTGAAAAGTAAACAACACAGACCTCATTTTATCTTACTTACAACTTCTTAGTAGGATGCAGCACCACCATCACGGGCATTCTTTCTGTAAATGTGGACAGTGGTTAAAAAAACCCACAGAATTAAAAGAACAAAAATCTTTCCCAGAAGTTGCTAGATAGGACAGCTTACAGAAATGTTGTAAGGAATAAAAGGCTGGATAAGATTGCACAGAATAGCCACCGCCAGTGATAAAGCATGAAGGTTGAACAACTGGGGGCAAGACTGCCAAATGTAAAATGGAAAGTTTCCAACTTAGGAACAGCAGAGGAAGAACATGGATTAATACTCCAAGACCAAATAAGCATCATAAAAATTCTCCAAGCCAAACCAACTGCCACTGAAAATAACCTCAGAAACTCTCCTGCATCTCTTCTGCTTCCTGCATTCCAGGGAGGATTGAATTTCAAATAACCATGGGGAATTTCAGATAAATCTTACACTAAAATGTTGAACTCAGGCTTTAAAAGGTAGAGAAACTGCATGTACTTAAGAAACACCATTTCTGCCTTTATCGTGATAAATTCTTCCTCAGTGCTTACGTCTGAAAAAGGAATAAATGTTTCGGACTTAAGTTTTCTTATGAGTTTTATCTTCAGTGAGACTACCTATAATCAAACTGACTCTTAGCTGGTTTTGAAAATGGACTGACAGTTTCTACTTGGTGTATTAACTCAAGAAAAACAAAAACAATTAAAAAAAACCCCAAATCAACTACTGAACACCTGACAAATAGACAAAATTGACTGGTTGTTGACTTTTCATTCTGACTACATTTCAGAGCTAGTTTTGTTAGCTCTACGTATATTGATCTCTTGTCAGGCTGGAGATCCTACACTGCAACAGTCTTTGGCAGATGGTCTTACAGGTATACACGTTTTCCTGGCAGCTATTTCTAACATGTAAAGTTCATTATGTAGTGTGATAAGACTTCAAAAATTGAGTCCACGGTGGCATTCCTAAAATTGAGAGGGTACCATGAACTGTTCACTCCATGACAAGGGTTGTTACGGACTGTAAGTGGACTCCTGGAAAAATGGACACAGCAGGTTAGACAGCAGCACCAGCAGGCTGATAGTTGGCTCAGCCTAGGTGCAGATTTTCTGATGAACTTGCATTTTGAAAAGCTCTCACGGGATCTGACAGAAACAGGAACTCTCACATGCAACCCTGATCCTGTCAAAAAAGCACACTGAGAATGAATGAGAGACATATGTAAGAAAAACTTGATAGCAGATAGTACACTTAAGCCTGAATGAACAGCAAGAAATGATGTCAAAATACTGCATTCAAAGGATCTGAACTTAGGACTTCCAACATAGCAAACAGTGGCATGACTTCTTATGGTGCTGCATCTCTTATATGACTACAGAGTGTGGTGGTATGTGCCTTTGCTCTCATATGGACAGGCACTGCTAATCCAACACAGAAATTGGCAATCAAAGATAAATCAGCAACACTCAGAACTGGAAGAATAATTTCACCATTGATCCCTCTGATTCAGTTGCTGATCATCCAGTATTATCCCTTGCAGATTTAAACATCCGATCCTACAAGACATCAAACACAGACCCAATATCCATGTGATATCTGCTAGATACTTGACAGTGATGCCTCTTTTAACAAACACACATCCTCTGCATTTTTAAGAGACACAGCCTGCAAAGACAGTTCAGTTGACTTAGTATCTAGGAACATCCAAACAAACAGAAGAAAGCAGAATTAGGAACCTCCTACCTTCTGTTTCAACACTCCTCCTCAAAAGCTGCAGCTGAGGTTAAAGAGCAAATAACATCCCAAAATACCAAGATCCCTCACATTACATGGGCTGCCTGAAAAATCCCACAGAAATGCAAATGTCAACAGTTATTCAAATAGGAAAATTATTTATTGGTTGGAATTCATCTCTTACACTGTTTCTCATCACTGAGATAAACTATATAAACACAATTCACAAGTATGAACAACATGTTAATGGCTAATGCTGAAGGCAAAATGTGTCAGGAAATGAAAGAATGGATGAGTTATTCCTTTCACCTGACAGGTGAACATACTTGCATCTGTAATTCTCAATGCATAAATCCTGAATTAATAAATGTAACCATCAGGACAGGCTACTCTTCTGAAGTCCAAAAATCAAACAGAGCACTGTCAGGAATTAAAATCCATCCCTTCTGGTTTACTAATGGGACTCACCTTACCCAAATTTAGCAAGCCACCCAGTCAGGCTTCATCTGTGTCACCACTGGGGAGAGGCATGGATGTCCTGATTCAAACTCTCCTAAGGTAAGCGTCTCATAAAGTGGAAGCACTTCCCTGCTCTGCCTCAAAGTGCTTAATGCCCTCCACTGGTTGTGGCAGAGGCTTAGATGACTTGGTCAGACTGGACACATAACTTTAAGATAGAAGTGACATAAAATAAAATTTACCTCATGTCTTAGCAAGACAGACTGCTTCAGGAAATACTCCTGTCAGGTCAGAGAGAGCCTAATTAGCAACTGAGAGGATGTCCTGCCAGCTAGAATCAGTGGCTCACTGTTGTTTACAGGGAAGCCAATTACTAGCACACGTAGTAGAGTTAAGACAGGAATCAACCTGTCTGTCAGGGGAATGGGGATTCCAAGCACTTTGATAAAATATGAGCATGAGAGCGAAAAAGGGAAGATCAAAACACTTTCAAGTGTGCATATAATATATGCATTTATCCTAGTAAGCTGTGTAAGATCAAGATTCTGCTTAACGCTTCGCAGGTGTACAACAAAGGGGGAAGTACAGCAAGGGGAAGCTGACAGCGGGAACACAGGAATTTGAAAAGGGAAGAAAAATAAAATACAGGAAGCATCTGAACCCCCAAATGTAAGTGTGGGCCCCTAGAAAACAATGCACTGCAATTGCAAGATCAGACATAGGCAGGTTAGATATAACTTACTTCTGCACCAAAAAGGTATCTCTTTCTAATGCACTCACTGAATCTCCTGCATTTAAGGGTTTGGCTGGCATCTCCTCCAAAACACCTTACTCAATGTCTGCATATTGAGAGATCCTGAGCATGCTCACTGTTGTATTTAGGTGACTACTGTTCAGTACGTTGCATGTTGGCCTCAGTATCTGGGGAGACTTCACAACTTGTCCAACAACATGTTTGTGAACAAATAAAATCAGCTAACATAGCCAAAGCAGGCATGTTCAGGTCGTTAGTCGAGGGAATTGGCCAAGGTGAGGCAGAAAAGTGAATGGACAGAGGACAAGCATATAGGTATATGGGTGGACAACCCAGGAGATATCTAGCAAGAACAAGACAGCATATAAAGACAGAGAATTTTGGTTACAAATGCTGTCCCTTTGTAATGAACTTCCTCTCCAAAAGGACACAACTGAAGCCACCCTCAAAACTACAGAAATGCCAAATATACTCATTAGCATTCATACTCTCAAGGTTAACATAATAGCAGCCCAGACAAATCAAAACTGAAGTGCAGCTGTTGACAGTCAAACATTTAAACTCTTCCCTGAAGTAGGTCAGTACTTCCAGACAACCAGAACACAAAAACAAAGCGAGTGACCTCCATGCCTACTGAAACAAACCTTCAGCAGAGCCTGGGTTTATGAAATGACTGGATACGATGCAAATGTTGGCTGCTGCACTGGGCAGACTGGACTACTTGCCACACTACTCCAGAGAAATTGTGGTCAAAACTGAATAAAATTGTAATAAAATAGCAGAGGAGATGGCAGATGTTTTCCACCCCTAAAATACATGCCTTGCCTGTCAAGACTCTCCTGTGACCACAGCATTAAGGATGAAGGCTGACCACAGCAGAGATTTTCACCTGCAAGGCTCAAGACAGAATTGCCCCTGTTGGAGCAAAGAGCTAGACAGCAGTGTGCCAGCTCATCAGTGTTAGACAGTCTTCACAGACCACAACACAGGACACACCATTAGCTGGGTAGCTAGCAGTTTTCTGTGTACAGGCTGTGTAGCCGTATCCTGGAAACAGCAAAAGAGAGCAAGTTGCCCCTCTCCACTGACATCCTGTATGCACTGAAAACTTAGTCTGAAACTCTCTCACTGCCACTTCCTGGATGCGCTGCAAAGATTAAACCAATTCATTCAGAAATGCGTAGGTCATCTTCCTCAAACTCAATCTGAGGCCTGCTTTATCAAATCTTTTAGCATTAAAGACTCATTTTGTGTACATACATTTCCTAAGCAAAGCTCAATATTAAGCCTACTTGAGCTCCTGGTAAAGGATGACACTCACACACTCTCTCCACCTCCTCTCCCCTCCACAACACCACAAACACTACTCAGTAAAAGCTACAAGCTGTCTCTTTCACACCTTTTGAGCTGCGGCTGCCTTTTGGGTGTGGGTCATCTGTGCTTGACATGCATCAGAGGAAGCTACCGCCTGCATCTACATAAAGGACAGTAAGAAGTCAGTGTCCTATCTTTTAGCATCTGTGTAATTATAGCTCTCATTGAAATGCACTCTCTCTTTCCCAGTGTCCTTCCCCTCCCTGGTGAGACAGATCAGGCAGGGTGTGCTACTGCAAGGTAGCAGCAGGGCTGACATCTTGTTACTGCTGTGGATTTCTTCTGGGTACAGACACAACTGGCCATCTTGCATCAGAGCCAGCTCCCAAGTAAAACTACTAAGGCTGACTGGTTCAACCTCTGCAAATATGTGAAGTGAAACAAAGCGTTCTGCTTTTTATGTACTTAATTGCTCTCAATATATGTGGTTGCTAAAATCACGCCTGCACAGTATAAAGCCTGAAAATTGGGCACAACCCTGAAGCCATGTGCTCAGCTGGCCAGCTGCACTGCCCTTGCTGTGTATATACACAAAAGTTCCATCTACCCAAAAGGCCCCGTGTTACAGGGAGAGAGGAAAGGGCACCACGCAGACAGCTCTCAGGCAAGAAAGTGCTGGGTTACGTAGCATGGGGAGACCTGCACTCAGACTTCTGAGCCAGTGTCAAGGCAGGCAGTCTGCCCATCCACCTGAAAGGGTTGTGCAAGCCCGAATGAAGCATTCCAGTAAATTCTGCCCACTGGCAAGGAGCCTCGTCATTTCTCTTTTCGCCTTCCTTGTCAGCCAACATTAGTCAGCCAGTCCTCCTCAAGCCCTGGAATCCTCTAACTCTTCCACAGTAAAACTGGAGCCTCCCAGGCAGAGCTGGGGAGCACAGCCCCCACAGTACTTCTAGAGGGGCAGCCTGCAGCAGAAAGAAGGCCCTGGCTAAATTACACCACGCCTGCTAACAAGCAGTCTAACAAAACATTGATCTATAGCATAGCTGTCAGGTACTAACAAACATTTTCAGTTCTACTGACTAGATGACATGGGGAAGGTGGGATCTGGAATCACAGCTTCAAGTGGAGCTGAACAACACATGCATTTGGAAACGTTACACTTTGACAGAAGAAAGCAGATCTGCTAATCTTTCAGCCACCTCTAGCAGCAAGCATGACCTCAAGATAATATGAAACATAAGAACAAGTTGATCCTGCGCGTAATACAATGCCACCATGCTTCTGGGTGGCAGCCTACTTAAAACAAGCTATTAAGTATACAGTATGCACATCCCTGCAAAAATTCACCTGGTGGTATCATAGAATGGCTTGAGTTGGAAGGGACCTTAAAAATCAAATTTGCCCTACAGCAAAGCACAAATAAAATGCATACATAGAGCTGAATGGACACAGGGGCTCTCCTGTGCATTACAGCTGGCTGCATCTCAGAAAACTAGCACAGGCTTCCTTTGCCAAAATAATAAACTCCTCTGCAGAACAAAAATACTCTATTACTCTAAGAGAAGAGACTCTACTACATCTCTCAGAGAATGTACTCACTGCTAGTGTGGCTTGAGCTGAAGCAAAGGATAGTAATGTAAACCGAGCAGCATCTCTCTAAAACTGGAGAAAGGAACACTGACGTCACTGACACAAATTCAGAACACAACGTTCAGCTTTCAGCTTTCTGTGCACCATGCTCACTCACAGAGGAAACTGAGTAATCCCAGGTAGTTTCCTTCTGAATCAGGTCTAGTGACATTTTCTTTCTGGAAGCGATGAGACAAGTTTATTTCTTCTGGTGATAAATGTCACCAGAAGAAACGCCTGCAGTTCTTGGGACAAGAAGCTACTGTGCGTGGGTGTATTCGGTTAGTGTAGGAGACGGTCACAACCAATGTCCTCGAGGCTGGTGTCAGCAGGAAAATATGGGACCTAAGTGGAGTGGTTGCACAGAGTCATCCTGTGGCTACTTTAGAGGCCACGAGTGGCATCTGCTGCACTCCTGCGAGGATTCAGTAATATTCCTTATCCTTTTTCTCACAGGATGGAATAGCTTTCACTGGCAGGCTGACAGAGGGAAAGAAGACCCATTAAACATCTTCCACACCTCGGGGAAACAAGTACCAGGTCATACATTCCAGTTTTTCATGTATTTCCTAAGTCACATGTTGACCGAAGAAGCAGTTACCACTCTTATCAGCATGTAGAGACCATTACAGTCTTTAGCAATACTCCTCAAAAGACACAGCAAGAATTACAGTAAACCTAAAAAACAAAGCCCTTGGGTTTTGAACATAAGGCTTCTAGAAAAATGTTAGAAGAGAGAATTTCACCAACGCAGCACTTAGACGGTAACAAAATGTATTCCTCGCTGGATGAGTGCCATTATTTGTTGTGACTGTAGTTATCACTATTCATCTCCTATTTACATACCAAGCAAATACATACCATACTTTGTGACAGCACACTGAAAACAAAGCCCGTGCTTAGAAGAGTTTTAACACTTCTTCTCCAATGACAAAATTAGTTCTATCAGATATTTAAGAGCAGCAGCAATGCATGCATTCTGGACTTGTTTGGAGCAAATATTCACATGGAACTGCAAAGAAAAAAAAAATCACCCTTCCACCCTCCAAGTCCAACATCATAACCCAGAAAAGTAACTAATCAAACAAGATTTCACTACAATGTTGAAAATTCGTGATCTCAGGACATCAACCTCCATCCCTGGGTGATGGAAATAACAAAAGGGAGCAAAGAGATGTAACTAAGGTGACTGCCAAGTTGCGAAGGTTATGTATACAACAGTTTTCTGCAGGCTAGGCTCTAATGCCTGTCTAACTTCTCTACGTTTAAACCAACTAAGCAAGAGACGATGTGATCTTCTGGGATCCAGCCTTCCCAACTTAAATCCGAATTTGAGGTGACCTTTGAAACTGTATTCCTAAGACAGTAAATGCCTGGTTTTCTCTGTAGTCTCAAGCAGGGCAGGAGCCTAAATGCCTCCAGAGAGAGGCTCCATTGACTCCTCTTGGCTAAGAAACCTTCCCTCTTTTCCTATAAAGACCTGCATGCTCTTACAAATTATATAACACAGCAACACAATTATTCAGTTCTCCAGAACACTTCATTCCTCAACACACCCTGCTAATTCAAACTCAACAGCTTATTTCAAATCCATCAAAGAATTAGGTCTTTTCACTGTCTACCAGCTGAGTCTAGAAAATAAGAGCTTTTGAGGAACTCTTTAAAACACCAAGAAATTCTACATGAAAGCTGTCTCCTCTTTCTGAGAGAACAAGCTGCATCTCCAGCTTATTACTTGAGGTTGCATCATCTTTTGCCGTTCTGTCGTCTGATAAGTTTTGCCAACTATGAGCCACTGAGTCATTGATTCAGCAGCAGTTGTATGCGAATGGGTCATCTGAGTCCATGGAGGGGGGACAGCGGAGGACGGAGGGCTTGCCTGCACACCAGCTGTTAAGCAGTCAGCACAGCAGAAGAACGGCATTTTTCCTCGTGTTCAAATTACTGACACCATCGGTTTGCGTAGGATGCTGCAGGGAACCTCGCTGCGGGCACTGCCCTCGTGCTGCCGGAGCCTCTTTCTGATGAGCTGGCATGGAGGACACAAGGCACAACGTATGGGATATGACCCAAATCTTCACTCAATCACTAAAGATTACCTAAGACGTAAAGACAGAGGGCTTTTCTCTGCTACAGTAAAGCAATAGTCCCTGTCTCAAGCTGCTGACTGCAGCTTTCCACTTGCTGTCTGTGTCTGAGTGTCGATGCTGGTACTTGAAGTGGTTCTTTCAGCTGTATGGGAGTGCAGCTGGAAACGGGCCCACAGCAGCGTGGAGGTCCAGCGTAGCACTCAGACACATCCCATCTCACTCAACTATGGCCAGCAAGGGAAGAATTGCTGCTCTCCAGCAGCTCTAGGGCAACGCAAGGCTGCAGCTATGCTAATCAACCTGCCCTACATATGTAATGAACACAGTATCTGCAGCAGTCTGTCTGACTGACACCACAAGGAAGTGGAAGGAAGAGACATTGGTCAAAAGGTAGCAGAACTGATAAAGCAATCAGCACAAAACGGATGTGGTGAGAGATGTCACTTATAACCTCCTTATGTGATGCCTATACTTGAGCATTTTTCCAGAAACAGAGGGACTGAGGAAACAAAGTCCTATCCAACTCCTCGAGCAGAACTCCAGCAGGACACCTTTGGGAGAAAAACTGCTTTTTGATCTCACTCCCAGCGACTTTTATTATCTTGATACACACTGCTCAATCTTGCTTCCCTGCTTCCAAGATTCAGCTCTAGAAGTCATGCACATTAGTGAGAATCTTTGTTTTTATCTGTGAAAACCTTAAGTTTGTTGTCCCATCTCACCCAGTGGGGCTAGGAGATGTTTAAAAAAAGTCATTTATTGAAGTTGAAATAATGGCTAAAAAAGAAGAAAAAGTAGGCAGCTGTGCCATACAAACAATTCATTTTAGCTACCTGTTTTGTTTTCTTCTTTTAATTGCAGGAGGGGGGCATTTCCTAAGGACTGCCCGTGGGTAGAAATAGTCGAGCTTCCGCAAGAAACAAGAGTTCTGCTGACAGCTATAATGAAGCTTAGTATTCCGCTAGCTAGAAAGCTGTATCTGAATAGGTGATGTAGTTTAAGCTTTCAGCTTCATTACCCTACAGGGATGTGGCCCACGTGCACTTTTGGTATAAATGCAAAAGCTACCCAAACTCTTCCCAAATTAATGCACCTAAGAGTCACTCAAAAGTAACCCAATTTCTGCAGCAAAATGAACAATTTCGCATTTTACTCTGGAACAGAATAAGCACTACAAAAGGCAATGCGCTTAGCTGGGACTCCCAAAATGGTACATGTGATACAAAGGTACACCTTTCCTCATCCTCACGTCTAACTTCTCAGAAGCACATGGAGATGTGAAAAACTGCAGGGGGAAGAAACTTTCCAAAATTAATATTCTAGTGGTGGTATTTATTAGTATTCTCAACAGTTCCTGCAACAGGTACTTCAGGGCAGAGAACTGTTTGAGAGCAGCCCTCAGGAAATGGATCTGGGGGCATCTGTTGATGAGAAACTCAACACTGGCCAGCAATGTGTGCTTACAGCCCAGAAGACCAACCTTATCCTGGGTTGCATCAAGAGAAGCGTGACCAGCAGGTCAAGGGAGGTGATTCTGCCCCTCAACTCTGCTTTCGTGAGACCTCACCTGGAGTACTGCGTCCAGTTCTGGGGCCCCTGACATAACAAAGATGTTGAGCTGTTGGAGCAGGTTCAGAGGAGGGCCATGAAGATGATCAGAGGGCTGGAGCACCTCCTCTACGAGGTCAGGCTGAGAGAGTTAAGGCTCTTCAGCTGGGAAAAGAGAAGTCCTTGGGGGAACCTTACAGCAGCCTATCAGTACCTGAAGGGGGCCTACAGGAAAGCTGGGGAGGGACATATTGTAAGAGCATGCAGTGATGAAATGAGGGATAAAGGCTATAAACTGGAAGAGGATAGATTTAGACTAGATATAAGGAACAAATTCTTTACTGTGACAGTGGTGACACACTGGAACAGGTTGCTGAGAGAAGCTGTGGGTGCTCACTCCCTGGAGGTGTTCAAGCCCAGCCTGGATGGGGCTTTGAGCAAGCTGGTCAAGTGGGAGGTGTCCTTGCCCATGGCAGGGGAATTGGAACAAGAAGAACTCTAAGGTCCCTTCCAACCCGAACTATTCTATGATTCTATGATTCTTCTTGTTTTTCAACCCAGGAGACATGACACCTTATTTCTGAACTGGCTTTATTTGGTAGGGACTGGATTAACCATCCACATTAGTCCTATTTTATTTCTAGGCAAGAATAGTCCCTTACCAGCCTTCCTGCTGCCTGTCTCCCTCAACACCAGAAGCATTCACAGAGTCAAGAACAGCTAGAGGCAAGCAAAGCACCAGGCAGAGCCCTGGGTTAGCCCTGCCAATAAATATATGGCTGGGTTATACTCAGCTTACAGAAATGAGACTGTTTTACTTGTGTTCCCATGCATGCATATCAAGTGGCAGTGGAGATTTCTTCTGTGATATCAGTTTAAAAAGCAACAAAATGCTGGATGTTGAAAATGTAGACTATTCTGGATTCTTTTTACCATTTTATTTCTTTTCACACGCCTTTCCCAGAATAGGAGAGTTGCTCTCTGCCTCTGTGCTTACGTCAGCCCAGAGTACCCCTCCCAGACAGCTTGTGGAATCAGAGTATAAGCTTCTTGGCATGTGTTCCTTTTCCGTTTGATCTACACATCAGAATGAAAAAATGAAACCTGCATTCTTGGAAAATATGTTCTTCTCTCAATTCCCCAAAATCTTACTCTGAGCTACTACGAGACAACTAGCAGGCACAGTGAGGAAGATAAAACAAAAGTTTTCTAAAGCTGGATTCTTACACAGAAGTGTTAATGCAGAAGACATTTCAGGCTGATTTACGGATACCAAGATTGTGGTCGAAACCCATATCATTCAAAAAACAAATACATCTGAAGGAGATAAACGACCTTGGGCTCCATCCACAAGCTATGGGAGAGAGCAAAGCCACAAGGAATGATGACACTTGAGAAGATAAATATAAAGCATTCACTTGGAAGTACACGTTCAGTGAAAGGACTGTCTCACATTCTCTGGAAGTGCAAACATGGTTCGGGCTCACTAATTCATGAAACCTCACACTCGTAAGCCAAATGCAGAAGCCTCTGGCCTCCAGCCTTTGCTCAACAAAGATTTATTAGCAGATTACTTGAGGGAGGTCTCGCATTACTGAAGTCAAATTAATGCCTGAAACAACACATTGGCGTGGCTGGCTACTCACACCGGGAAAGATTTGCATAAGGGCTTCTGAGTCAAGCCATGCCTGCCACGCTTGCTGTCACTTTGTGATGCACTGTCCCCAGTACAAAATATAAAACATCACAAAGCCCAGCGCATATACATAGACTTATGCTTAATTGCTGCTTACTCATAAGTCTACGTGCTGTGGAAGTCCCAGTGGTCAGAGTGAGTTGGCTTCCACCTGAAGGCGCTGAGATTTAGCAACACCTGCAGCTCCGATTCACGAAACAGAGAAGCCCAAGACAACTCCAAGAATAAAAATGGGTTTCTCCATGCTCAGCATGAAAGCCCTTTGGAAAACCCTGTGCCCCTATGTTCCGCAACCCAAACCCTACCACGGCCCCACCTGCAGTACACCAGGCACTCCATGTGGTTGATCTCCTGGTCGGAGCGGTAGCGGCTGTAGTCTTCCCACAGGTCCTTGATGGCCGTGACCGCCAGGATGAAGAGCACGGGAGCCAGGGCCAGCTCGGGCTGGAAGGCGTTGACAGCCGGCACGAAGTTGAGCAGCGCGATGAAGACGAAGTAGACATTGGCCAGGCGGTGGAACTGCTCGAAGAGGTTCTTGGGCAGGAAGGAGAGGGCCGTGTACTTGGTGGTCTTGAGACGGTTGCTGGCCAGGGCGGGCCGCTTGGATTTCTCCGCCTCGGCCTCAGGTGGCAGCAGGCTGGAGCGCACCAGCCGCGTCTTGCTCTCCTTCTTCTTCCTCCTCCTCCTCTTCCTCTGCCTCTCCTTCCCCTCGGGCCGCACCTGGGGCTCTCCCTCGCCCCCCGCCGCGCCCCGGGACATCTCTGCCTCCCTCGGAGCCGCTCTCGCCCGGGACGGGGCAGCGCGGGCAGCTCCCACCCGAGGCACGGCCGCCCGCCCTCCCGCCCTAAGTTATCATCCTCGGCCGCTCGCCACGGCTCTCGCTTTCCTCTTCCCCTCCGGGGGGAGGGAGGAGGGCTCTTACAAACCCTCTCCTAACTGATCGGCTTGGCCCCCGCTCGCTTTCTCCTCCTCCTCCTCCTCGGCCGGGGAGGGGACGTGGGCAGGCGGCGAGCCGAGCCCTCCTCCCGCGGGCCTCGCCCCGTCCCGTTAGCGGCACGCCGCGGAGCCAGCCCAGGGCTCGGGGGGACGCGGCGGCCGCCGGCCCGTACAGCATGGCGCGGCCTCCGCCACGCGCTTCCGTCCGCCCGTTGGCGGGATGGGGACGGGGAGCGGCACCGGGAGGGAGCCGCGCGGGTGGGGGGAGGACCGGGGCTGCCCCGCCACCGAGGAACTTGGAGCGAGAGCGGCCTCCCGCCCACACGCTTCACCGGTGCCGTCGTTTGCCCGGGGGGGCGGCTTGCCCGCGGCCACCCGTGGATGCGAGGCGGCGGGTGCCACGTTCTCTGGCGCATCTGACTTTCCATTACACGTACAGAGGTGGCGGCGGAGAAGGAGGTTTGGGTTCCGAAGAAGAAAACAAAACTACCACTGAAGCGCTCGCAGGGCTGCGCAGGCATTTATCGCAGCTCCGCTCCGCTCCCCGCAGCCGCACGCAGCGCCGCCCCAAGCTCGGCCCGCGGCCTGGCGGCCACAATGGCATCTCCAGGCGCCGCGGGCTGAGGCGGCCCTCGGCCCTGGGGGTGTCATTCTTTTTCTCTCTGATTCGCAGTATGCTTGTAGATACTTTGAGATGTGTGTAGATGATTATGAACCCCTTCTAGGCCTCGAGGCACTAGGTGGGTGCTAATTCAGCATGCATTAGTTTTGAATGAACCCGCTAAAGCAGAGTAATTGGCCAGCCCTGCTGTCAGCTCCGGTGTTGCTGCAGGGGCTTCATGGGTTTCCCAGCTTATGGAACGTGAAAGCACCAATGGGTTGGATTTGGGCAAGGGGAAATGGGATAATTGCCCTGCCTGTCTCAAGTCTGTTGGTAAGGGGAGTGTATAAAATTGTCATCCTGCCCTGCGAAAAGGAGACCGAAAATCTTCCAGTTTTAGTTTCCAATGTCTTTTTTTTTTTTGCCTTGATTGACCAGTTCCCGACTCACATAGATGTAGAATTAACTTCATGGGTGAGCTGGAATGAGCAGAAATCCTTGTACCATGCTTCGGAAATGCTGAAATGGGATGAGGAGGGCACGTTATCCCTCTGCAATGGACCCAGAAACCAAGCTTCACTCACCTGTGGGCTGCTTGCAGACATCTGGGCCAGTGTCTCTAAGAGCTCTGCTTCACCTCTGGGCCCCAGGAGCTCAAGCACAGGATGAAGCCAGGCTATTCACAGCATATCTGAGCAGCGGGATGCTGCAGGCACTGATGCTGATGGGTAGCACACATTTGCGCTGTGAGAAGCAGTGGGGCTTTGTTGGAGTAGTCATGGGCCCTTTTTCTCGAGGTTCACATTAACTGTTCTTCCACAAATAAAGGAACAACAGGAGAGAAACCTAGCAGTAAGATACTAATCAGAAGCTGAATGTTCTTATGTAATCCTCAGCTCACATAGCTGAATTTCACTACTTGATACAGCAGCAGTAAGATAACAAGCAGCTTGGTGGGAGCCTCTGAAGACTTCTGTGTTTGTTTGCTAAAACCTTAATTTCAGAATGGCTTAAAGAGATTTTATTTGAGCACTCCAGAGTCAAGGGTCGCCCTTGAAAAGCTTCACCATAAAAAAAAAAAAAAAAAAAAGTATGCAATACCTCACTGGTCAAGAGCTGAAAAGCTCTTGTTCTTATTGTCTTCCTTTGATGCCAGTGAAATGCTTTTTTATTAATATGAGCAAACCAAAATATCATTGGGCAGTCAACATTTTTCCACTGACTACAACAGCCTCTCTGTCACATGAGGAATCCAAAGTCATGGAAATTAATCTGTGATTAATAAAAACAAAAGAGTTAGCCATCTTTAAACACCTATGAAATCCAGTGTCTGCCAGGCTTTGCTAGCCAAGGCGTTGCCAGTATAGACACTGCCAAGAATTCAGCCTCTCCTTTCCCTTTCTAAGTAAAACACTGGTCATAACGTTCAAGAAGGCATAAGATGATCTTCAGAGTCCTTTCCAACCCCTATGATTCTGTGATTCTGTGAAGTGTTTGTATCTGAACTCGTATCTGAACTCTCTCTGTCCACATAGTCCAAGTATGTGAGGCCACAAATATGAGGCAGGCTGCAGATTCAGCCTTCAACCTGTGCAACACATACGTGTGCAAGTCTGACCCTAACTTTTCAGTTGCAGAAGGTCAAGTTGTTAGTTAGGACACATCTGCGTCTTCTTTTTATGGAGTCTTCTGGAGGAAAGGAGGCAGACGGAGGTAGACTTTAAATCAGTCCAGATGACGCACAGTCTGTAAACAGTATTGCCTTCTAGGAACATTAATACGACTGGAAAAGCCTGAGAAGCCAAATGCTGAGGGCTTGGATTTAGTGGATAACCCTAACTAAAATATGCACCCTTTGCTACTTTTGGGTTTCATTGAATTCCAGCACTAAACATGGGGAAGGTCTGGGGATTACTCTCTGCTTTGGCTCAGCCATCCCTGCCATGCATCAGTGTCTCCTTTCCATGCTGATCTCTTCCTTCATTGTGACATGGACGGTTCTGGCCATCCTCCATCTCATCAGCCAAACCTCGTTTCATTTTGCTGGGTGTCTGATCTCTGATTTCTCCTGCTGTTAGCCACAGCCCTGCCTCCAAAGCCCAGTATCTTTGAATTTTGAGCTCTACCCAGAGCCATTCCAATTGCTTTTTCTCTTCTTGAACTGTACACATTTGGTTTTTTTTTGTTGTTGTGTTTTTTTTTTTTTGTTTGTTTATTTTTGCATCAAGGACTATAGCTGAAAAAGAGGGAGGTTATAAGCATCAATTATGCTGATAATATGCCTAATGAGCTCATATTTGATAGCCTAGGCCATTAAGAGCTTAATCTTCGGGCGTGACACTGCTTTTAAGGCTAGAAGGAACTTTTCCAGCCAAAGATACTGTATTAACTTGGCCTTTTAGATGTCACACACCCTCCAGCTTGAAATCATCACTGAGTTCTTGTTATGTGAGTGGGCTGGTTGCTTAGAAGTGGAATATCCATTTTTCTCATCTCAGAGTCATCAACTTTGATTATATTTGAAGTATTTTATATGGTTCTGGAGTTATGTAGGTATGTGAAAATCATCGACCAAAAATGCCTTTGGCCTGATGATTGCACTGAACAGTTTGAAAATGGCATCTGCCTGAACTCTGAGATGAATACCCTATAGGCAAGGAGAAAGGATCCCAGCTTTATTACTGATGTAAAAGCTTGTGATTTGACTTGTCATGATTTTTGAATGCTTGGAGTTATCATTATTCTACTTTAAAAATTATATTTTTCCTATTGTCAGGAGGTGAAGGAAATCCAATCTTAACACATTTTCTAATTTACTAGGCTACTTTTATAACATTTATATAATCCTAAAATAAAGATTTCTTATGTTGAATATTGCCAGAGACATCTATCAGATTACTCCTGATTCTCATAAAGAATCACCTTTGTTCCAAAGGACTTATTTTAATATTAATATGCTTAGTATTATGGAAGCACCCAGAGGCCTCAGTCAGAATCTAGGACTTGGAGAGCTATAAAAATAGCTGTAAAGACATGGTACCACACATCAGACAAAATCTGTTCTGCCCTTTGCAGATGAGACATATCCCATCTGGCTCTCCATAAAGGGGACAAGCGTACATGTTTCAGACTAAAAGAAGAAAGGCAAGAGGCTTCTAGTGTGAAAGAAAAGCCTGTTAAAAATGTCAAAATCAAATGGGGAGAGGCAACAGCCAAAATTGCATCTTTCTTCATTTCCCAGCATTCTGCAGGAGATACATAGATACATACAATACAGGTGTGCATGCATACACAAAGGCATAGGTAACTGTCACAGAATCATAGAATCACAGAACTGTTAAAGCTGAAAAAGACCTCTCAGATCACCCAGTCCAACCACCAGTCCACCCCACCATGCCCACTGACCATGTCCCTCCGTGCCGCATCCACACGGTTCTTGAACATCTCTAGGGATGGTGACTCCACCCCCTCCCTGGGCAGCCTGTGCCGGGGCCTGATCATTCTTTCTGAGAAGAACTGTTTCTTAATATCCAACCTGAATTATGGACTGCAGGCAGTCTTCAAATCCCATTCCTTACTTTTGCATTCCCACAGAGGGAAGATTTGTGTCTCTAAGTGTGCAAGCTCCATGTGTGAAATAACAAGAGAGATGTTCAGTGTTGCAGCACAGGACCTCATGCTGTGCTGCAGCTTTTCAGCATAATGGTATGATACAGAAGCAAGAGAAATGCTATGTGGACCTATCACGCCTCTCACCTTTTGCAAGTGTGTTTTTCCCACCTACTGCTCCCTGAGGGCACCTGCATCCCACATCCTGCACGCTGGGTGTTGCAGACTCTCCTGCTCCACCGCACCACCTGCCCAACCAGCTGTTCAGCCTGATCTGTGACTCCCAACATTCACAAGCAGGTTGGGTCTGGCATCGGAGTGTTGAGTGGAAGGAGGCTGTAGCACCCTGGTTTTTTTTTTTAACCTTTTATTGGTGCCTCAGAGGGTGCCACAGCCTTTCTTCCACCACCTGGACTGCCACATTTGCTCTGTGACCCTGACTGCGTGCATGTCGCTGGCAAATGAGCCCCGTGGGCTTCAATCTGCTATCTGCTACTGTATGATAAACTAGAGAAGAAATGAGTCAAAGTGTAGCAGAGGCTGCAAAGTACAGAAATAACGCATTAGGGTAAATGCAGTTAGCTTATGTATTCTTATATATGCTTTAAATATGCTTTGCTGATCCTTAATGACTGGTCTTATCCGGACTAACCATAGAGAGCTGTTGATCATCATTTAGAGGTTTCATATCTGGAACTTTCTTCTGATAATCTCAAATAACTGAAAAGTACCATTCCTATTCCATTTAGCTCAGTAAAGTGTGGTCTTTCATGGAATATAACCTTATGAGCTGAGGTCTCATCATGGTTAGTGGTGAGAGGCTGGGACTTCTAGGGCACAATGAGCAAGTGGGTCAGTGAGTAAACAGGTCAGCTGAAGCCCATGCTAAAAAGCACTCATTATTTTCTAGTAACTGCAGGAGTCATTAAGAGGAAGGAGTCACCCTGGTGGGTATCCAAAGCTGGTCGAGGTGAATCTCCCTCTTAATGTCATGCTCAAGCAAGTCCAGAGCACAGAACAGCCACTTCTCCACTGTGAAGGACAAGACTGAACCAGATGAGGCACACACAGCAGGAGATGGCCATGTGATGACCTCATGGCCGCTTGTGCCCTAGCATACCTGCCAACAAAATAAAATTCCCTGTGTTGCTGTACTGGTAACAAAGGATGTCCTCTTCCACAGTGGGAAAGCATAAACTATACCATACACATTTAACCTCTCCTCTTACAGAAATGCCTTTTTTCTTATAACAGCTTTGTGTCAAAGGTTTCCATATCCATTGCTTCAGTCCATCTGCTATTGTACCACTGAGTCATAGGGTCGTAGCAGAAACGGAAATGCAGGAAAATCTATGTAATTTACCACAGAAAGAGTAAAAGCACACTTGCTATTTATAGAAAGTGCAGTTTGGGAGGAAACGAAAGTTAATATCTTGACAACGGCACTGCCAACTCTTGCTATTTTATGGTGAGTCTCAGTTATTTGTTGCTGTTCTTAAAACTACATATCCTAGTAGAATGGGATCTTACAGGAAACTTAGCTCAGCAAGGCAAGAAACTAGGCTAGAAAAAGCCTGAAGGTGTGAAACCCGAAAGCAGAAAATAAATAGGAGAATGTAGAAATACATAAATTAAGCTTATGTTTTTGAAAAACACTCTGATTTTCAGAGCAGTTCTGTGAGATTTTTAGTCTCTGGTACTTCTTAACACTGAGGGCTTGGCAATGATTCTGCTCGCTACAGAAGCTGCCATAGGATTTCCTGTGCACATGCAGTCAAAACCTCACTTTCACATCTCTTTAAAAAGATAATACAGGATATTGCTCCTGAATACTAAATTGAGTGTCATTTCAAATTAAGAGATATTTAATTACCCATTGCAGTTCCTTTTTGCTATGTCTAGGTTTCTCAAAAGCCTTCTTCCCAAAAGACCAATCAGAGCTGCTTGAATGAGTTTTTGGAGGCAGTTTGTCTGTGGGAAGCAACATCTTCCCTGGAGAAGTAACGGGAAAGTTGAGGGCTCTTCTGCTCTGTGCTCGTTACTCAGGACTGCCAGAAGAGAAAGTTGTGCAAACCAATGCTTTCTGACTAGTCACTGTGGTTAGAGATTCCCCTCTGGATTTTGTAATGCTGCAGGGTGAAAACAAGGCTCCTACTGAGACCAGCTATGCTGGGCACACAGAGAGAAGAGGTGGCTGCAGGCTCCTTTTCCTCCTGGGAAAACAGTTTTCAGCCTGCTGCAGGTCCAGACCGGCTCTGATTTGTTGTCTTCTGCCCCAGTGCTGACTCAGAAGGGGCAGGCTTATTACAAAGTGGTGCAAATGGTCTGTAAAAACAAGATTTGAAAAGAAAAGGAAGGGAAAAAAAGCCCTAAATAGCAGGAGAACTAAAGGGTGACTTTCTTGCCTTTGGGGAATTCATCTGTAAGGAGAACTGATCAGAAAAAAAATCTGGTTCATTGAGCCTGACTGCTGTGTCTGAAACAGAATGATCTGAAGGATTTCTGCTGCAAGGAGGGCTGCAGTCCGTGTGGAGTGGGCTGGGGTTGTGGTGCTGTGTATGGGGAGGTTTTCCCACACACTCTGTTCTTCCTCTCCCCAGGAGGCAGGGGTGTCTAAAGGTCCCTGTCCCCAACTCAGCAGTACTGCTGTCCCATAGCTGAGGCCCTTCCAGCTATTCTGTCAGTTCCTTAGGCTTCTCAGTGTCTGCTCCTATTAGCAGGGAAGCTGTCACATTCAGGATTTTGTTAACATACATCCTGCAAAATACTTCCAAGAAAAGAAATGGTTTGGGACCAATTTGGACTATCTACGAAACAATAAACAACAAACAAAGTAGAATCTCCTTGTGATGTTGGCAACTTGAGCTCCTGACTAGTTTTCCTCTTGATACCTGTGCCCAAATTCAGTGCTGGATGCTGAGGTCCATCAATACCAAAAAACCATGTGCTAAAAGGCCACATACCTTAAAAACACCACACTGTGGTATATGTTAAATTTATTGTCTGTGATTTTATTAGGTGCAACTGACCGTAAGAAATAAATCCTCATGAACTTCAGCGGAGTCCTGCTTTTAATAGCAGCATCTAACCAAGTGTTTCTGCAATGTTAAGTAGAACAGGGATGGCCTCTGCTGAAGTTAGAGTTCTCATGAATTCTCTAGAATTTCCCAATGATTTAAAAGCCTGTAAGGACATGGAGACACTCGTTTTTCCTGGTGCAGTAGTGAAATTGGTGTTATCTATATAGAGTGATTCATCTTACTGTGCTTTCTAATTCAGCATTCACTAATGCGGTAAATAAAAGCTTGCACACCAATGAGTATATTAAAATGGGAGGGGAGGCTTTTTCTAATCAACCAGCTTTTACTGGGTTTAAAAAACTTGAATGATGCCATCCTTCTGATGTGGAAGTAACTCTCAGTGGTAGAAAAGCTGGTTGCCTTCTTTCCCTCTGTTATCCAGAAGACAAAATTTCCAGCCAACATACATACCATCTCTGCATAGTCATAGTACATAGAGATATAGAGATACAGAGATATGATACAGCGTATAGTAATATTATTGTAATCATTGAGGGATTTCAGTTGATCATTGTTTGCCTTAATTAAATCAATCATATTCATTAAACCAAAGCAATGATTTCACACTGCAACTCAAGTTCCTGTATGCCTTGCAAGAAAAGCACTGGACCTGGGATAACCGATGTTTTAAATAAGTAATATATGGGAAACCAGAAGGAATGCCAGTGAAAGCATGGTGTATTAACAGTAGATGGAAGAAACATGAGGAACAGCCAGCGTAATAAATTTAAAGGGTGGAGGAGAACTACAGTGGCAACACAATGTTCTGATTAAAATAAAGCAAATTTTACATATAATGAAGCACCAGCTCATGACTGCGATTCGCTTTCTGCCTGGGTACAATACGAAACAACTCCTCTCCTGCTCTCTGCCCCTCCTTGCCTGGTTCTCTGACTCTCTTAGAGCGCAGACCTTGGCCAGATCAGCATGATAAACTGTTGCAAGGTACGTACATCAATCAGGAGGGTGATGAAGTGTGATCTGCAACCAGCGTAGCTGTGCCAGCAGAAACCCCTAGTATAGATTAAGAGGTATCAGCAAAAGTGCTCTTTTAGCAGGATGACTTTTTGTTTGTTTCTCAAGAGGGCTGCAACAAGCTATATCAGCAGAAGCAGAGTTTTCCCAGTCTAACCTGTAACTGGAGTATGAACACAGCCAGAGCACAGCCTATCAACACCAAGCTACCCCACACAGCACTCCCAGCATAAATTTACCTTTCTCCACTCTGGAGTCCAGTGTAAGTATCTCCTACAGCCATGCCATGGCCTTGGCTCTCTTTCTGCCTCCTTCACTCATTGTCCTGCTTTGCCCTGTATCATTCCGACTCTGTATTTCACCTTAACACTATTTGTTCTGTGTAGTCCAATCTCTACTGTGAGATTGTCTGTGTGTCTCCACACACTTTCTACTACTTCATGCCTGAAAAATTAGAATCAGAAAATTATCTTCCTATTACCTAGATATGAGCGTTTTTGTATCAGACTGCTAATGCAAGGCATATAAAAATAATATTTTTTGCTCCCTAAGCTCCTCTAATGTTCAGAAGAAAAATAGTGCATTTGAGTCTTATTTGCCATCTGGTGTATGAAATGTTGGGACTCACATTTTCAGACAAACAGGACTAAATTCCTCCTTTAGTTTTTATATTAAAACTGAGATTCTCAAATAATAATACAATCTGAGTACCCTGGGGGTTTAAGGATTATTATTTTTTATCACCTGCTTTTTGCTGAACAAACTAGTTCAAGTCCTCCTGTGTTTCTTTGTTCTCTCCCTAAAACTGAGGAAAGCAGCCTGCACCAGCAAGGGGAGAGGGTGCCAAAAAGAAGGGCCTGTACCTGAGCTGCAGTTCCACAGTGAGTGGCTCCTCATGTGGAAGCAATCAGCAAATTTGATAATGCCATTGAAGCTGAATAAGCATCCTTCAGTTTCAGTGCTAAGGGTCCAGTAACCACTAGGAAGCTGATTTTAGAAGATGTTGCACCCTATCAAAGGAGTGAGGGAACTTCTGGTTCTGCTGTGCATTAAGAATGACCTTTGGCAGATGACACTTCAAAGAATCACAGAACCACAGGATGGCTGAGGCTGGCAAGGCCCTGTGGGTGCAGCTGGCCCAAATCCTCTCCAGCAGGGCCTCCTAGAGCAGGGTTCCCAGGGTGCCGCCATGTCCAGGCGGCTGCTGGAGATCTCTGAGGAGACTCCACAACATCCTTAGGCACAGAAATGCTTCCTGATGTTCGGAGGGAACCCCTAGCATTCCAGTTTGTACCCGTTGCCTCTTGGCACTGGGCAGGTACCTCTTGTCTTAGCACTTGTGCTGGTATACTGAGGAATTAGCATTACCTTAGGGTGAATATCTAGAAATCCAGGATGTAAGAGATGCTTCATGAAAGAAATCCAGTTATTGCCATGATGCAGGGGTCACTGACTTCAAGGGGATGAGATGACACCTTATAAAAAGCATGCATGATGCCTTAAGCATCTTTCTTCTGGGAGAAAGAAAACTTAGGAAGCCCTGGCTGATGTTCTGTCATACAAACCAATTCTTGAATCACTTTGCAGATGGGATGTTCTTTGCAGTTCATTGACCATCATATGAAAAAGGGACTGCTATGCTTGCTTTTTACATTACTGACAAGCTGATGGCACAGCTGGGAACTCTCATAATCTACCTTCTCTGGATATTTCTCTGTACTTTCTGCCCACTCTATAAAATTATATTTTTCTCCCCTAGTGGTGGTTTTAATCATGTTATGTAAAATATTGGGAGGGATTTGTTAATTGCCCCACAAATTAAAGAGTCCAAAAGACCCCAGGAGAAGGTGAAAGCAATGCTTTGAGTTGGTATCCAATTAGCGTTTATCAACAAACAGATTTAAAAGCTAATATTAGTTCAAGCTTACTAATAAAGGGAAGTATCTGTGTAGTTTTACTCCCACTCCTTTTCACCTTGAAATGTTTTAGGAGATGATGACCTGGAAAAGTGAGCAAATGGTGAGTACTGCACAGACTGTGGGCAGTAGGAAAAATTGTTTGTCTAAATTCAGTGTTGTGACAACTTTTTGACAGAGACATCAGGCCCTGGCATCCCTGGAGTGTAGGTGGGTGGGTGAGTCACTTACTGCTGTCCTTACGTGCCGTAAGTAGGTGGTTATACTCAGTTGTCAGAGTATGGCCCTTCCATTTTTATTCAGTGAGAGACACCACCGTTTAAAAATGGATTTATTTTGACTAGTACTAGAATATCCAGTGTCATTTTTTTTTCATTCTTAACAGTGAGCAGCTTAAAAACAATACAATGTCCACGGCATTTACCAGTCCCATAGACTCAAACCACTTTGTCTGCTTTAACACAGTGTAAAATGTCTGAATGCAGGAGGTATGGCATAAAGTAAGAGGAGCAAGATTGCAGCCAAATTGTTCTGTGGATGTTTTTCATCACTGGTCATGCTACCTGTGACAGAAGCCATACATAGAAAAAGGTGTAGGAAAAATGAGCAAGCAGCCTGATGGGCAACTCACTTATCTTATTCCAGACATCACTTCCTCAAAGGACTAAAAAAATGTGCCAATGCAAAAAATCTGGTATTGCTGTTATCTAAATGGGAGTTTACCACTGGGTTCCCTGAGAATGATTTGGTTAACTACAAAAATATATCGGTGTTATTAGCACACGATATTAAAGAGAAACTTCAGAGTTTCTCCAGAGGACATAATCTTTTGTCAGGGAGCAGACACTGCCGGCTAACAATTGCGTGGCTGTGAGAGTATTATTCCAGAGCCATCCCAGAAGGGTTCATCTGCTGAAGGGCTTCTGTTAGCATTACTAAAATTGAAACATTCATCCACACTAGGATACATTTATGTTACATTCCAAAATTCTGAATTATGGGACAGATAAATTCCCTAAAACTTTAGGAGAAAGCCCTACAAACATTGGAATCACGAATGTCCAAACCAGTCAGCTACAGTTTGGCAGTGAGAAGGGCCTGTGGTCAAGGTGAAAGATACTTGTTCAAAACTGTCATTCATTTTTCCAAGAGACCTCCCTCCTCACTCTCCTATGGTCTTAGGAAACTGGGCTGAGACTCCCAGAGCAGCACCAATTCTGCAGTTCTAGCAAGTTTCAGGTTCAGAAACTGGTTAGCTGGGTTCAGGTTGATTTTTCTCTTCTTGGAGAAGGAAGAGCCTGTACTAAATTTCCTTTTTCCCTGCCTATTGTTTTCTGTCGAGAATTTTCCTTGGATATGCCGAGGCACAGATCCATTTTTGTATTTCACTCAACACAGTCTTATTGGCCTTTATCCGAAAAGGAAGGGCCTTTCCTTGCTCTTTAGATATCCGGCTCCACTGTGTTGGTATCCTGATCCCCAACAGCTGCAGGCATGGCCGCTAATTCTAAATGCCTTCAGGCTTCTCCGAAGTGTGTTTTTTTTCCTATTTATTTCAATTCTTCCTGACATATGTCTTGTTTAGCCTCCTAGCACATTCACTTTACTCATCCTTGTCAGTTCAACCCAATCCATGATTTGTTTGCTCATTCCTGAAAGAATAGGTTGCCCAGAGATGTGGTGGATGTCTCATCCCTGGAGACATCCCAGGTCAGACTGGCTGGGGCTCTGAGCAACCCAATCTAGCTAAAGGTATCCCTGTTCATTGCAGGGGAATTGGACTAGATGGCCTTCAAGGGTTAATGATTCTATGATATGAATCTCCTTCTCTCTCATGGTCGTTGTTTTTCTTGAACTCAATGAGCTCAGTTGGTTCTCCCTGTCCTGATGAAAACATTCCCAACAGTTTGCATCTATAAACATCTTCCTAACACAGCTATTTCAGATAAGAGTTTTAAAAGCCACAGAACAAATGGTTCTGTCCTTAAAAGGTATGGGCAAATTTGAGTTTGGAACAAGTAATCACAACACTACTAATGCTAATTGATTTATACCAGTGACAAAATTAGTCTGTTTTCTGCTTAAAATAACTATGCAGAATAAAAGATGCATATTCTATGCAGCTGTACAGTTCATTAATCCTCATTGGCTGTGTTTGCTGTGGTAGAGTGGCCAACTTTATTTTCTTTTTTAAGATTTTAGCAATAAAAATATTTCAATTTCTACTAATATGCCATTTTTTTTGCAAGATTAGACAATTCAGCATACTTTTTATAGGTTTTGGAGGATTAGCTCTTGTATACAGCATACTTATTTTAGTACAAGAAAGACTGGTCATGCATGCTTGTAAAGTTACAGTTAAATTTACTGTTAGAAATAGATGCCTACAAATGCACGTTGTTTTGAAAACTAGTAACATAGAGAATAATTTATAGTGAATATTTAAAGTTTCACTCTAGTTTTCTGTCAAAGGATAAGAGCGAACATGAATAGAGTTTGGAATGGAGTTAGCAAATGATTTTGGACTAAGAAATGAATGTGCAGGTTCCTTATCTTTCTAGCAACCAGTTTGGCAGATGTCGTAATAAAAATGCATCATTTTCTGAAGTTTCTTTTTCCAACATATCCTTCAGCTGAAAAATGCAGATGATTTTTAAAAGTCCATTTAGTGAGCAGAGGTGAACTATTTTCACATAATTAAAACAATTAAATCCATGCTTAATGTCAAGGAAAATTTTTGCAAGCTGCATGATTGCAAAGACAGGGGGATATAGCCCGGCTCTGGCCAAGAAATGGAGTCGTTCGAGTCATGGTTGAACACCCATGATCTGGAAAGTTTCACGTAAGTCTGCTGTTAAGCTGTGCCCACTCTGTAGGTCAGATCCACCACAGTGGATGAGGATTTGTAGAACAGTTTACTAGAATGTTGTCTTTGCTTTCACCATGGGTAAATCCAAGGATGTATTTCTTTACTCTGTCTCTAGTGACAAGGTCTAGCACAAGGCTGGATTGCCACCCACTTGTCCACTTTAGCACGTTTCCTAATTAGCTTTTTAGGGATTGCCTGACATGGGAACCACCTCTCTCTGGTAATGGCGTTTTCTGCAAAAGGCCCTTAATCTTCCTTGATCCTGCTGCAGCAGTCAACGCTTTCTAGTGCACTTGCTGATGGGGTGAAAACAGGAGAGTGCAGAACCCTGCTGAGTACCCAGCAGAAGCCCACAGAGATTTGTAACTTACACTGTGCTCCAGAGAAACAACTATAAATACTTTGGACAAAAAAGTTCTGTTTTTTTTTCCCCTTTTTTGCACCTCCTGCACGCCAGTGGACCACTGGTTTCAAAGTGGTATTGATAATAGTGTAGTGGATATGGCATTTTAGTTAACAACAGTGAGAAAAAAGAAAGGTGCAGCTGTGGAGGTCCAAGCAGAAACAGGGAGAAAGACATTCAGTAAGCCCTTTTGTAGAGAAATACTACCAGAAGACATACATATGAATCTAATCAACTGACGTGTGTGTACCCACAGAGCAAACAATTACTCTGATGCATTGCCCAGGAGCTGCCTTTGTAATAGAGGAATGTAGCGGGTTTTGTGCAGGATGTTGGCTGCAGCATAGAGGTGTGCAAAAGACAATGAAGCATTTAAAATTCAACACTGTCTATGCAAGAGGCAATGAAGCAGGAATAGCCTCATTTGGAGCAGATTCCCTTTGCAGGGTATGGGAGGACAAGCTGTCAGGCAGCTAATAACTACTTATAACCTTGCATTGACTTGAATTCGTTTAGATTGGTATAAACAGCAGAATATTGACCACGCTGCCTTAAAAATAGGTCAGATGGGACATTATTAGAATTTCCCCTTCCTCCTGGTGTTTTATACCTGCGCCTGAAAAACTACAGGGAAAAAAGTGCAATTCTGCTGAAACGACCTGCTGCAACTAAAAAGCCCTCAAGTCCTCATACTCTCACAGGGCATGGTAAGTGCAAATAAATCAGCATTTGCTTTTGTTTCTATAATTCCATCCTCCCCAACATACAGAAGCTACGGTGAAGCACACCTTTGTTTCTGTCCAACACCTCTTCCAAAGTCAGTGAGTGCTGACACAGGCTATTTTGTTATCACTAAAGTCCACACAGCCTTGCCAGCTTAGCAATAATCTGCGATTCAGAATGATAAGTAGGCCAAAGTGCCTTGATATTTCCAGCCTCAGCATAGTACCTATTTCCCTTTAATTATAAAATTGCTATGGCAAATCCCAGCTGCTTCTTGCTGTGTTCCAGTTCCAGTTCACTTCAGTGGGCACTTTGGCTAGGATGTCTTGATTGAAGCACTTTTTTCACTCTACCCTTTCTTTTCCAGTTCAGTACTTACTTGCAGCAGTCACACCTTTGTTATCTCTTATCGCGGTGGCCGTGATCTGCTGTGGGGCTGGCACTTGCTTCTCTCCATTCACAGCCTTATCAAAAAGGGCACATCTGTGTGGACCTTTTAGGAGCATGGTCAGTGAGCACGACATCCATGTGCAGTCATAGGAAGCTCAAGGGAAGACCAGCTGCTGTGTCCTTGCCCTTCTGCACGCCTTGGCTGGTTGATACTTAGTGTTGTAAGGACAGATTACATAGATGTTTTCTGCTAAAAATACACAACCAAACAGCATGTTCTCCAAGTAAGCGCTAGCTAATGATAGCAACTTTATGCCAAAAGTATTGTAGTCCCTACAGGGAGCAGACACGGCTTCAGGGAGCAAGGACCTGTGGTAAGCATTTCCATCTCGCAGCTATTTCAGTTGCCCACAGTCCAAAACTGCATTCTGAAGCCAGGAAAAATCTCTATCATGTCTGTTTTTTACATTATGCGATCTCAGTGGCAACCCAGAACTATCTTGATGGGTCCCTGGGGAGGTCAGGCTGACGAGGTCAGGAAATGATGAGCACTCATGTTTGTTGTAACTGTGATTTATTTCCCGTGCAAAATTCACTTATCTCCATAAAGATGTGCAGACTGTTGTGGAGTCTACATAAACTGCTTCACATTCATCACTCAGATGTTTTTTTGGGGGCATGCTGGGGCTGTCGGTTCACTGGAACTAGTTCCACATTTAATTCCTTCTAATGTACACTATAAGATTGTGTCTAATTCAATTTGTAAAAACATAAAGTGCTGTTTAAGGGGAACTCATATGTGGTTATATGAATTTGTAACTCAGATGCCTCTGTAATTCCTTTCGATGTCATTAATTTGATTTGCTGAATTACTATTTACAGACTCTAGTTCCATCTACAGCAGAATAAACCTCAGAGATGGAACCACAGTAAGTGCTTTTTGGAGTTTGCTGCTGTTCTGTGCAGTAACACTGGAGAATACAGATGACTCTTCATATTTTATCTTCAGTCCTGTAAATTCATTAATATGATTACATAGAAATATCAAACATCCCAGCACTGACAAATGAAAGATGAAACGACAAGAATAATACTTTAAGAGATTACTAATACTGCTTTTGTTCTCTTAGGAACCACCATAGTCCAGCAAGCAGGGGAATCAGTAATAGTGAAGCCAAGACAATTTAGGTCTCAATGTATCACAAGTATAACAGAAAACCACTGCATCTATACTGTAGGTTGGCCTTCTGACAGCCTTTTTAGTTTATTTATTTATTTATTTATTTGTTTGTTTGTTTTTGTAGCTGACCTCATATATGTAATCATCCAGGTTGCACCAATCCTAAGCAGACAATAGAAACCATCCACACTTTATTGCAGTGAGTCAAGCTGATGTATAGGAGGAGGGTCCTATACGCTTTGCATTTCCAAATATCAGAGATAACCTTGATTTTGAAAACTTTCTCTGGCATTTTGCTTTCTGTATTTTATTCTTTCAGAAGCAATGTCCCTTTAACCCTCCCAGCCTAACTAGTCCCATTCAGCTGGGTTATTCTCATATCTAACTGGTGTTAGGGAACTTGAACTTGGAAAGCAACTTAGTCACAAAAAAAGGCTCAGGCAGAAGCACCCTCATGAGCAGCAAAGAAGTTGAGTGAGCAGAGAAAAAAAACTAAGAGTGCACATTTGTAGTAGTTAGAAACATCGATGCAATAAAGTTAAAGAAATGCTTCTTGCAGATTTTGGAGCAATTTCTCCCCTCATGCTCAACAGTGCCCTGGTATCACTGGAAAAGGTGGTGTTGAAGTACATTTGATCCTAAGGAAATGATGCAAACACACAGCACATTCCTGGGAATTTTTATGTTGGACTAATTCTAGCTATGTCCCATGGTCTAAATGACCATTAGAGGCCATAGTGGTATTTCAGGAGAATCCTGACTGGTGAGGATGGCCAGGAGATTTGCTCCCAAAGCACACTTATCTGAGCTGCAAGAATGGTGTCGGAGCAGCCCTGAGGCCCAGGAGCAAGATGCTGCCTAGACATTGAATCTTAGGCTGGGAGCTCAGCTGTAGCACTAGAGCTCCCCAGAGATTATGAGCAGGGCAGATGCATCAGTTTGAAGTCTAGATGTAAACATCAGGCATGGCAAGCAGCTGGAGAACATGCAGGAGAACAGAAAATGGCAGTAAAACAAGTCTCAGCTGAAAAGGGTGTAAATTACTCAGAAATAATTCAAAATGTGTGGGGAAAAGCTAAAAGGAAAAGAAATATTTTCCTGAGCATTTAAATTTTCCCCTTCCAAAAAACGGTGCTGTTTTATAAAAATCCTGCAGGAAGAAATTAAAAGGGAAAGGCTCCACCTATCTTTTATAGAGATTTAACATTCTTTTTTCTTTTCTCTTTTATTTCCCCTCCTCCCCCCCCCATTGGATAGCTGAGTGCAGAATTCATAAGCATAGATTACTTTGTACTTTTTTCTTTCTTTTTTTTTCTTTTTCTTTTTTTTTTCTGGTTTGCCCCTCATTAAGCTGTAAGCACTGGGGAAAGAAATGAGCCTTATCTGGTTTCTGGTTTGCTACCTGCCTAACCATTATCAGCTGGCATCAGGCAAAGAAATGAGCCTGAAAGAGTGAGGGACAGGTGCAGATGCTGGAAGTCAGAGAGGTCAAAGGAGTCACACTGATGAAAGAAGTGAGAATTTTTCTTAATGCTTTGCTTTAAAATGAGCTGTTCCACCAGTGGAGCAAGTGGGACTCCTGCTTCACCTATGGATTTGCATCTCGTGGTTGGATTCTCAGGTGTCTAATCAAGTAGAAGTGGTAATCAGAGGTGTACCATGTTCAGTTTTGGGCCCCTCGCCACAAGAAAGGCACTGAGAACCTGGAGTTTGTCCAGAGAAGGGCAATGGAGCTATGAGGGGTCTGGAGCACAAGTCTCATGGGTAGCAGCTGAGGGAACTGGGATTGTTCAGACTGGAGAAGAGGAGGCTCAGGGGAGACCTCATTGCTCTCTACTCTGAACTGAACGGAGGTTGTGGTGAGGGGGGAGTCGGACTCTTCTCTCAGGTAATGATGACAGGACAAGAGGGAATGGCCTTAAGTTGCCCCAGGGGAGGTTCAGGTTGGATATTAGAAAACATTTCTTCTCAGGAAGAGCAGTGAGGCAGTGGCACAGGCTGCCCAGGGAGGTGGTGGAGTCACTGTCCCTAGAGGTGTTCAAGAACCGTGTGGATGTGGCACTGAGGGAAGTGGTCAGTGGGCATGGCGGGGGTGGGCTGGTGGTTGGACTGGATGATCTGAGAGGTCTTTTCCAACCTTAATGATTCTATGACAGTGACTCTATCATGTACAATTCTGTTGATTGAAGATGTTAGATAATGCTAGTGCCCTTCCCTCAGTGGGTGTATTTTTAATGATCTCTCTCAGTACTTGGTAGCCTATTATTATAAAGCTGTTTAGGTCTTAGCATCACAATGATTTTGATCTTCGTGTCAAATTTGATTGAAATTAAATAAATGATGCAAGAAATAGTGGGCTGGGGGTAGGGAAGAAGATAGGGACATACAGGACCAAACAGTCAGGCACAGCGAGACTGCAGAAGTCTTGCATTCTGTCTGGAAAAACAAAATAATGAAAAGAACAAGCTCTCACAGAACATTATTTCTATATTTATGGCATTTTTTTCTCTTTCCTTTTGATTTGGTGTTTTTTTTTTTTTTTTTTTTTAAGAGATTGAATGAAGAATTAGGAGTACAGCCGAAAAAAAGTACAGCTGCTGCGTGTCATCAGATTTGAGAGTTTTGCATCTGTTTATTCTGGAGTTTGATAAAGCAGCAGAGTGTAAGTGTCTCCTCCTTAGGGTCCCCATAGAAATCTAGAGATACGTTTTGTAAGGGTGTGTCTTAAACAAAAGGAAACAGAGGCGGCCACTGTGGTGCTTGGAACCAAGGAAGAAAATAACTTGCTGGAGTGAGCTACTCTTTTCCTCCTGAGCAGGGTGAGACCAGTGCACTGAATCGAGCCCAGGCTCCAGATGCCATGTGCAGTTGGAGATGGCTTCCTGCCAGTGAGTTTCCACAGCAAACAAGAAAAGGCAAACTTGTGGCGTATGATGTGCAGCCACACAGAGAGGCAGTGAACAGGGTGGTGCTTTCTAGTGTGGAGGAATTCTAAGGGCTGCAGTGCAATACCATTTTAGCCTGAAAGAAAGGAGGCAATTTTCAACTCTGATCATAATTTTTGTGAGCTTAACCAAGTCAGTAGTTCAGTAACATTTTGTCTGTTTGATATAATACCATGTTCATGCTTTTCTATGAGCTATGTTTCCATGACTTAGGGAGATCTCCAGTATTGCTAATACAACACTGCAGTAGATCAGAAGCAATATCTATAAGGGCTGTTCTGAAAGTAGCACCTCCTATTTTTACCATGTTGGCCCATGACATCAGAGACAGATGTTGGTGGGATGACAATAGAGATTGGACCTTACCACCAACATTCCATTACATTTTGTTGTCATGTGACAGATGGCAGCAGAGGGGCATTCTGACAGAATGGCATCTGATATAAAAGTGTTTATGAAGCAAAGGCGTTGAATTCCTCCATGCAGAAAAAAAATGGCCTCTGTTGACATTCATGGATACTTGCTGAGTATTTATGGAGACCAAACAGTGTATTTGAGCACACTGAGGTGGTGGGTGGTGTGTTTCAGCAGTGGCAACAGCGATGTGAAAGATAAGCCACATTCCAGACAGCCATGCAGATGTTTATGAGCACAGCATGCAGGCTCTTATTCATTGCTGGCAAAAGTGCATAGCTAATGGTGGTGGCTATATTGCAAAATAGAGTTTCATAGCTGAGAATAGTGTTATTGTGCTCTTTGTATCTTTTGTATTTTCCATGGAAATAGATAACAGAGATTACTTTTGGAGCAACCAGCATAGATCAGACTTCAGTTGAGCCAAGTGGAGCCAATTGCATTTGGCAATACATCACTAAATGTCCTTATATGGCAATAATGTTTGTCCTTATCACTTTCAGGAGTCTTTTAGAAACCCCAGCAGTCATTCCAGATTTGCTGCTTTCATTGGTTAGAGGAGAGCTGAATGCTCCTGTTCTGTTCTGGTTCCCACAGAAGCACCTGGCCTCGAGTCCTTGGTTGGGAAGCTGCAGCCCTTGTTCATGGATGTACTGCTGGGGTCATAAGGAAAAACAAAGGAATGCATCAACCCGACAGCAAACTGTCTGGGAAATTTCTACATGGGCTTGCATCTTCATAGGAATATTGTGGAGGATCACAGACTAAAAGCTATGACTTCAGCTGGCTACAGCAGCAGCCTGAGTAGCAAGAATCTTAGGATGGGATAACGGTTTGGATTTTGCATGTCGTTTAGTCAGTGACCATAGCTGACTTCTGTACCCTGGCAAACAGTTGAGATAAAGAAATAAAATAAAATACAGAAACATAATGAGAAACAGATGCTACTGCTGAGTTGGTATGCAGTGGGAACTCAAATTATAGAAAGTACTTCCATACTATCTCAGACACATTTTCTGAACAATAAATAATTATTAGTTCTCTGTTAGTCCAGAAGTTCAGGAACATAATCGCAGGACTGAATGCTGCCCAAGGTGCAGACGTGAGTGACAAAGCATGCAATTAAAGCAATACCATGCTGCATGTTTGACCTCTGTTATTGCTGTGGAAAGGCTATGTGTTACTGCATATAGCAGCACTGCTCCTGCATATTGGGTACATATGGCTTTCCAGCGATTGTTCACCTTGACTGCATGGGAGAAGGGGGAACCCAGAGAGGTGCCACAAGAAATGTGGTCTGTTTCCCTGAGATAGGACCAGGATGTGCAAGCTGAGTACCTGCACGTCTTACAGAGGTGTGTGGTGTAAGTCGTGGGGATCAGAACGCTACCACGTTGAATGAGGTTCTTCTTAAATCCCTCCAGCAAAGGGAACTGAGCAGCACAGCTCTGCAGAATGGGATCGGGGCATTTCACATTCTGTTGATCCCCAACTTCCAGTTTGTGATTTTTTCCTTCCCTTAAACAGTGTCCAAGGAACACTCCGCTTCAAGTTAATGGCTTTTTGTTTGGATGTTTGGTTTGTTTTTGCTAGATTTGATGTGTAGATTCTCATCATGCACATGATAAAAATACTGCCCAGTGTTTATTCATTCTTCCCACTAATTCTTCCCAATGCATGTACATGAATACATATGCATTACTGGTACATATAGAGACACAGCTACGCTTTCAGCACTGTTTGAGAAACAATTATTTCTGGAACCAAAACTTGACACATCAATTTGCCTCCAAATTACAGATTTCACCTGCATGGCCGTTGTTTCTTTACTTTGTTAAAATCAAAGAACAACACACAGTTATCTTTAAACTACAGATGTCGCTCATGTTTTTGTTCCCGCTCTTCTCCTAATGCCACACGGTACATAAAGTCTGAACTTGTGCACATTGTTGCCACATGATCTCTGTATGGCCCATTTCTATATCTCTGTCTGCTTAGAGATTGCTTTTTTATGGTGCAGCAATTTAGAATGAGTTCTGTTACAATTCAAGATGAACTCGCTTTAGACAGGATACATATATATGGGAGTGTGTGTGTATTTGTAACAGTGCTGTCACTTTCCAGGAGTGGAAATATAGCCTGAGCACTGCAACTGTGGGTTCAGTGTATTTTTTCCAGCACAATTATCTGAAGATGCAGCGACCCGTTCTAGTCAAAAAGCAGCCACATAACATTTTAGGAGCCTAGTAGATTAAAGTATATTTCTGATTCATTTGTCACTTAAACAGCCCTGACTGCTCAGTGTGAACTGGGGATTTAACAGTGGCTCCCAGCTGAAATGAATGGTGTTTGCTTGGCTGAGCATCTTAGTCAGCTTCGAAAATTTTAAACATGGATGTATCCCCAGTGGCCTTTGGGGATCTCCAAGGAATAAACACAACTGTTCTCGCAAGACATTCCTGCTTGGGGGAAAGCAGACAGGTGATGGCACCTGGTGATCAAAGATGCTAATGTCATCAGGGAGCTCTATGGATACCACTTTGGTAGCTGATTCACAGACACAGCCAGGAGCAGATTGCAAGTCAGTGCCATCTGTGTAGTCTCAGAGATGTAAGCAGAGCTGAAGCCAACTAGATGAGAACATCTAGCTTTTATAATACATCACAGCCTTAACCACAATATGGAAGTTTGTGCAAGTCTGTCCTTGCCAGATTGTCAACCTCAAGTGACAGCTGTCCAAGCAAAGGCTTGCAGCACTGACTGACATGCTGCAAAGAGTCCCATACTTCTCCGTTCACTTACATCAGCCAACAAAGGGGGAGGAGTCTAAACCCCAAATTTCCCTCTCAAAAAAAAAATTCCTAGCACATTGAGAACCTCAGTATTTAGGCAAAGACTACTGTCAGAATGGAGGAAGAGGAGGGAAAAAAAGGCCATCCTCCCTGCTCCTAAGTCCATCTCCTACACGTAGCAGTCCCCACTCAGCTATCACTTGTCCTTCAGTAGCAGCTGGCTGACCTGCATTGAAGCTGATCCTGTTCAGCACTGCCGAGGCACATTCCCCTAGGAGAATGTGGTTACAGGTGAAGTATCTCCAATGCAGCACTGTAGCCCTTGCTCTTCTCTTAATAGTCTATTGCCTCATATAGGATGTGGAATCATAGAATCGCAGAATGGCTTGAGTTGGATGTGAGCTCAAAGCCCACCCAGCCCCAACCCCTGCCATATGCAGGGCTGCCCCCCACCAGCTCAGGCTGCCCAGGACCCCATCCAACCTAGCCTTGAGCACCTCCAGGGATGGGGAACCACAGCTTCTCTGGGCAGCTGTGCCAGTGCCTCAACACCTTCTGAGTGAAGAATTTTCTCTTAACATCTAACCTAAATCTCCCTTCTACCTACAAAGCTTTAAATGAGCAGAACTGAGCAGTCTTTCCCTAAACCAGTAAGACTTTCTAGAAGGAGCATCAGAACAATCTCTCTCCCAGAACAGAGCTGGCACAGTAACATCTTGGCACAAGTAGATCTGAAAGAGTTTTGTTAAAAACAATGATCATCCATATTTTGCTGACAGAAGAACTGAATTAGAGACAAGCTATGACTTGGCCAACATCTTGCAAGCTGATAAAGCCAAGCAGAGCCCCCAGACCCTTTCCTTCAAGATGCAGTTACTCACTGAAGACCACATTGTCTGCATGAATCTTTGGTCCACTCTAAGCACTGAAGAATTGGTTATACTGTAAAACATCTGCATTTTTTAAATATTTCAAAGTTCTACTCACAAAAGAAAAAGAAAAAAGAATAGCACATAGTCTCCACAGTGGCCTCTTATAACAGCTCTGCAGGGTAAGTATAGCTGATACTATATGCATTTTGACTCCATGACCCACAGTCTTTGTTCTTTGGATTCTGGGTGGTGAAGGAGCTGAGAGAAGGAACTTTATGCAGCACAGAACTGTGTAAAAATATCTGTTCTATCCTGTAGTGAGAGCATCTGGGCTAGGCAGAAATGTGAGGGCATGCCTGACAGCAAGTGTACACTGTATAGTACCACAAGGAAAAGAGCAGTCCAAGTTTACCTCAAGTGATGTCTCTCTGACACAGCACAGGGCCATGCAAAAATCTTTGTTCATGCTGGCTGTGTTGTTCCTAAGGATCTCTGTTTTGGACTGCACTGTGCAACAGAAGTGTACATAGAGCTACTAGCTGCCCCACGTACACCTGTGGTGCCCATCTGCACACACATGCTCACCTGCAGCTGAGTCTCATCATTCATCATAGCCAAATTGTGTGACTTGCTCTGGGGTGAGGAGAAGGGCAGCCCTTGAAGTACATCTAGTTTGCCTCAGGAGGAGAGAAATTTCATTAGGCAATTCACTAGAAAGAATTATCTTACAATGCTGGGAAGTAGGATGCAACTCCTTAAGTCTTAATAAGTCTATGGGCAAAGGAAGCATCAGGTTGTTCTCTGAGAAAACTTGATGCTGAGAAAATCAGACCAAACTTCTATGTTTACAGCAATGGCACTGGTTTCTCATGAAGGGGCAGAGCACTGATTTGAGGAGAACTTTGCTTTTATGGGACAATAGGTCAGGATGTCACGCAGCACTCTTCCTCTGCAGCCCAATGACAGCAGCTGAGGAAGAGGAGATAGCTCTGCCTGTCAGCTCACCAGCCCCCAAACAGTGAGACAGAAAGCGTGATTCTTTTTCAGCCTTTGAGTGGTTTGGAAGAGAAATTCCAACCTTTTCATTCTGTCCATACTGAATGTGAAGAATTGCAAAACAAGCAGTGTTCTCCTGGAGAATAATTAAGGCAGCAAACAGGCAAAGCTATTGGGGAACTTTCAGGGAGTGGGCTCACACCATGGCTAAAGATGACCCAGGAAAGCTTTAAATGTCCTACACCCCTGGATATGTTTTCTGTGCACACTGTTTGCTGTTAGTGGTATAATGAAACAGAGTTTTCCTGCTTCATTGAGGAATGTATGAGATACTTGCTGGGTATGTGTATCTGTAGAGTGCTGCTGGGGTTGTTGACACGTTTGTTGTGGTCAGAGTGCTTTACCCTGCATTGAAATGCTTCTCAGCAGCCTCCACTTTCCCTGCCAGGAGCTTGGCCCAGCCGGTGTGTATGGGTGTAATGTAGATGGTGGTGGAGCCCTCATTTGACCTAAACTTTGGATCCCTGTTGGGCTGTTAGCATTTCTGAAGACACAGAGGTCCTTGCTAAGGTCACACCTCAGACTGTCGAGTATCCATGGTTGGACTGTAGGGGTGGATTTGGCCAGAGCATTTTAACTTGTTGCTCAACAGATAGAGGACGCTTATTCCACTTTTAGTGAACGGTCTGAACCTGAGCTATGGATGCACAGTCCACCAACACATTGTCAGAATATGTAAAGTTGGCAGATTCCTTGGGATGAAGCCCAGTGTGAGGCCTGTGCTCTGCTAAGTGGGAAGGAGATGGCCAACTTTGACTGGAAGATGACTTTCGTCTGTTTCATAGGGGCCTTGCAAACCTCACCGTGATATACATAGCCAGTAAATGGGAGTCTCTATAACACAAGAGAGATGATAAACTTCTCTGGCAGCCTGGGAAAGGAGCAGGCAACACATCGCAGGAAAAAAAGCAAGAATTTCTCTTCAGGTGACTGCTTTGTTTCCTTTTCATCAGTTATGGGAACTCCATTTTGAACAAAGGAAATGCAAACTGGCAAAGAAACAAAGGGCATTTTGCTTTGCTCTTTGGCCTTTATGGTAGCAGCTGTAAGATAATCCATGCCCTTTGCTGAACTTGCGTGTATGAGAAAACCACAGCAGCTCACATGCCTATTGGTTTACTTATCTCTTGAAGGAGGTTACTGGCCAAATGACAGTTGTGATCTTTACGTGTACCAAGTGCAGTGCTGCTGCATACTGTTGTAACATCCATCTTTTCTTCTTCTTCCCTTCTTTCTGATCATGCATCAGATTCTCTGGAGAGGGACCTCAGCCAACAGGTCAAGAGTGATGTGCCCAGCTCCATGTCCACAGCCATGCCCTAGGAAACCTAGAGCAAGTCAAATTGTCTGTGGGGAGAGACAAACACCTTTGCAAGTGGAGAATATTCCCACCAGCCTGAGACATCTGTCACAGAAGCATCCTTCTCCAGCAGTGCCTTGTCTCTCCCTGCTGGCTGCAAAAGGGATGTCTGGTTTAGAGAAGTCAGTAACTTTCAGAAGGATAAATTCAAATGGAACCAATTTGCTCCTGAAGGTACACGCTTGCATAGCTTTTGGCTGGCCCTTCTGTTTTAATCACTTCCCTCTCCCTTCTCTGGTTGAAGAGCGCATGGCTCTCCCACTCCTTCTCAGTGGTTGCTCAGAGACTTTCCTCACACTGGGTGGCTGCTTGGGAAGTCATCAGCTGCCGGATGAGCAAGGAGGAAGGTGACAGCTGCCTGGGGGAAGGATCTGGCACATGGAGCAGGGCGAGGAAGTCCAGGAGTCTTTCTTAAATGTTTATTTGTCTGAAGTCAGTATACAGCACAAGGCATGGCCATTGCCTTTAATTACAGACTGTAATTAGGTAGTAATCTCTGTAATCTATGAATGGAGTATTTTACAACCTTTTACTGTAGTATATTCTCATTAAGGATCTTTGAACTTTATTCTGGGGGAACCTGCTCAAGAAGCAGATAGCTTAATCACAAACATTGTCTTTATTTTAAACAAAACAGTACCAGTGCAAATATCCTACCAAGACAATTTTAAAGAGTCCCCAGAGTATTAATATACAAGTGCAAATGAAACCAGTAATCAGTACCAGGCAGACTTCATCTGGGTCTAGAGACTGCACTTGCAGTAAGTAACAGCTTGGATAAAATTATCTACAGTTCAAAGAACAGTTTCAGTAGAAACCAAACAAAACCCCAATAAAATAATCAGACCATACAGTGAGAAAGTATGAACTGCTTAATTGTCAAGGGTTTTAGTTAGGATATTAGGGGGGTGAACTGTTATGATAATCAGGTCCATTAGAGCTGCTGCTTTTAATATCCATTTTTTTAAAAGCAATGAGGGAGTTGTTCTGCTCTAAAAGGCACCTGACATGAATCGCTTACACAGAGCCGTGGATGCTTTGTTTAAAAGCACCTCTATGCATTCAAATAAAAGTTGGATGGGAAATAAAAGGTGCTGCGTAAGAGAGGACTCAGCTGGGCAGGGGCTGTGTTTTTAGACAGAGGCCTTGCGCCAGGATCTCAGCTGCTCTCAAGAAGCATTCCAACAGCTTCCTACAAGGCTGGAGTGACAGTGCTGTTTGGTAGTGCCATCCTCCATCCTCCCCTCCTTACAGCTGCACCTTGGTGTGGGTGAAGAACTGCCTTGCCTTCCCTACCCTGTTGTGTCTCCATGCATTGCCCTGCTCAGAGGGCAGTGCTGCTGTTGAGGTTCCCAGACAAAAGTAAGGACAGTGCTGCATGAAAAAGGCAGGCAAAAAGGAATCTTAAAGAGGAACTGGGACCCAATGCAGAGTACAGAAGACAGGAGCAAATCTGTTGCCAAACGTTTCTTGGTACTGGCCAAGTTCTTTCAAACCTTGGTAAAATAAGCATATGCCAGCCTACTTATAGTCTGGTTTGTAAAAAGGTCTCTGATTCCGCACACGTTCATGTATCTGAGAAACTTCATGCCTCCATGGGGTGCTCGTGAAACCACCTACTAACATAAGATGCCTCTAATGCCTTTAGTGTGTATAGATTGGACCTTTTTATATTGTCAGATTGCCTGTGTTATCTGCTGGGAAATCTTCATGCCTCAGTTGGAGAAACTCAATCTCGCTTGCTCAATCAAGGCTTCATAGCAGCTGAAGCAATTGGCTGGCTTCACTCCAGCTCTTCTGTGCTGTTCTGCGTGCTAATGTGCTACCAAGGATTGTGATGAGGCCATAACTCACAACCTAAAGTGCCCGTTGCCTCTAAATTGACCCAGTGGTGACCAGGCAGAGGGGCACTGTTCAGACCCTGCTTCCAGCCCTGGTGATGAAATGGCTCCTATCTCACCATAGGCATCCATCAAAATGATTGTGCCGGACCAATCTGGTGGTCTCCTATGCTGGAGTGATAGCATTGGTGGACAAAGGAAGGGCAACTGATGTCATCTACCTGGACTTGTGCAAGGCCTTTGACATGGTCCCACACCACATCCTTCTCTCTAAATTAGAGAGATATGGATTTGAAGGCTGGACTATTATGGGGATAAGGAATTGGTTGGATAGTCATATCCAGAGGGCTATTGTTAATCGCTCTATGTCCAGGTGCAGGCTGGTTACGAGTGGTGTCTTCCAGGAGTCCATTTGGGACTGGTGCTCTTCAGCATCTTTATCAATGACGTAGGCAGTATGTACCCTCAGCAAGTTTGCTGATGACACTAAGCTGAGTGGTGCAGTTGATACAATAGAAGGGAAGGACACCATCCAGAGGCACCTGGACATGTTCTAAGAGTTGGCACAAGCAAATCTAATGACATTTAACAAGAACGAGTGCAAGGTGTTGCAGCTGGGTTGAGGCAATCCCGGATACTACATGTACAGACTGGGAGAAGAACTCACTGAGAGCAGCCCTGCAGAGAAGGACTTGGGAAAAGCTGCATATGAGCCAGCAGTGTGCTCTTGCAGCCCAGAAGGCAAACAGTATCCTGGGCTGCATCAAAAGAAGGGTGGCCAGCAGGGAGAGGAAGGTGATTGTCCCACTCTGCTCTGCCCTTGTGAGGCCCCATCTGGAGTAGTGTGTCCAGGCGTGGGGTCCCCAGTATAAGAAGGATGTGGAGCTGTTGGAGCGGGTCCGGAGGAGGACCACAAAGGTGATCAGAGGGCTGGAGCACCTCTCCTATCAAGGAAGGTTGAGCGAGCTGGGCTTGTTCAGTCTAGGGGAGAGAAGGCTCTGGGGAGACCTCATTGTGGCCTTCCAGTACTTGAAGGGAGCTTATAAGTAGGAGGAGGACCAACATTTTCCATGGTCTGATAGTGACAGGCAAAGAAGAATGGCTTTAAACTAAATGAGGATAGATTTAGGTTAGATGTTAGGAAATTTTTTCTTACTCAGAGGGCAGTGAGGTGCTGGCACAGCTGCCCAGAGAAGCTGTGGTTCCCCATCCCTGGAGGCACTCAAGGCCAGGTTGGATGGGGCCCTGGGCAGCCTGAGCTGGTGGGGGGCAGTCCTGCCCTTGAGGTCACTTCCAGCCCAAACCATTCTGTGATTCTACGATTCTAGGCACTCCTGTGGTGCTAACCTGAGACGTTCAAATCCTGATGCATGTCAAGGCATACAGATGCCCCAGGTGTTAAGAATGAGCCCTAGAATTTACTTCAGGTGGTTGGATTAAATGAGTGGATAATTTCAGTGGAGTACTAAATCCTTACGGCAATGAGTCATGCGCAGCTTTATCCTGTAATACTTTTACAGCCAGTTCAGAGCTACTAAAAGCAGTTATGTAATTTCCATGCCTCTGTAATAAATTTTCTGTCCCATGTGGTTTTTACAGGGCAGAATACTCAGGCTTTCTTCCAGGTTGATCTCTAGGTTTGTGTATTTCAGCAGGTTATTATAAGGGGAAAATTTACCAAGAAGGCTGTTGTCTGGGTGATGGTGTGACCTGGGGTCCTCAGGTGAACAGGCTTGGGACTAAGAGAATCACTGCATCCTATGTGTAGCAAAGAATAAAGCATCTGAGCAAATGGATTAAAGAAAAAAAGCCTACTTTGAAACACCATTCCATTACAAGGATGATGGAGGGAGTTTCTGATGCAGCGTCCACCAGCTGCTTCATGTAGGTGGTTGCCCCTGTGATTGCTGTCTGTTCTAGTGATCAGGCATTTATGAGCTAAGTGGGTACAAATTTTATATTTTCAGACTTCTAATGCATCCAAAAAGGTATTAGCATAGTGGTATAATGCCATTTTTTTGAGGTACAAATGAAGAAAACCTGTAATTAATTCTTAAACTATACATTTATGGCTTAGCATAACTTAGATGAAACATTCATCTCTGACCATATTATGTAAAAGGCTTAGGTATCCCATAACAACTGAAATCCCGGGGCCTTGTCAATTCTTACATGGTTAAGAAATACATTAAAGGGAGTGTTTCAATGATGTTTATGGCAGATGTACTTCTATACATGGAACTCCAAGTGTGTATGGTGGTTGGGTGCCACACTTTGGTGTGACAATTACCCAGTCACTAGCCTTACCCCTAGCGACCTTCAGTTGCTTCTCTCTTCTTAGGCAGAAGGAAGATCATTTGTTTTTCCATATATTCTTTTCATGGCTGTAACTGTGGAAACTTATTTTTAGAAGAGTTTATTTCTTACAGCCAGAGACGTGCATAGTGAGACTGTGTGAGATAACTACACATTTGCTTGTTCAGAAACCTTAATGCAGTGAGAACCATGGACTCCTACATACTGACCTTTGCACTAAGTTGCATCATAACATTTAACTCAAGCAATGTCACTAAACAGAAAATGCCCTCAAGGCAGGGGTATAGGCGACTTAGTCTATCTGATCTACAGATGAAAGGCATTTTGTTCAGGGAGATGTTATGTGCAGAGTCCTTTTTGTTTTTTTTTTTTTTTGAAAACATGATCTATGTTATCTCATTATCAATACATTAACAGTACATTCAGAACTGAAACAATTCTTTAAAAATGCAGAGGAGTCATTAGGAGTGATGAGGGTGTTTTACAGTGCTTTCCTATTTATTTCCAGCATCAGGCGTGAACCCTGAACCTTGCTCAGAAATCTGCCCATCTTTGTGCCCTATTACGATATAATGCCTAAGCATCAATGTTTCTAGAAACGTAAAAGAATGGCTACTTCTTAGGGAGACGCTTCCTTCATGTGTGCTCCCCAAGCACAGAGAATCAGGCGGGTTATTCCCCTCCTGCAGTGAGGGCCAGGTTTTCCCTCTGAGCTGTCTGCTTCAGTGGGAGCATTGCCTGGGGATGGGCTTTGGAGTTTTTCTGGTCAGAGGGAAGTTACTCCTTATATCAGATAAGAAAAGCATGCAGTTATGCATGCAGTAATTAAATATCCCTCTCACTGTGCAAGAGACAAACCATCGCTTTAGATTAGTTCCCTGTTAGATGTTTTTCCATTTGCCGTTAAAGTAATTTAACCTTATCCCTGCCTTAGAATTCTGATGCGCTCTATGCCAAGGGAGTAGTTATGCATGTGCTTACTGAATATGTGTCATATGCCGTCCTGCCACAGAGCATTAGGTGAGCTATGCTTTTATAGAGACTCAGGCCCCGTTTTGCTATTAAAAGGCAAAACGTGTGTACGTAGGAGGAGGCAAAAAGATGCACGAATTATGAAAATTCCATATTTATGAAATGTGGTTTTACAGCTGTCAGAATACATGTAATGTTTGCAGTCTATTATTTCCATATACAAAATGCTTCCATAGCCTGAGGAAGAACAGACTTAAGCTACAGAAGAACCCACATTAGCATTCATGCCCTTTCTACGTCAGTGCTGCACTTTAGAAAGCAGAGAGATTTCAGAGGATGTCTGTAAGAGGATGAACACAGCTTCACAGCAAGTTGTGGAGTCCAGGTGGGTGGTGCCAGTCAAAGTAACCAAGCCCAAACCAATTTACACTTGAGAAAAATGCCCAGATGTATCAGTCTGTGTTTGGAAGGCCCTCTAAAGGAGACCAGGCCCTGGTCCATTTGCATTGTTGTGCATCCTGGCAATAAAAAAGTTTGGTTTTCACTTGTCTGATGTGAACATTAGAAGGTGAGACTGGAAAGAGGAGAAGGTATCTATTTCAAAATAAAAATTAATTCTGATATGAAATACTCCTTAACTGGATATAATCACATACTATTTCTCCGGCATCTTTCCTCTTTGTACCTAATACAATCCTACAGTCCTACAATCATTCAAACTCTACTGTGAGTTTAAGCTCACCCCAAATAAAACATTTCTATTTAGAATATTCTCATTAGCTGTTCACCCGCTGACACCCTTACATGTGAGATCCTAGTGAATTCATGTTTCAGTAGTACAAAATTACTTTCTATTTTAAGTTACAATACATGAATCTTGCTTTTCAGCTTTCATACTTCCAGTTGTGATGATTTGTTACAAACTAGAGGTGGTCTCATCAATATTTTAGGCTTGAAAGTAATCTTTTTGTTTTGAGAACACTTCTGGCAGAATGCTCCTGTTTCAGATGAAGCCAATGGTAAGCCTTAGGAAGTCTCTCTCAAACCAGTGGATGCTTTCCACACAGGAGAAAGAAGAAACCCTCTAGAAGTTCAGCTGCTGTAATTCACTAAGTGCTAACCTCACATTGCACATGTTGACAGTTCCTGACCACTTGCGGGTCAAGGTATCAATTGCTACAGAAAATTGTTGACAATTTAAGCTAATGAATAGATTTAAGGTCACGATCTTCTTAACTGCACTACTTGGATAATGAATTTTCCTGAATACATAATTTTCTCAGCTTTAGTGAAGAAGTGACATAGAAATTGAATTGCCATCCATCACCAGAAGAGAAGAGAAACACAGGCTACTTAAAACCACAGTCACTGAGGTCAGAGACCTGGAAAAATTTCACCCCAGCCTCTCACTAGATTTAAGATGAAAGATGTGAGAACAGAAACTGGAACACAAGAGGTTCCATCTGAACATCAGGAAATACCTCTTTACTATGATGTGGTGTGGATGACTGAGCACTGGCCCAGGCTGCCCAGAGAGGCTGTGGAGTCCTCTTTCTTGGAGATCTCCAAAAGCTCCCTGGACTTGGAAATGAGCAACCTACTCTGAGTGGCTCTGCTTGAACAAGGGTTGGATCAGATGTTTCCAGCCTCAATCATTCTATGATTCAGTAATGATAACATCAACTTCAAGAAAACAATTCTTGCTGAGCGCCTCTATAGATTTCATTTTACTAATGAATCTAACCCAAACTCTAACCTATGCACACACAAATGATCCTCCATAGGGTCAAATTATTATTAAACCTATGTAGCATGCAAACCTGTCAGGGAGAGCCAGTGACACTCATTTTTCAGTCCTGCAGCTAACCCATATGTCTTGCAGCTGAGCATTATGGTAACTTGAACTGGACTGAGTAATGTGCATGGGCCATCTGTCCTAAGTTATCTCAAACACCAACCCTATCCCGCTTACATGTAATGAAGCTATACTGTAAAGCAGTTTTCTGTCTGTTACCAAGTTATCTGCCTCAAAATGGCAAACACATCAATGATGATGGTCTGACCAGAAAAAGTCTATGTAGAAGTGAAAGTAGCCTGGGTCTGTACTTACTACTTCCTGATCCTCACCAGTCATTCATCCAACCTTAATTTGTATATTGTAGCTCACACACTTTAGTGTTGCTTAACAGATTGCTGTATTGCTCCCTGTAGCGGTCCCAAGATAGACGGGCTTTTTGGTGATGGAAGGGCCAGTCTAGAGTCCAGCTCTGTCCATGCTGGGAGCCAAACCACTCCGAAACATCCAGAGATAGCTGTGTCATCCCTGTATGTCTGTAACACATGCTTAGGTAGTGAATCAGAGGTGTGCTGCACCAGCGTGGAGCTTTTGCAGAAAAACTGCTGCCCACAGAACTAGCCAAGGCAGCAGAGAGATGCTAATGGCCAATTGTCCTGAAATAGCCCAGGGAAGGAACACAGCTGGGGAGACATAAGTGACTGCTTTCATTCTCTTGCCTGAGGAGAACAGAAACCTGTGGTTGAAACCAGAGGGCAAAGGCCAGGCCAGGTGTGCACCTTTTGCTGGTGTCTGGATACTCTGTGGTAGGCTGACAGAAGGAACACACAGGAGGAAGCAGGGCTGCCTGCACAGCCATGGAGAACACAGCCAGAGTTAATGCTATTCACAGCTTGGGGCAGAGCTTTCTGCTCTTGCTTCTGTAGGCCCTACCTTCAGTCAACCCCTACAGCCACATACATTTTCTAGACCAAACTAGTACTGCAGAACCCAGTCTGCCAAAGGCCAAATCTTGAATTAATGGATACGAGATGATGTAAGAAGCACTGTAGAGTCTACTTCTATTTGCTAAATCATCTCCCTTCCTTCTGTCCCACAGCTGTGTTCCTCATGTTTTCCAGGTATAAAATCCTTCCCTTCCCTTTTCCCTTTGGTTTGAACTTTCTTTTCATTAATATCTCATAATCTCTGCTTGCATTTGAACACTGCTAAGGTTATTTCTGAGAGTGGTATATCAAGGTCTGCAGAAAGCCGAGGACAGAAGAACCTGCATCTGAATATAACAGGAAATGCAGGATATGCAATCAGACTGTTATTGTTTGCTTTTCATTTCTGCACAATTCAGAGTTATATCCATCAGCCACAATGAATGTCCCATAAAGCAGTTAGCCAGGACTTCCTGAAATCTCAGTGGTACATGCTGGTACAGAGACAACCTGTCCCACTTGTAAGAATCCCACCTGCTATTGTGGTTTAACACCAGTAGGTAGCCAAGCACCACCCAGCCGCAATCTCACTCCCCCTCATCAGCACAAGATAGGAAATACTGTGAAAAAAGCTCACAGGTTGCGATAAGGAAAAACAGATCACTCACCAGTTACTGTCATGGGGAAAGCAGACTTAGCATAGGGAAGATTAATGTAATTTACTGTTCATTGCCAGCAGACTAGAGCAGTAACTAAAAGCAAACTAAAACCACATTCCCCCATACACTCTCTTCTGCCTTGTTTTGGTTGTGCTGCTGCTGTATGGGTGCAACCAGGTGAGATTCAAAGCTTCTGTTGCTACCCAGATGGAGGTTTTAATCTCACATTTTTTTTCACTCTGCAGAAGTACGGGTAGTTAGTGAGCCTTGCCACCATTCAGCGATGCTGTCTCTCAGGAAGTGTCTGACTCCTCAGGAAAGCTTTCTTCCCAATTATAGCCCTCCCCATTTTACTCTCTGGTGTCAAATGTGTTTCTTATTAATTATTGAATGTAACACTGCTGCTGTAATTTATCACTAATCCACATGAGTTTTCTGTAGTGGAGACACAACTTTCCTATGTAGCTAACAGCACAGAGAACTGAAAATACTGGCTTTTGGCACAGCCCACCTATTTCCTCAGCTTCTGCAGGATTCATTATCACCACTATGTCTCCTCTGATCATGAGTTTCAACTTCCAGCCAAGTTCAAGGAAAACATAATGCAAAATTATACATCTACTCACCACTGTCTACAATAGCAACAGGTCCTGCTCCAGGAATGCCTGTTGATTCTCTATTTCTCTGGAGATGCGTCATGTCCTAGACAGATCTGTCAGCTAAAGGGGTGGTGGGACCCTGTCTTACAGGCACAGAAATCCCCTGTAGACATTACCGCCCTGCAGAAAAGGTGGGCAATCAGTTTCTTGTAGTTCATCTCTGTATTCTCTTCCAATGCTCTTTTCCAGCTAATTTCTCTTCATTCTTTGCCACTATTAAGTAAATTTAAAGTAAATTCATCTCTTTTCTCTGCCAGGTGTAGATTAGGTACCATTTGCAGAAGATATCTTTGGAGTTATATCAGTGATCTATCAATTGTTCCGCACCATTCAACACCCTATTGACCATAGCATAAGAGTTCATCTTTCCTGTACTGAAGTTACAAATATTGGAATGAATAGATAAAGGAACTTCTGGGATATGTTATAGTGTCCTTTTCTTTCTGCATTAATGTCCTCCTTCATCTTCCTCTGGTTTCAAATAAATGTCTCTTTCTGCAGCTGTAGGAGCAGAAGATCCATTTTTCCTACTCAAAGTGTGATGAGGAGACCTAGCGCAAGCCTTTTTTTTTTTTTTAATCTCATCTGTATCATTAAAATATGCAGATAAACTGGAGCTTTTCTTTCCATCACTTGTCTTCCTTTTTTTTTTTTTTTTTTTTTTCCTGGATTATAACATCAAGGTTTTGAGGTCTGCTTGCCCTCTAGCAGTTTTTCTTTCAGATGGGATTGCAGTACTAAACAGATGGTTGGGGAAAAGGCTTACAGCTAATTGTAAAACAAGGATATTTGATGGGTCACACCAGTGTCTGAGGTAGAAAACCCAAATAAAAGTGAGATTGCCTAGCAACAAAGGGCTGTCATCAGTAGCATACCCAGTGTGGGTGAGAGGTTTTAGGGGAACAGAGCCAGAGAAGGACCAGGTAGTGAGAGTGGGGATTGTTTAATAGGCACATCAGCAGCTTTCCTGCCACAGCATCACATTTTATAAAAATGAAAAAAAAAATCCTAACGACCTTCTCCCATCTCTAGCAATAAACTAGAGAACATGTAAAATAATCTGGTAGTGTTCCTCTCCTCCTTCCATCTATGATCCAAAACCATAACTACATACTTCTAAGCATGGAATTCAGATAGTATGCAAAAACAGTACAAGTAGAAAGGCAGAAGAAAGAACAAATGTTCAGGTTATACAGTAGGATGATCTAAGTTGCCAAGACATGACAGAGATGTTCATTGGCATTTTATCTCTAATGACTTCTACTCCTTCTTGTATTGGCTATAACTAGTTGTTATCTGTGTGGAAATCTCTTCTTGGGATGTAGTTACATCATTATTTTTCTGCAAAAATACCCATACGATATGGGATGGGTATTCAAGAACTGTTTAGGTTATGGGAAAGTTTCTTACAGTCGTTTGGAAATGGAGAAACATACTATCTAACAGTAGAAATGAAGGACTTCTAAACGTGTGTATGGGAACTGTTGAATCATGGCCCGAACCTCTGATTGAACACCCGAGGCAAGCACTAAGTCAGCCACAGGAGCACAGGTGAAGGCAATTGAGCTATGTGACCAGAAGGGGGTGGAGCCTGACTCCACCTCTCCTAGACCCCATTTAAGGGCTCACTGTCCCCAAGGAAGGTTTTTTTCCTGGAGATTGCTTCTTGTGGAGTTTTTGTGAGCCTATAACACTGGTGAGCACTTTCATTTATCTCTGATTATCTTTTCCAATGTGATAATCTTACCAGCCTAACTTCTCTGTACACTATACAACATCTGTATACTTGTTGATTATACACTGTGCTAGCAAGGTTTTAATTGCCCATGCAAGAAAACAATGGACATAAGGAATCTTATAGCAGTACAAGAGGTTTGCATCAGTCATGTTGCTTTTTGAATGTTCTCTTCTCTCTGCTACTTATTACAGAGGCAGTCCAGAGACTAGCTGTTTCTATTTCAGTGCCTAAAATTAGCTGGACTAAGCTCCCTTTAGATACTATCTGGGTGATGTGATGCTGAATCAGTTTTTCTGAATGTTATTTGTTTTTCTCCTCCAGACTAATCTTACTGCTACTTCTCTTGCCCTTTTTTCACTCTCTGTACCCTGCATGCAGGTAGATGTGTGTGTTTTATTCATATCCTGGTGTTACCCTTCTTCCGGAACCATTCTTCCCTTTTGTTCTTTTATTCCTGCCCTCAAGTAAGTGTACAATACAAGTGTGTCTGGTGTTTATTGATTTATGTGATGCTCAGAGCCTCCTCGACAGAGGACTTTTACATGCAGGGAACACTTCATTTATAACTAAAATACTGGGACCTCTTGTCTGGAACACAACAGCTGTATAATAGCACCAGTAACACAACTGAACAGCTTTCAGAGAGCAACTGAAGAATATCGCATCTAATTGAAGCAACAAGGGATTTTTAACTGGTGTGGGGAGGATGTAATTGCTTGTGCTGGAAGCTGGCCAGGATACTAGGGTTAACATTTCTTCTCTTACGAAACACATGCCGGAAACTTTAAAGGACTGCCACTAATTATAATTATCCCAAATAACATCGCTTAAACCACCTTTTACTATCACATAACACCGTCAACTTTATTATTATTAATGCATCCTTCAGACGGCTCTTTTTGCAGTCTGCTACACAACAAATTCACAGAATGCTAATGAAGCTATACCCAAATTGCTTTAAATCAGGCAGGAGAATGTCCAAAATGAAGACAACTTTCTGATTCAGGTAATTTTTATTTGTAATAAAGTATAAAACCATGAAAGATTATAACTTGAAAAGAAAAATACGCCTAGTGGGTAAGTGCATTTGGCTTGTGAATTCAGCTCTGCAGTGCTGAGTCTGTAAAAGAAGGAAGCAGAGATAAATCTCTCCCTTAATTTGTTGTAAATAGGCTGAAAAGATTCTTGTAAGCCTTGGGGATGAGGCAGTGAACCTTCGTCCACCTGAGCTTTATCCATCAGTTCCCCAGGTCTTCCCACTGAGATATCCATGCTCTTCCTGGGAATGCAGATAACAAGAGAAGACTTTGCTCCTTAGCTTTTTGAACCTCACAAATGCATTTAAACTTGCATGGTCAACATGGCTGCAGTTTCATTAACCACCAGTCAAGTTCAATTGAGGAAAATTTGACTCACTACATGTAAAATTGAAATGTAATTGCTAATGGCACACAGCAGATGCTTTTAAGTGCATTTTTTTCTGTTTCTCCATTAAGCATCGTTTAATGGTATATTGCATAACTTTAGATTAAATTAAAAAAAAAATACAGCTCTGGAAGTCTGAAATCTGTCAGTTATTTTGAATAACAGCCTGTGTGGGGAATAGCTGCCCAGAAGCACAATCAATGGAGACAGACATGTCCAAGCGCATAACATCGCCACATTCAGCTCCACAATGTCCATGACTTTCCCCTAAAGCTTTAGTGGTCGATATGTTTGGCTGTAGGCTCCAGAGAAGATGTGGTGGGGCTCCATCAAACCTGGGAAGGGAAGGCCAATTGTGGGTGCTGGGGAGCCTTCGATGCCTCCTCAACATGAAGCATGCCAGCGTGCCTTGTGGGCTTCAGTGGTGCTGCTGACACAAGTGAATTTCATGTTTCTGTAACCTGCTGAGGGAAGGAAACCTTGAGTGTTTGTTTGTAAGGATGTCAGTAAAGGCTTCTGCTAAACCATGGGGCTGAAAGTCAGGTGTTGGAAGCTCCTGTGGTGAACTCACAACAACACGCAACAACACCTTTCTTACAAGTCGCTTCCCCCAGCTCAGTCCCTGTCCATAAGAGGAGTTTAGTAAGGGCTCACATTCCTTCACATGCTTGGAAAGCTGCACCCAGTGGTTGATTTCCTGATGATTCTGTGGTATCAAATCAGATAGTCTAAAAGCAAGAACTCTAACAAATTATATTCTCTCTTCATAGAAAAGAATCATAGAATCATTAAATCAAGTTGGAAGGGACCCTTAAAGGCCATGTGGTTCAACTCCCTTGCAGTGAACAGAGACACACACAGCTCAGTCAGCTTGCTCGGAGCCCCATCCAGCCTGACCTTAGATGTGGTGGATGTTCTGTTGCTGGAAACCTCTCTGGGCAACCAATGCCACCATTATTATAAAAAAAACTTCTTCCTTATGACCTATATAAATCTCCCTCTTTTAGTCTGAAACCATTTCCTCTTGTCCTGTCACAACAAACCTTGCTAAAGAGCGTCTCCTTCCTTATTTCTTTCGGTCCCCCTTTAGATTCTGAAAGGCTGCTCTCAGGTCTCTCCAGAGCCTTCTCTTTTCCAGGCTGAACAGCCCCAGCTTTCTCAGCCTGCCCTCGTAGGGGAGGTGTTCCATCCCTTGGATCATTTTTGTGGCCCTCCTCTGGACGCGTTTCAGTAGGTCCACATCTCTCCTGTACTGAGGACTCCACATCTTGACGCAGTGATCCAGGTGAGGTCTCATCAGTACAGAATAGAAGGGCAGGATCATGTCCCTCCACCCACTGGCCACGCTTCTTTTGATGCCACCCAGGATCCGGTTGACTTTCTGGGCTGTGAGGGCACACTGCTGGCTCATGTCCAGCTTGCCATCCACCAGTACCCCCAAGTCCTTTTCAGTAGGGTCAGTCCTTTCTCCCTACACACTTTGTCTCTTGTGTCTTTAACTGGACATGACTACAACAATACTGGAAATGCATCTCAAAAGTAATTTATACTTAGACTAGGGGAAATACAGCCCTTCTTGCCTCATTACCAAGGTGCTAGCCAGAAGCATCAAGATGGGCAATTTGCATCTTCCCTGGGAGGGGCTCAGCCTGAGATATTGCCTCATATACTCACAGAGTTACTAAGATGTGGGCTTGCTTTCATGTGTGTGTTTTTGTAAATTATTTCCTTCATTTCTCCAGAGCTAAAGGAGCTCTATGGTGAATGATTGCACTGTATTTGCAGAATTTATATTACCAGCATTTAGATCTGCGGTTCAGATGTTTCATTCTACTGAAGATTTTGAAATCTGATTTTCTTCTGAAGAGGAATGAACTTGAATGTTTTAAAGCTTCACAAAGTCTTTGTGAAAGAACTTATGAATAAATGTTTTAGATAAATAGAGAGAATTCAACAGAGTGCAATATCTTATGTCAGTGCTTACTTGTTTTTCTGTATTTATATATATAAATATATATATAAAAGGTAGGCATAATTGGAGAGGAAATACATTTATGCATTTAATGAGGCATTTTTATTAATGAAAGTAATAAACATGAATAAAATATAACATTGCCTAGTCCATGAATGTGTGGCCCCATCAGAGTTTCTTTATCCAAGTCTCTTAAGGAAGCTATTTAAGCCAATAAGTAACTCAGCCTCTAACACACAGATATCCACCAGCCTGCCTCAGCTTGTGGAGCTGGGAGGCTGCTCAAAGCCTGGCCTTCTAGCTGCTGAGTTAAGCCTGATTTGGAATTCCCTGAGAGCCCACAAATGTGGTGTTTCAGGGACATGGTGCCAAATGTGGCTGTCCTATCTTTTCTGACTGTGTTTTGTATAATGAAGTGGTGGCTCTCCCCAAGCTGGCACAGCACTGGGTTGTATAGTGGGGGCCGTGGAGGTTGCTCTCCTGCCTACCACGAAACTCCCAACTCCTACCTTCTGTGACATGGGACCTTGCGGAGAATGCATATGAGAAGCCATGAAGCTTGTACTGTGTAATTCACCACCACAAGCCCGCATCCCAGGAAAGGGTGAGTTTTTTTGTGGAATACATATGTTTGGCTGCTGATCAGTGCTGTTCCATGTGGTTCCAGTGCATGTGTAGGGAGCTCAGCTCTGGTGCTGCAGTTACTCCAGTGGCTCGTTCACACTGCCTGGGCCATTTGGAGCTTGTTTACCAACTGACACACCGGTAATTTTATATTGAGTTTCAATCAGATTTGTTTGACATTAGAAATTTATGCTAAAAATACCTTTAAAAGCATGCTGCAAAGCTCCTACTGTACATCTAGGCTTGTCTGGTGGGCGAGGTAACCTGGTCTGGGTGCCTGAAGACTCTTGGAAGCAGGTTGTGGCCCTAACAAACATCAGGCATTAGATGCTAAGTTAATACCGAGGTGTTAATTCCTTACTGTATGGTATAGATTTTATTTTATCTGAATCTTTATCTAGAAAATATCAGAAATAATTTACACCATAATAAAAGATGCCTTAGAAGGCATCGAGCAATCCCTAGACACTAATGCAATGAGAAAGAGGAAGAAGAAACATTGAAACTACCTATGCACTATAAGTCACACAATGCAAAGTGTGTGATGTCTCTGTGTATTAACTAGGACATTTAATTACAGACTGAGTAGGTTACACTCAACTACAAAAGTCATCAATACTTGTGCAGATAAATCCTGGCATAGTTCTGTGCAATAACAGCTGTAGAAAAAAAAGGAGATGAAACCCACCTGCATTATTAGATCTTTAAAAATTTTTCATCCGAGGTGGCTGTTTGTTATTCTAAATGAATCATTAACCTGACATCTTCACCAATACAAAATGTAAATGTGCAGAAGAACCTCATTTTTAAAAGCTATTTACAGCCTTAATTTCCTTTCAATTTCCAGGGGCTTATGTCATCATTACAAAGTGCCGGACGGAGCGTGCATACTCAAGGACTGTGCAGAGCCCGGAGGCAGTGCTGCAGGCACCGCTCCCCCTGGGGGATGTTTCTTCGAGCTGAGGAATCCCAGTAACCAGATTAATACAATCCAGCCATTCAGAAACCACAAGCTTTACCAGATTTTCCTCCCTTCCCCACCCCATTTTTATATTTGAAGTTTTGCAGACAGGATATTTACCTTTCCAGCTGATTCCTGGTGTGGAGGTAATTTGGGCAGCGGGATAAATGATTACTCTGTCTGAAGAAATGTGTGCCTTAGAATGAGCCCACTATCTTCCCAGCAAAAGCTTACACAAAGGCAATTTCTGTACTGTGAGGAAAAGCGCGTTTTGACCAGGCAGGGACACATTGCTGTGGGTCTGTATGATATGTGTAGAGGAAATCAGCCCCACAAGTGAGGGCTGACTTTTTCTGACTGCACCTGGGCAGCTTGTCCCTGTGCCTCAGCATCACTGTGATTTCATAGCGGGAGACCCAGCTTTGGCTACCCCTCTCTGTATATGCTGTCATCTTTTCCGCTGGCCACAGTGTTGCACTGTAAATCTCTCATCCGTAGCTTGTCTGTAGGCTTTCTTCTCTCACTTCTCCTTCATGGAAGAGTGATCTCCACGCTTTGCTGCTGCCTCCTGCACTCCGTAACTGGGATGAGATTTTAAGGTTTTTTGGATATGAACTGTATTTCTTCCAGGCTTTCACCGGGAAGTCACCCAGCAAAGTTCTTTTTGCCAACCTATATTCAGCTGTTATTCATTCACCTTTTTGTTTTGCTGTTCCAAATAACACTGGCGGTCCATACATATTTTGTAACGTTGCCTCAGTGTGTGCTATTAGAGAATCAACAAAGGCTGCAGACCACTTTAAAACAAATAGGTCCAGGAAACATTCTGCCAAAGGCACAGCAAGGAAAAATCCTCTGCAAAATTCTTTTGCTCACAACCCCACTGCCTGCAGACTGTGCCAGCACTTGGGGTTGTCCAACAGCCCAGTGATCCAGAAGAGCCCAGAGGTCTCCTTGGGTGCTGTGTGGGGATTTACAAAGGGAGAGCACTCTTTGCAGGGAGCCTGGATGAGACCCTGCAGTGACTCTAACAGATCTATGGCTTTGGTGGTGTCCCTGAAGGGGAGTAGAAGTTACCGGGGCTGTGCAGAATATACCCACATGTTGCTGCTGACTTGAGACATAGAAGAGGTGTGGGCTCTTCCCTTTGCCATCATCACAGGGTGTCTCATTGCCATGGACAGGAGCTTGGAAAAGGACAACAAGGAGTTCTTGCAGCTTTATTCCCACAAATGTTCGAGAAAATGGGAAATGGTCATTGGGAACAAAAAGACTCCCCAGTTGTCTCACTTCACATTAGAGGAAAAAAAACCACTACACAGAACAAGGCTGGTAAGGAGCTCTGTGCCTCCAGTGAATTCCCCTCTGTACCTTTGCTTCATGAATAAATTGATGTTGTAATGAAACCCATCTGTCTGTGTCATTGGTTCCTTATCCAAGCAGAAAACATATCACAAAGATCCAAATTCAACTATTGTGTTTATACAACAACAATGTGGCTGTATTTTTATATCTGAGGTTAGGCAGTGTGTGCCAATTAGCTCATGCTACATTTGGATTGGGCTGGGATACGTAAACATCTCTTGGGCAAAATTCCTGCAGAATTCCTTGGCAAGGATACTCCAGTGCTCTTAGTGAAAAGTGGGTGGCAGGCAACATGAATCTTGGTTTCTTCAGACAGCTAGAAAGGGCTGAGCTAACATATTGGTATCCATAAGACTAGGTAGTTTCAGCACAGCTATGTTGAAAATGACTTCATCTTTTCACAGCAGTTTTACTCCAGCTGGTGGCTGGAGTAAAAGGAACAGCTATAAGGAACTGTAATTTCTGTCTGAATTGATCCTGTTTAGTTACCTAGCTTGGATTACAAGTACACAAGCTTCTTTCCTACTCTTTCTTTCTCCTTCTTTCCTTCCTTTTTTCCTTCTTTCCTTCTTTCTTTCAAGATCTATTAGGAAATCTACCCACTTATAATTAAGAACTATTGACTATTTTTTTTCATCAGATCATAGATTCAGGATCTGAAAGTACCAGCACTATTACGTAGCCTGGCTTTTAGTTATAGCACAAGTCAAAGTCAGATGCTGTTTCCTTATGAGACTCCAAGCATCTGTTGTATCCATGAGATGTTTTATAGAAACAAATAAAAGATCAGACATGATGAAGAATCCATCAGAGGACTTGTTAATTTGTTCTATATTTTCCCTAATGCTTAATAATGTGCCTTATTTACAGCTTATCTAGCTCCTATTTAAAGAGTTAGGTATCAGCATCTTCTTTCCTCCTGCAGTATAGAGTAGTTGTCTACAGGAAATCTTGTAGATCATGAACAACATCTTTTCGGTCTCTTAAATAAACTTAATGAATAGAGCTCTTTGAACATCTCACTAAACATGGTAGACAACAAATTACTTTTGTGGCCTTCTTCTGAGCCTTTTCCCATTTTTCAGCATTATCCTCCCAACACATATATCTAGTCCCGACATGTTGGTTACAGCTGTAGTAGTAACTTAAGCAGGAAATGTTTCTAGGCTCTTGAACTTGGTTGCCCTACTGTCAAATTGTCAGTGCAGGCCCTGGTGTGGTTTTGGCCTGAGCCAATGAGGCAGATTGGCTTGGGCCACACATCTGAGTGTGGTTTAGGGCTAGTGCAGGCTAGCAGCGATTTTCAACAGGCAGCTTGTTGCAGCCACTATGGTTTAGAAATTAAGATAGATTACAGGTTTGTATATGGACGATTTTGTAGTAGTCATCTTTGGTGCTAATGGGTAGCTCATATGCTTATTGTTTACTGATAGAGACACAAGTCAGTCAGCCCTCTGTGTGACTCTGCTACACTGTATTTTGAGAGGCGAATACCACCTTGCTGTTCTCCTTTGTTCATGACTCCATATTTACACTTCTTGCTATCCAATCACCCTTGAAGCACGTGGTGATTTTGTTATCTACCACAGTCCCCAGATTATTTCACTGCCCAGGGATCCCAGGATATTGGATCTTATGATAGTAGGTAGCGGGGATACATTTTGTATTTCTGAAGACATTGTTTTGGATTTGAATATGTATGATATTTATGTGAACACCCCTTAAGTGTGTGTTTAAGTTTTCCTACACAGACATTCAGCTCTCATCACAATATATCACTTCCCACAATGGGAAATTATTTTATAATTCCTTCCAGAAAGTAGTACTAATAAAAAAGATAATGAGAAACATTACACCAAGAAATGATTGTTCTGGTAACTCCTAGGAATCCTAAAATTTCTGTAGGGAATGGTTGCCCTTTGCAATTAATGTTTGAGATGTACCAGATGCCCTACTGTTAACCCATTCCTTTGGCTGCATCAATGTCATATAACCTCTCAGTTTCAGATCCCAGTATTCTCTTCTTCCACTACAAAGTCCTTGTCAAATTCTGTTTGGTCAATCAAAATAGCAATGCCCATGCTAGATGTGTCTACAAATTAATAGAATCATAGAATCATAGAATATTCTGAGTTAGAAGGAGCCCACAAGGATCACTGAGTCCAATTTGATCACTGGGAGAAAGCTTTTAGAGAAAGACTGTCTCTGTCTTGGGAGGGTCATCTCACTCTCGTGCATATCTAGTCTGAAGCAGAAGTATTTTTTTGGTAGTTTCAAGATCCAAGCTACATTTTTATCATTCATCATCATCTGGAAAGTGCTTGTGTTGCAGCTTCGCACTATCCTGTAACTAGTTCACTCAATGTATGTTTCACGTAATCTTCTGAGAGTTTTCAAGCTGGCAGATAGGATCTTCTGAGGTTCTTAATGTCTGTAAAATTTGTTCACCTCAGCAATGAATTAGCTCAACAGTAGGTTATTACATCTCTGTTAATGTTGGACCATAGAATGATCTGTGGGGTGAAGATCAAAGTGGGTATATGTAAGGACAAAGCTGGTGGCTTAAATTAACCTATTTTTACTTCAAAATTGTATTGCAGTAAGATTATGCAATTGACCAGCTGACAGGTAGCAACTTTTAAAAATGTTAATCAACCACTGATTTGACTGCTTACAAACATACTGTACCAGAAAGTATCTTTGTGCCATGTCTCAGTCTATATTTAATCTGAATTGCTGTTGACTTCAGAGGGTAAAAGTGTCTTAGTAGAGATTGCAGTGAAATTTCAATATAAAATATTTCTAGAACAGCATTGACACTACTGTTTTTCATATGTTGGGTCATGACCAACTGGGGTGCATTTGGAGAGGGAAGTTTTCAAAAAGCAAGGCTTCAAAGTGTAAAGAAGAGAATAATTAAGATTGGATATCAGGGGAAGTTCTTTACCAAGAGAGTGGTGAGGTGCTGGAACAGGCTGCCCAGAGAGGCTATGGATGCCCTGTCCCTGGAGGTGTTCAAGACCAGGTTGGATGGGGCCCTGGGCAGCCTGATCTAGTATTAGATATGGAGGTTGGTGGCAGGGGTGTTGGAGCTTGATGATTCTTGAGGTCCCTTCCAATCCAAGCCATTCTATGATTCTATGATTTCCTATTCTGAAGAGGCGGTGGTGCAGCATCTGAAGTGCAGGAGATCAGAGATCCTTACATTGCTCTTGCTGAGGGCAGAAGCCTCGTTCTTGCAGAACGGGGAGGGGTTACACTGTTGATCAGAGGGATGGGATGGTTTGGATGGCCTGCCCTTAGAAGAGCTGAGCAGGTTGCAGGAAATGTCAAAAAGATCCTCGAAGTGGGGGAAGCCTAAGCTCATTAGGGATTCAGAAGCCACATCATAGATACCAAAGATGTATTTCTGCTTAGTAAATTATTTCTTCCACATATCCCAAAAAAAGAAAGAATGAAACCATGTATGTAAATAAGTTTACAGATACTGGAAAGCACCTGAAATTTTAGTACTTCATCAGAGCTCACCTGCAGGTTTCCTTCCTTCACCCTACAGGACTTTTCTATCCTCTTCCTTTTCTTCTGCTTCTTTCTTTCTCCCCCCTTGCATACTGGTAAGCTTTCGATTCCAAAGATTTTTTTTTTTTTTTAATTTTTCCACAGTTGTTAATGCATCAAACTTAATATTCCCACGTGCATGTTAGATCCTAAAATCCTTGGCTTTTTACAACTAGAAAGAAAGAAAAAAGTCATGGCTCTTCCATTTATATGGCTATTGATAGGTGTCTGAAGTTGTTACTGCCAAACTCGGGAAGAGTCTGTCCTGAGTAAATGCTTTGAGACTTGATCTGTGATTTTTGAAATGCCTTTGCGTTGTGAGATCAGATGTGTAGGAATGTGTTTGTGTTTATTTTTTACATGAATCCCACTGGTAGAATCCTTAGGGATTTGCTGTATCAAAGGTATTAACGAGAATATTGCCCTTGGCTGCAGTTTGAAAGAGAGCACTGTGAGACAGGGACAGATGAAATGTAGGCAAATGAAATGTAGGCAAAGTGGTGACTCTTATAGGAGAGAATGGCAAGAGTCTCATAGTTTTGNCTGATGGTGGCATATGAACAATTAAATAGCACCATCTGCAGGCCCTGCATGCCCCATGGCCCACCCAGCTGCAGCCGGGTGCCATGTCCCTCAGTTATGTGGACCCTGCAGGCCTGAAGAGATGTTTGGGCAGCAGATAGGTGACAGGGAGCTGGAATGAGTCAGAGGTGGCTTGCATCTTCTGTTGGGTGAGGGACAGCGATATCATCCTCAGCGCTGCAGTGCAGTCCTGGAGTCAGAAAATGGCCATTGGGGATGGGCGGGTAAGCTGGTGGTTTGCTCATGTCCATGTGGGTACATTAACCCATTCTGTTAATTGCCTTGTTTTACCCATGCTTGAGGGAGGGTCAGTTCTCTTGGTTTAAATCCTGGAGGCTTGCTCTGATCTTCACACTGCTGTGCTGCTTGAGCTTCCCCTTCCCAGAAAAATGCAATACAGGGGGAGGAGGTGGGATTCGTCCCCTGGCTGGGAACCTGCTCCCTCTCAGGCTCACTTTTCCATTAAAAGAGAAAAAAAAAAAAAGAAAAAAAATACTTCTTCAGTGTGCAGGTGAGAGAGAGCTAGAAAGAGAGAAAGCAAGCGAGTGACAAACTGATGTTATGTTGATAACTTTCCCTTTAAATCACAAACTTCTTTTATTTTTAAGCCTTCTGCTGCTGGCACATTAAAATGTCTGCTATATCCCTGACTGCTCTTAAATCATCGGCACTACGTTGTGAACATTTTTCTGCTGATACTTTCCTTTTACTAATCTGTCTTACAGGAATCCTGCTAAAAGAACCACGACTGTTTCCACCCCTTTTTTAATGCTGAAGGTCTACCTCTCTATTCTCCAAAGGGCATTTTCCTGAAATTCACTGTGGGAATTTTGACTGCTGCCCAGCTGCATCATTCTAACAGCAGGCAGAATGAAGGCAAGTTTAATGTGTCCTCCAGGAATAATGCTGATACTTACCTACAAAAAAATAAAAAAATAAAAATCCCAAACCCAACAAACACAAACACTTTTGAAGAGTTGAACGCTTTAGAAAAAACCTCTTTGCAGAAGAAGAGAAACACCTATGGCTAAAGGTTAAAGGCACTGTGCTGCACTCTTGTCCCCTGCCCTCTGCAAGGACACAGGACACCCACGGTGTCCTTGGTGGAAGTAATGCTTCTGCCTGCAGTGGGGCAGCTCCAACTGAGTTCTCCAGACTCCTCACTGCCTCAATGTCAGCACCTTGTGACCAAAGTCACAACAGCCTGTGTCTTCCCTAAAAGGACAGCAATAGTACCCGCTTCAAGGGATGCATAGGTGGCATGGAGAACAGTGGGCAACTTGCTGCCAGCTGAGTCTTGGCCACTGTCTGTGCACTGCCCTGTGCCTCAGGACCTCCTGGGATTTCTCTGTTATGCACAATTTCAGCCCTCCAGTTCACAACAATACCTAAGCCACAGTTATCCTTCTCTGGTACTCTGGGAGTTGTATGCTCCAAGGATGCATTACAGTTCAAGTCTTCAACCTTGTACAGTCAGGCAAATCAGAATTATCATGGAATCAGAATCATAGAATGGTTTGGGTTGGAAAGGAACTTTAAGATCATTTAATTCCAACCCCCCCTGTTATAGGCAGGGACACCTCCCACTAGAACAGGTTGCTGAAAGCCCCATCCAGCCTGGCCTTGAATGCCTCCTGGGAGAGGGCATCCGCAGCCTCTCTGGGCAACCTGTTCCAGTGTCTCACCACCCTCACAGTAAAGAATTTCTTCTTAATATCTAGTCTAAATTTACCCTCTTCCAGTTTAAAACCATTTCCCCTTGTCCTGCCACTACCTGCCCTAATAAAAAGACTCTTCCCAGCCTTCCTGTAGGCCCTCTTCAGGTACTGGAAGGTCGCTATTAGGTCCCCTGGAGCCTTCTCTTCTCTAGGCTGAAAAGCCCCAACTCTCTCAGCCTGTCCTCATAGGGGAGGTGCTCCAGCCCTCTGGTCATCTTTGTGGCCCTCCTCTGAACCCACTCCAACAGCTCCATGTCCTTCTTGTGTTGGGGGCTACAGAACTGCACTCAGTACTCCAGGTGGGGTCTCATGACAGCGAAGTAGAGAGGCAGAATCACCTCCCTTGACCTGCTGGTCATGCTTTTCATGCATGCTTATAACTGTATATAATGAAAATATCTTAGAGAGAAAGCTCTGTCTCTAATGATCTTCTTGCATGAAATGCCTTGTAGCAAAAGCTGAAAAATAAGTTGCACACAATATTGGTATTCCAGTTTGGCTGAAGAGCAAAGGAAGTATTAATTCTATTGCAGAGGGCTCTGGTATGACCATCTGTGGGACATAGGATGCAACCATGGACATCACAGCTCGAGTAAGGGAACTTCAGCAGAAATTAAGTGCTGTGCAAGGGCTGGAGGTGCTGCTGTGCTTGTGGGGAGGCAGCATGACTAGAGGAACCCAGCATCTTCACCATTCAAAAAGGAGGAAGGAGGATAGGCTTGAAGACCATAAATAAATAGAGGCAGGTGAAAAGCTCTTGTTAAAACTAAAGGACAGTGTGTCATACAAACTAATGAGATTAAATTGGTCTTTAATAAGATTTTAACTGGAAATAATCAGCATGTTTCATCACAGGAGCAGTGGGATCCTTCTTGTCAGCAACCCAAAACCCTAATTACTCTTAAGGTGGTCCTAGGCAGCTGAGGGAGCAGCACAGAGGCTTTATACGTGGTCTTTTCTAGCCCTGTGTTCAGCCAACTCATAGAACTGTTAAGGCTGGAAAAGGCCTCTCAGATCATAAAACCGTCCCTACCATGCCCACTAACCATGTTCCTCAGTGCCGCATGTACACATTCCTTGAACACCTCCAGGGATGGTGATTCCACTACATCATCACCCAGGGGTGGGCAATCGCTTGGCTACCAGCTCAGTGCTTTCTCTGAGAGCCCTGTGGGGCTGAAGAAAATCCCTCTCAGCTGCCTGTGATTTCTGGCCATTAGTGTGACAACAGCTGCAGATCGATGTGCTGTGCACGATCATGTGGTAGCATTCTCTTCCACAAGTTTTTTGTAACCTAAATATACAAAGTAAGAGGGAGTAAGTTCTGTTTTACGCTGTTGAATGCAATGAAATTACACAGGGGATTCCAGTGCTCCTTAGTGACTCTCCGGCAGCTTCTGCAGGACTGCAGCACTCCCCTGGCGGCTGTCTGCCTCTGCTGACAGGAGGGGATTCCTCCAGCGTCGGGATTCCCCACCATGCTGAGCTCTGTGCCTCCTGTGTTTGGAGCCTGGTCAGATTTTATCTGGGAACGTCCTTCTGGGACCTGCACTGGCTCTGGGGAGCAGCAAGCTCAGTGCAGGCAAGGCTGTTTCCATGGGAAATTGCTGCTGCCTTCAGCCCTTCTTCTGGATGCTGGCTTAGGCACAGACTGTGGAGACCACACAAAGACAGCGTCAGTCTGCCTGCATCCATCCGTGCCTATATCTAGCAGTCTCACACTTGTGTCACCCCTCTCCCCATAATGAATATGAGTTACAGAAAGGACTTACGCTGGAAACTAGTCTCACTGGTGAAGCTAACCAACACTGCTAATGCAAGTCAGCAGAGTATGTTCTGTTCATCAAAAATTTGCACAAAACTTGTGCATGTATGATTTCCAGTCAGAATCCTTCCCAATGTGCCCTAAACAGCTGAAGAGGAAAAGGTTTACTCGTCAGAAAGGAGTATTTTGTTGCTTGCAGCAACATTAAATGCTGCTGGGAAAGATTGTTATCCATTTGGAGGTAAAAATATCATGACCAGAATGTGATAGAAATGGAAATAGAAAGGTTACAGGAGGGTTAAACCAAGATGAGGATTTTGCAATGTGCTATTGCGGAAAACCAGCAAACTTTGCTTTTAGTTCCAGCTCCCAAAATGATTAGAAGTGAAACAGAGCAGATATTTTTCTAAAATGGACCGCAGTTTGTGCTGAATATTTAGAAGGCAAAGCTGTGAAATTCAAGCACTTCCAAAGCATACAATTGGGTTCTGCCTTCAGAAATGCCTAATGGTGAATTCTTTTTCTTTTGCAGTTTATGGGCTGTGATGGTGTTTTAGACGTTGCCAAATCTAATATTGCAAGAGTGCAGAATTACATGTTCTATGACTTGAAAGACTGAGAAGGCTGAAAGCATTAACATTTATTTCCTGTTGCACCTGAAGAAATACAAGCCTCTGCATTCATGGGGCTGGAACGGGAACAGTAAGGGACTCAAACCCCTGAACCCAACATGAGTTTTGGAAAAAAAAAAAATACGAGGAGGCACTATTTCTGTCCTTGATTGTTTCTCTTCTGCTCTTCAGAATTTCTCATTAGCTATGAATTAGATGGAAAAGAGAAGGCTGAGGTACCTGTAAAAGGGTCAGTTTGCTGTAGGTCAGCCTCCATGCCCTCTGCAGTTGTTCAGCCAAGGAGAGGTCTAAAGGTGATTACAGCTTTGGGTCTGCTCATGCAGACATGGCGCAGTCTGGGGCCCTTCATATACCCCCTGATCTCCTGAAGAGCAGTCCCCAGGGAGGGAAGGGAAAGAGCTGTGGATTGCAGCTTCAGCTGCTGTATTTCCATTTCACATCAAATGAAGGGAAAACAGAAGCATGGGAACATGGACCAACCCCAAAGCCTCCTCTTCCCACAGACATGCTCTAGCCAACTGAGAGATCGGTTGGCAGAGGCTGAAGGAGAGTCATGAGCCAGATTGCTCCTTCTTAGAGGGCTGCACCAGCCTCATTCACCTCCCTCCTGGGCAGTCCCAAGGAGAGCATGGTGAGCATGTTTTGTTTGTATCTTGATTTTAAAGAAAAAATGCTTGTGCCTGCCCCAAGGCCTTGTTAAGCCCAAATCTTTCAGCAGTCTTCCTTCAGGAGCCCAAGTCCCATAGAGAAGATGGCTTTTCAGATGCAGGTCCACGCTTATATCATCTATTTGCTAGCTGAGCGCATGGAATTTTGACTTGCTGGTGTCAGGTGTCTGCCAGCTTTAGTTAGTGGTGTGTTTCAGCCGTGGTGATGATAACAGTGGGGGTCACCTCCACTAGTATGGATTATTGCAAGTGTGGCATGGAGGCTCTTGTTCATCGCTGGTGAAAATGCATAGCTAATGGTGGCAACTGCATTGAAAAAGGTTTTGTACCTGAGAATTTGTTTTATCAAATACTGTTATCATTCTCTTTGCATCTGTTGTAGTTTCTATAGAAATAAATAGGAGACATTACTTTCGGAGTGACCTACATAGTAAGGTTGCAAAAGGTGACACTGATAAATCCATTGTGGCAAGGCACATATTTATTGGAGAAGGGAAGAAGTTGCTCTCCTGACATCTCTGCCACAAAAAACGAGCTCAGTAGGTAAGGTCTCAATGCACTGATGTATTTCAATTCATAACTATTTGGGTAATGTCGATTTTAACAGATGTAGGGCACTTTGCAGAAGGATAAAACTGATGTATTTCTAAGGACATAGCCACAATCAGGATAAGTAATACACAAGCAAGAACAGACTGTACGTCACATGTAAGAGTGAAGAAAGATGTGATGCTTCACTAATGCAACACATGAGTTTGAAGCCCCACTGAGTGCATGCAGTTTTAAGCACGCTTTGAGAGAGATGAAATTCGGGTACCTCTGAAGAAGCGAAGAAGTGACAGAGGTATCAGTTCCCATTTGACAGCTTTGCTTATGTGGATGTACAGGGTCCTCTTCGCTTGCAGAACAAAGCCAGAAATCTGAAGGGGAGATTTGTTGCGGTTTTGTCAGTCCATTAATAAGGGCACAACATTGACTCTGGAGTGATTAAACGCAGTTTCTTCTGGCCTGCAAAGACTCTAGTACAAAAGTTCACATTTTCATTAGAAGTGCAAAATGGAACTATTGCACTTGAAAGATTCCATCATGAAATATGAAATATGAGCGTGGTCTGTGCGGAGAGATGCACCACTTCAGAGAAAGAAAGTAAAACTAATGCATGCAGATGCTGCTCTGTGCTTCTAGCTGTTCCCTGAAGAAACACTGGCAGTGAGGGTGAAGGACAGTGAGCAAGGTAAGGATACCAGAATCTGAGAGACACCATCTGGAAGCTGGCAAAACAGCAGCCGCTTCTGAAAGGAGACTGTTAGGCAAGATGGACTGCCTATATGACAAAACACACACACACAAAATACACCCTCCTCCCCCTCCATAAANTCTGTCTCTTCTCTTCCCCACCTATGCTTCCCACTCTCTCCTCCCCTTCCCCTCTCCCTGAAGGAAAAACACAGCAGTAAATATGTGCCTTAGAGGCATGGGGCTCCATGGAAAGAAACTTGGTGCTCTGACACTTGCAGGGACACATGCAGTTCTTCTTTTCATGCCTGTGGTAGTTGAGGGTTGTGCTGTGCAGCTGCCCAGGCTGGCAGCATCCCAAGGGGAAAATGAGGAGACCAGTGAGACTTCAGGAGATCATTTTTGGGCTGATGGATCCCATGGAAGGAACTGAAATGGGTGAGGTTTTCAAGCTACTTTTGGGGGATTAAGGATTCAGGCAGACTCTAGGAGAACTGCAAAAGGAATTGAAATTGCCAGGTATATTTTCAAATCTGGAAGACCTATCTGAACTAGTCTCTTTTCTTGCTGACCTGGAATGCCTGATGGTGGCATATGAACAATTAAATAGCACCATCTGCAGGCCCTGCATGCCCCATGGCCCACCCAGCTGCAGCAGGGTGCCATGTCCATCAGTTATGTGGACCCTGCAGGCCTGAAGAGAAGTTTGGGCAGCAGATAGGTGACAGGGAGCTGGAATGAGTCAGAGGTGGCTTGCATCTTCTGTTGGGTGAGGGACAGCGATATCATCCTCAGCGCTGCAGTGCAGTCCTGGAGTCAGAAAATGGCCATTGGGGATGGGCGGGTAAGCTGGTGGTTTGCTCATGTCCATGTGGGTACATTAACCCATTCTGTTAATTGCCTTGTTTTACCCATGCTTGAGGGAGGGTCAGTTCTCTTGGTTTAAATCCTGGAGGCTTGCTCTGATCTTCACACTGCTGTGCTGCTTGAGCTTCCCCTTCCCAGAAAAATGCAATACAGGGGGAGGAGGTGGGATTCGTCCCCTGGCTGGGAACCTGCTCCCTCTCAGGCTCACTTTTCCATTAAAAGAGAAAANAAAAAAGACCCCAAACGTACCTATCAGTCAGGACAGTTCAACTCCCATGTAAGAAAGCCTGCTTTTCATTAGTTGCTACTGGCGACACAAAGAGCAGCCTCACTGGGAGAACAAGACAGGGGAGAGGGCTGCAGCTGGCTTCTTTGTGCATCCTGTCAACACTGATTGCAAGGAAGGAACAAGAAGGATTTTGAAAACAAACTTGTGGTGGAAGAAATGTCTCCTGGAAAGGCCTGAGGGGATGCAGAGAATGCAGGAAAGCAGGTGCCTGCACAAAGCCTGGTCTTTCTGGAGCAAGTTTATGGGTGAGACACCTCCTGGGCTGTTACTGATGAAAAGTTTTTCATCAGGTTTAGAAGTCGTTCCTGTAAGTGTCTTCTAACCTAATAAGACAGGTTGCTTGTTCTTTTCAGCAAAGAATTCAGGGACTGGGAGTTATGGATGGACATTTTATGCCAAGAGTAAGACACTCCATAGTCAGACCTCTGCACGCTGTTAGGTTCATATCAAGAGCTTGGACTTCTGCAGCAGGGTCCTTGGATGGAATCATTCAATCATCTCTTTATCCTGGATTTTTATTTTTTTTGTTTTCAGAAGATTTGCTGAAAATCTGCATTTCTCAAATACAACATTCTCTTCCACCAACATTTTGTAAGGTGCTGATGTCTGCCTTGCACGAGGGAGACTGCAAAATGCCTCATGGAAGGGCTGAGTCATAGAAATTCAAAACAGACCAAAATAAATCCTGTCTCTGTCTCCAAATCCCCTTAGTTCTTCAGAGAGGGTTCCTTCTGCTTCTCTAAATCATGTGGATGGGCCTTGGAAGACCAGCTCTTGCCCACAGGGCATTTCCCAGTCTGCTTTCCAAGCCAGGAGCCGATTCTGACACCATCCAAAACTTCAGGTATGATTGAGATGTTTAAAGCACAAATTTTCCCTGTCAGATGAAGTGTATTTAATCAGCACAACGTCTTTCATCTTAGCTATGTTTCATAATGAGGCAGCGGTATGGGATGGCAGATTCTGGGGCACGTACATCAAACTAGGCTTGTTCTAGCTATGCTGTTGATATTGGCAAGCAGGGGAGGAACCATTAAAATATTTGGGTGGAGCAAGCATGCTGCTTTGAAGCTGTTTCTGTAGCATTTGTGGTACATTTAGTACAATTTGGGAAGCAGTGCGCTAAAGGAATGTGAAACAAAATTCTGTACACAGCTAAGTCATGAATAGTTAATGCAGCTGGATGTAGAATGGCAATTCTGTCTCACGGAGGAGTTTGATATTTGTTTTTATTCACATTTGGGATCAAAATGAAACATCCTGCAATTCTCCTCACAGTGTTAGAAGGAGGTTCTGGCTGGGCTGCACAACAAGCTATTTGGGAAACATTGACCCTGATAGTCCTGCTGCCAGGAGATGCAAGATTTCCCATTCTGAGGACTGGCAATTTTCTTTTCACCTGGCTGAAGTTTCAAGACCTAGAAAAGGGTGCATTGTCCAAATAGCACCCAAGAGTGCCTCCACTTCTCTCTGGCATATCAGATCTTAAGATAGGCAGGGAATGTTATCCGGTTTATGACAAAGTTGATTTTCACCTCCACTGCATGCTCTGTGTGTTCAGAAGAAGCGGATACGCATTCCTTTGGCCCAGGAGTGTTCACTGAGCTCTACAAACCCTGCTGGCTTCCTACCTGATCCTATGTTGATGGGCAGCAAGAGGCTGTGCAGGGCTGTGCCCAGGCAACAACGGCTGCCATGATGTGGCCAGGACACTGCTGAGCCCTAGGTTGTGTGAGTGGGAGGCTCATGGTGGTCAGACATATGGGCATGCAGAAGCTGGCTTTTGAGCAGAGGGTGTGCATGACTCCAGAACAATGATGCTTTAACAGCTGATCTCCAAAAACGAGATGCTGAAGCTATTTCTAATCCCCACTGTGTGCTCTTTGGAGAAATACGATGAAGCAGTTTTAACCACATGGACAACGAGCCAGCAAAGTCTCATTATGACTCAGAAATCTACATCAGAAGCAGCATAGATGTGCCAAAATCTTTACTGAGAATACAAAGAGAAAATGAGAAGTGATGCGCTATGGTTTTTTATCTTACCTCTTCACAACTGGTCCATTTTTCTACAATGGCTGGGTATACAAAAATAAAATTTGATTGTAGGAACAGTCTGGCTGAAAGGAGAGAGGGGTTATTGAACTGCTTGTTAGTGGGTTTTTTCTTTTTGCCTGAACTGGATGTAAAAGTTAATCTGCGGCAAAAGGTCTCACAGCAGGAACACGTTTATGAAAATCACTTGTACCAATTAATTACTGAAATTCTCGTTGCAGCATAATTTTTCTGCCTTGAGTGAAAGAAGAAAAAGTGTTCCTACATTCACCACAGACTCACATATTTGGAAATGTGCTGGACTTTGCTGTTGTTTTTAAGTAAAACTATAACCAGCTCACTGCTATGAAATAAAGCAAATGCTATAAAAAAAGACAGCAATACAGGAAAGAGTATTCTGGACAACGAAATCGTGTGCTTGCTAACAACTGTAAGGATCTATGACTAGGAAAAGCATGTCAATAAAACAGTTCATTATTTTACCTCTGAGTTGACAGTGAAATCTTGATTAAATAACAATTCCCCATTTGAGCAAGCAAAAGAATGAATCAATACCATTGACAAAAAATACCCTTTCTTTATCAGGAAGGAAAAAATGTGTCAGATGTTATCTCTAAGTACACTGCGCAGTGCCCATATAGCTGAAACAATAACCACAGCTGTAAAAGGAGGCACATCTCTTTGGAGATGAGTTATTTTCCAGGGTGCCGACTGTTGTCTTTTTGAAGAGGCTAGATGGTTGCACACTGATTTAGGAGAGTTCATTAATGCACTGCCCTCATTCTTTTTCTTGTCAGCTTCTCTGCCACCATTGTTCTCTTTAAATTGAATGATACTCCAATGAATGTACCCTCTATGTGCAGTAGTATGCACTTGTACTTTAAGTACCCAGCCGGGGGCAATATTTTGGTGGGCTAAAAGTCCCACTGTATTTGCCTTTTGATGAACATTTCAGTAGTGTTGGCTTAGGACGTATACATGAAAGCATAATTCATTATTACTTGTAAAGCTGGGGAAAGTGATGGTTTCAGAAGTCCAAAGTGTGGGGGTTTCCTTTTGCACTCTGTTGTTTTTCTGGGCATGGAAACCAATGGTGCTGCTATTCTTGTTTGGAACTGAATTTCTAGAAAAGATGGCTTAGCTACAGTAAGTCTGCTGCATAGGCTGAGGGGAAGCTGGAAACTGGGGAGGACCCCGTTGGTAAATACCTGGGCAGGTGACCCAACTTGGGGGTCTCCAGTTCCTTATCTTAACCAGGAAGGCAGGAGATAGAGACAAGCAAAAAACCTGGCAGGACTCAGCACTAAGCTGGAAGGAAATGTCCCAGCAGAGTCTTTTCTGGGTGCTCAGTATTCAACCATCTCCCCACCTTCTTCGAAATGCTTTTGTATTTAGGAACCTCAGCTATTTCCTACACACAGAAAGAGTCTAGATTTCATACAGCTAAGTGAGATCAGCCCCCAGTGGCTCTTGAGACAGAAAAGGAATGATGCAGCTGAGGAGGCATATATTAGAGACACATCAATGACATCACATACAATAAATCAGTGATGGAAAAAAATGATTTGCTGTATGTATTAGAAAAATTATAGAGACTGCATCTGAGATTTCAAGATAAAGTAATCTGAAAAGAAATCAATCTATATGTGATTTAATGGTGGCCTCTCACCTATAAAACCATAAATAGAAATATTAAAAAGGGAATGACAACAGAAGTCAGTGGAGCTTGCAGAAGCTCAAGGATCAGCAGTGTTGTGGAAGGGTGAAAACCCTTAAGTAATACCTCTGGGCACGATGGAAAACAATAGGATTTAGAAAATGTCAATGAGATTAAAAGAAAATGCTCAGCCACTTTCCTAAAGAAGAAGGCTCTCAAGGTTAAGCGTATACTTGCAAGGTTTTGTTCATCTGAGGCTTTAAATCTCCCCCACATGTGCTTCCCTCTCCAGAGACTATAAACATTACAGATTGAGTGAGTTTTCACCATTTCCTTTAGGTGGTTTAACTCAGGCTAAACTTCAAGGCTGATCCTTCATGATGACACAAGGACCTCTAGAGACACTTGATTGCTTACACTGCAGCAAACCAGCAATGAGTACACTATTTTTTTATTTTGTCATTTCCTTTAAATTGATTAAAACAAAGCTCTTCCTCTTCTCCCCATCTCTTCCCCATTAGAATGATCCTCAAAGCCCCAGCCTTTTAAAAGAGAGACAGTTAACTACCAATGGTCGTTCACCCTCTCACTGAGTCTACATCTTAAGCTCTTGTGCCTGTATTTTGTCTAAAACTCAGTATTTCATTGAAATAATAAAAATAATCATTAATAATACCAGTAATAATAATAATTAAAAAAAAAAAAACACAGCAGTGAAATCATTATTAGTGCTATTTCTCAGAGCAGGGATACTTTAGGATGACGATGATCCTGCTTCCATGGAAATTGGTGGCAAGCCCACAGCCTGTTGCTAGTTTTGTCTATGGGAACAAGGTCTTACTTCTTCATTCAGGAAAAAGGGAGTGCTGCTACTGGGAAACCTCTGACAGCAGGAAATGCTGTTTTACATTTTGTGGCACACATTTTGTGGCAAATATTAACCAAGAAAGCAGGTAAATCTCCATTTTTGGTGACTTTTTTTTTTAAATGTCTGTTGCCAGAAATAGTGATTGGGGAACATATTTGTCCCATCTCCTTGTGTTAAGTGTTCTCAGTGGTTCTCAGTTCTTACAACAGTGCTATGTGGACAAGACCAGACTGCTGTCTTTCACCCATTTGTTGAGGTGAGGCTGCAGAAAGTTCTCATTTCAATAGCAGAAACTGTCTAAAGTGGAAATGAGACTGAGGGATTCCTACACAGAGTGGCAGTGCACATCCACCCTTGTTAGATCCTTTCTAATTCGTACTCCTTTCCTACCCCTTTGTTGTATGTTTCTCTTCTGATAAAAGGCCTTTGAAGGAGGAGCAGCAGAATGACAACGATTAGCTGTTTTACGAACTGAATGCATATAAACTGAATTGGCAGAGGAGAGAAGAAGAAGATCATGCACTCTCTAGCTCTCAAAGCTGTACTCCATGTGGTGGCTTCATTTTGAAATGCATTTTTGTACATCTAATTGAAAGAGACATTCTATTAATTTCTGTCATTAGATGAAGATGGTTGTATTGCGCCAGGATTACCAGGGAAAAAAGACATAAATGAGAGCTCAGAAAGGTATGAAATCATCATAGAATCATAGAAAGGCTTGGGTTGGAAGGGACCCCAAGGGTCATCAATTTCCAACAACCCTCCCACCTCCAGATCTGGTACTAGACAAGGTTGCCCAGGTCCCTATCCAACCTGATCTTGAATTCCTCCAGGGACAGAGCATTCACAGCCTCTCTGGGCAGCCTGTTCCAGCACCTCACCACTCTCTTGGTAAAGAACTTTCCCTGACATCCAATCTAAACTTTCCCTCCTTGAGCTTAAAACCACTCCCCCTTGTCCTATCACTTTCTACCCTTGTAAAAAGTTGATTCGCCTCGTGTTTATAATCCCCTTTTAAATACTGGAAGGCTGCAATGAGGTCTCCTTGCAGCCTTCTCTTCTCCAGGCTGAACAAGTCCAGCTCCGTCAGCCTGTCTTTGTAGGGGAGGTGCTCCAGCTCTCTGATCATCTTTGTGGCTTTCCTATGAATCCTCTCCAACAGCTCCACATCTTTCCCGTACTGGGGGCCCCAGACCTGGACACAGCACTCTAGATGGGGCCTCACGAGAGCAGAGTTGAGAAGGGCAATCACCTCCCTGTCCCTGCTGGCCACCCCTCTTCTGATGGAGCCGAGAATACCATTGGCCTTTCGAGCTGCAAGAATACACTGCTGGCTCATATTCAGCTTTATGTTCAGTTTTTAATCCACCAGGACCCCCAGGTCCTTCTCTGCAGGGCTGCTCTCAAGGAGTTCTTCTCCCAGTCTGTATACATATCTGAGATTACTCTGACCCAAGTGCAAAACCTTGCACTTTGCTATGTTGAACCTCATTAGGTTCACATGTGCCCACCTTTCAAGTCTGTCGAGGTTCCTCTGGATGGCATCCATTCCTTCTAACGTGTCAATTGCACCACTCAGCTTGGTGTTGTTGGCAAACTTGCATAGGATGCACTTGAGTTCATTGATGTCATTGATGAAGATGCTGAAGAGCGCCAGTTCCAAGACAGACCCCTGGGGGACACTGCTCATCGCTGGCCTCTACCTGGACATAATGCCATTCACCACAACCCTCTGTCTGTGGCCTTCCAACCAATTCCTTATCCCCCAAATAGCTTACCCCTCAAATCTGTATCTCTCCAATTTTGAGATAAGGATGTGGTGGGGGGCCATGTCAAAGGCCTTGCACAACTCCAGGTAGATGACATCAGTCACCTTCCATTTGTCCACTGATGTCATCAATCCATCATAGAAGGCCACCAGATTGGTCAAGCCATGCTGGCTGTCTCAGATCACCTGCTTATCTCTCATGTGGTTTCACACATCTTCTAGGATGATCTGTTCCATGATCTTCCCAGGCAAAGAGGTGAGGCTCACCGGCCTGTAGTTCCCCAGGCCCTCCTTCCTCTTCTTGTAAATGGGAGTGACATTTCCTTTTCTCTAGTCCCCAGGGACTTTGCCTGGCAGCCACAACTTTTCAAATATGATGGAGAGTGGCTCAGCAACCACACTGCCAGCCAGCTCCTTTAGGACCCTGAGATGTATGTTATACGGCCCTAGAGACTCGTATACATTCTGTCTCATGAGGCGATCTTGGACTTGCTGTGCCCTCACAGTTGGGGGGGATTTACTCCTCCAGTTCCAACTTAGAGGCCCAGGGATGTGAGCTTCAGGGATGTGAGAAATACGAGAATCCTGACTGCCAGTATACACCATATTCTTCAGAAATGTGGATTACAGAAATACTTATTCTCTTGGTTCTCTTTAATTATGATTTATATTTGTTATTCCTTGCTAGTACATATGTACTGTATACCTATACTGAGCTTAGTAATTACATCCTTGCACAAGAATATGTCAGCATTTATAGGAAAATCAATGTCTGTTGCTGAAGAAAGAAAAAAAAACCAGCAATTTTCTCCAATTTTCTAATAATATTGAGAAAAGAAATGACTCTGAAAGCAGCACACTGTGTCAACTGCCAAGTTTTCTTGAAGACTTATTTTTGTTTTAAAAGCAAATAAATTGTAAAGTAACTTTGACAGAGCCTCTTCTTCAAAATCTTATTTTTCCAGAGGAGCTGATCAACTCCTTCATCTCTATAAACAAAATGAGGCCTCTCAGAAGCCTTTTTAGGCTTTTGCAATTCATTAGACACAGTTACTTAACAGTACTGAAAAGCTACAAACCAGTGCTAAAGCAGATAACTTGAAAAGACATGAAAGGAGAAAAATAAAAGCAAGGGTAAAATAAATTAGAAATTAAAAAGCGAATCTCAGAGAGAAACCTGTAGCAGCACAGCCGTTGCAAGTTTTACTTGGTGAGGGGACTTCAGGCCACAGGAAAGGGAAGTTGTGATCGATCACATAACTTCACTCTGGTAGGGCTTTGCTAGTCCCCAGCTGCAATTGCACAGCCAGTGGGCTGGTTCATTTACCCTGGCCTGGCTGTGGATGTGAAGTCCACCATCTGGAGAGCCCTTGGAGAACCATGGTGGTGGAGGGCTGCAGCTGGAGGGCATGTGCACATGCACTGTGCCTCACCCAACGTGTTTAGGCCCAAAGACATAGTGGCAAGGAGACTGTAGTTTATGGTTCCCAGAGGCAGAAACCATAAACAGATCATGAGATGAGCATTCAGTTCAAGCTAATTTCTGCACTTGGCCTCCTCTAAAATTGAAAAAAAGAAGCAAGCACCTTTGGAAGTATTTACACACCCCAGGAGAGTTGCCTAGCATAGGCCCAGGGGATTACTCTCTGAAAATGACTGCTCTTCTGCGGCAAGATAAGATTTAGACTGGTGTGTAGGCATCAAAGAGAGATTAGATCTTTCTGCAGCTCTACATGGATGGCCTTGTAGTCTGCCAGTGCTATTAAGTGAAAGAAAGTAACGATCTAGATGAGCCATCATGCAGCAATCGCAAAGCTGGCCTGCAAATAGCGGTCTCAGCGTAGAGAACACTGGCTTCTTGCCACTGCCAGCACAAATACTGGGTACCCCAGCTGGGATCTGCTCTGGAACTAATTTCAATTACTATTTCCCATAATGCTTTAAAAGACGTGAGAAAAAGAAAGCAAGCTTGCAGACAACACCATATCAGGGGCTGTAGGGAGTAGGGAGGGGAGGGGGAATAGCAAACACGCCAGAGGTTTGAATCACACATCAGAGTGTTCTTGACAAACTGAACAATTGAACAAATTGGTCTGAAATAAATGAGATGCTACTCAATAAGGAAAGGTGAAAAGTTCTGCACTTCAATAGGAATAATCAGCTAACTGCCAAAATAGAAGACAAAGCACGACTGGCTACAGAAAAGGAAATGAGATTTCAATGAAATGCTACCTGGGCGTGATTCTTACCAGAATTATTCTGCTGTGAAAAATGCAAACATTCTTCTGGCTATATAAGCAGACAATATTATACGTAAAATAAGAGATATGATTTTCCTTTGCTCCAGTCTTCCAGCTCTCTCAGAAAGCAGGTTCTATCCAGATTTTGTATGGCTCTTCAAGAAAACTATGGATAGAAAATTAAAAGAATTTGGAGGAAGATGAGGGATTAGGTTAAACAAGAGATATATATGATGTTTGAAGAGGAATGAAGGAATCAGTGTTTTTCACTCTGAGGAACTCCAGCTGACTGGACATGTCAAAACTGCCTCCACCCATGTGGATGTAGCTGCAGAAAATGAAAGACATAGCTGTGGACTGCACAAAAAATAATCGGAGCTAAACATCAAGAAGGGACATGGATTTTAGAAATAAAACATATTCTAGTAATCATGCCAAAAAGTATGCTTTTTAGGGAGATATAGATTGCCTGTCAAAGGGCATCTTAAAAAAATAAATTAGATTAAGAACAGTCGGAAAAGATGTAGACAGCTCCAAATGTTAGTCAGGACAACTAATTGGAGCCTATTAATCCTCTACAAACTGTATAACAAACTGAGGGAGACTTGGCTCCTGTCCCAGGCACCTAAGTTATGTGCTTAAACTTAGGCACCAGAGTGCTCCCAACAACAGTAAAAACCTAAAAAACAGGAGAATTATGTAGGACAATGTTATGTACTCAGTACTCTGAATTCTGACCAGAATGATTGCGTCAGGAATGTCTGCAGTGTTAGATTTCTTCATTAATCTGGTGTAACAAGAAAGAAAGAAAGAAACAAACAAACATAGAAGAGTGATGTGTAGGAAAGGGAATGAAAGCCTGAATCCACCAGCTGGAAAGCACTCTGGGTCTGGGAAGCAACTTGCACATGAAGCCAGGCTATCATGCCATGCCTCTTCCCCAGGAGAGTCCAAGACTATCCCAGGGAATCTAATAGAAGAATCACATTAAGTGGAACCCTCCAAGAAATAGTTCCATCACAATTTGTCTGCAGCCTTAAGTTATCTGATTCTATGATGATTTGCTTCTAGGCAAGCCTTTTGCTGCTATTTAGTCACTAATGTTTTTCTATGCAGAGGGTACCTGTCAACTCCAGTAGCTTGGCCACCATGACAGCTGCATCAGCACATACTGTGGTGGATGATCAACCAGCAGTTTACATTAATGGAGCTCCTATCTCCTTACTTGGAAGAAATCATAGCAGCATAAAACAGACTTTCTCAGCATATTCCCTGATAAAATTTTTGTAGGACAGCATGTCGTTCCTTGGTTCCAAGGAAGTATTTGCTTTTATGGATCTGTGTCATGACCAAGTCATTAGTCAAAGTAGGAAATGGTGGGAATGCATCTTAAATGCACTGCAGCATGGACTGAGGGCTAAGCATCAGGTATGCTCAGCCCAGCTCACCAGTCTGCATGTTTGCCTCTTGTATGCCTCAGCAGCTTCTCTCCACTACGTACAGTGTGGTGAGCTTTAGCCAAATGATTCTCACCACAGCATTATTAGCACTTATCAAAAAACTAGTATTGTGATAAATCTTTCCTCCCTGAGTAGCCTTTCTTCAGGTGCTTTTGCTATTGATCCAGTCAAACACAGAGGAGCTCAAAAAAGAGTGAAAGGACATCCATTGCTTCTGTTTTTAGGAAACTTTCAGGGTATTTTTGGCACATTCAAAATGAATTTTATGAATCATCTATGGAATTTGGTGTGAAAGCATGTTCTCTCTTCTCTGCGACCTACACTTGCCTGAAAACTCTTGCCTTAAAATGAGAGAAGAGGGAAAAATATACTTATTTCTCTTTCGGCATTTTATAAAATCCTTTCAAAAAAAGTACCTACTGCAGGCATCCAGCCCTGATGGCAGCATCAGCTACAGCAGCCATCATGATTTCTGCTGGTGAGTGCAGTAAGCTGATGCTGCAGCAGTGTTTCATGATGATCCTGAGGTGTCACCTGGCCCCTCAGGCCAGTGCACTGGGATTAGTGGTGTTCATGGTACTGGGCACTGTGACATGCCGTGATTTGGTGTCTGTAGGATGGCCACTGTCTGTCCTCAGCTCTGCTTCGAGGTAGAATTGTTGCATGGCTCCCAGCTTGGCCAGAAGGGCATGGGACTTCACTCGTTCCCTGGAGCCAATCCCCCTGATAGAACATTATTATGTTGAAAAATAACCTCTAACAGATTTTTACAGTCAGGATCATGCACTCTCGATGAGGCTTTGATTTGAACGATGTTTCCTTACAAACCTGGCACAACATTACCAGGAGATAGTCACAGGACTTCCACCCAAGGAAGGCAGGACCATTGAGGTAGTTTCTAACCTAAGAAGTGCTACAAATTTTGTCAGCATTGACATTCACCACAGTATATTTACTGCTTACTGGGGGGCAAACAGAAGGGGAGATTACAAATATGAAAATTTAAAGATATGTTGGGGCGTATTTTTAGGATTGTCTGGAAAAACATCAATCTTTTCCCAGTGAATGTCTGCTGGGGTTATCTGCTGGCCTGGCACTGCAGCTGAGGACTGCCAGACCATGTGCTGCTCCATCCCTGGGCCAGTCCAGCTCTCCTTTGTACTACATTTGCATTTCCAAGAGGCGCACGGTTTGAACAGGGGCTGTTTTCAGTTTTCAGCAATGTGCCAGACCAGTGGAGCCTCAAGCCTGGTCTGCATACCACCTGGGTAGAAAGATTTATGGTTGTTATCCTGGGATATGAAGATTTGTTGGTGATAGCCTGTAAGTACTTGCACAAAAATGGCAATTCTCTTTCCCACCTACAGATAATATTTTAAAGTTATTTTACACAAATGATACTAATTTGTTTATAAATGCACACTCTCTTTTATTTATAAAATGGGCATCAATTCCTTCAGAAGAGGTCTTCAAGTGTGGGCTGCTCCTGCTGTTTGTTGTTTCTGAATGATGAGAAAATGTGCAGTAATCTTACGCTTGCTTTTAAGAACTTCCATTCCTTTTCCATTTTAATTTTCTATTATTTTCTGCTATTTAATTCTGCTTCTGCTACTCAAAGCTGTCTAACAATGCGTAATGCAACAGTAGCTCACTAATATGCAGTAATGTTTAGAAAGTCTTTTGAAAATAATTAAATTTGCAAATTAACAAGTAGATAAACAAAAGGAAATGTGTAATCAGTCAAAAGGTGTGAGCAGCTCATTTATGTTGTCATCCATGATTTGCTATTTATGACAATGCTATGAATTCTAGCTGCTGTACTAAGGCAATTCTTCATGGTATACTCACTAGCCCATGCGCTGTAGCTGGAAGAAATGATGCTATTAATAGAAGACTGCAGTACCTTCCATTAAATCTTAGCTGAGAGGTGGGGAGAGGCTGCCAACTTTTGTTGCAGATTATAAAGTGTGCAGTCTAGCAAGTGCGTATTAGCTAGATGCAAGTTCAAATATATTCCTAGCTACGCTGAGCCCATTAAAATGTACAGACATTTAATTTTTTTTTTTTTTTTTTTTTTTTTTGCTGCTTCTACTGCCATAACAGAGAAATAAACATGAGTCATTTGGTGAAGCCATAGCAATGGTTAAGACTTCAATCTGCACTGTCAACGTGATCTGCGGTAATAATTGTCACTAAACATACTCAGTTGAAGACTGCTGTCTTTGAGCAGCGGTAGCATTTTAAATATGCTTTAGCTAATGTTATAAATGAAGGCAGAGCATGACCAAATGGACTCCTTTACAGAGCTAACTTTCATGCAGGGACAGGCAGCACTGCTGAGTCCCTGCACAGAGGTGGGCAGGCCTGCCTGACACAGGTATCCTGGAGGTCACAGTGTGGTGCTGTAGGGCCACCACCTGCCACCTCTCTGTCACTGGCCAGATGCTACTGCTTATGGGTGCCCTTGGCCATGCCTAGGGCTGTACTATAGGGCTGGTCTCGTTTATCGCCACTGTTCAGGGACTCAGTCATGCCCTGGCAACTCACCTTGCAATCGCCTCAAGAAGGTCTGAGCAAGATACAAAGGCAGTTAAATGATTGAAAAACAGCCTATCTCGGCTATCTTCTACCAAAACACAACGACAAGAGAAAACCTTGGACAAACTATCTGCAAAATCCCCAGAGTTTATTAATGTATGGCTTTTGTTTTGCCATAAAATCTCAGAGAAGACAAATAGCCTATTTTGCAAACAGCTTCTGTTTTCATGCATAAAAGTTGATTCAAGTAATTTGTAAAATACAGGTACACATATATTCTTTTCCTGACTAAAATGCTAGATTTATTACTCGCTATTGTTTTATGGGTTAATCCATTACCAGCACTGAAACGATTTGTTGTTCTAAACCCATCCTCTAGCAACTATTGTCACTTTGTTTTTACGTGGGATATTCTACTCTTTCTGAAATAATGAAGCTGACAGCTGTCATCCTCCATAGGTCTCAGCATTCAGGTCACTTCTCTACTGTATCCCTCTCCTCCTCCCCATGCACCACTCCCAGCTAGGCAATGATATTACAGATGCACCAGTCATTGGCAACTCTGAAGCAAGGCAACTCTGAAGTTGGCCCTGCTTTGAGCAGGGCTTGGATCAGATGACCTCCAGAAGCCCCTTGACTTATATTGTTCAGTAATCTTGTGATCACTGGACTCCTCTCTCCCTGGAAACAGTGAGCCTGTAATCATGGGCAGAGACCTCTAAGCTCTCACATTCACTACAGAGTTGACTTTTGCAGCTGTGCCTGTTGACTGCACTTATTTCTGACTGAGATCAGACAGTCAGAAAGCTCGCAGCACAGCTACTATCCAAAGCCCATCACGAGAGGTATCAACACCAACAAAAACAGGACTGTAGGAAACTTCCAGCTGGTATTTAAACATGCAAAACAGCTCTATCCGTAGGACCAGCAAAGGGAAGAACTGGCTATCACCCACACACACCCACACTAAGAGGTTCAGTGACTGACTGTGGCAAGGGTTCCACTGAAACTCCTGGTGGAGGACTGTGTTGGAAGGCCCATTCAGAGGAATCTCCAAATGCATCTTCACTCTGTAGTCAGGGTATATGCAAGTCAACAGATACAAAAAAAAATCCTTTTATTTTATTTTATTTTATTTTATTTTATTTTATTTTATTTTATTTTATTTTATTTTATTTTATTTTTTGTAATAGCATTTTTTTTTTCAGAACTGCTGATTGCAACACTGTTTTAATACATGAACAAAACCTGTAAGGCTTTGGGCTTGATCACTTTGTGAAGCCTTTGAACCTCTGCCTCTGTGTGGAAGAATAAGAAAATTGTTGAGTACTCACAGCTCTGCAATTTTAAATAAGGTTCATATTTTGCTAACTGCTTATTCCTAATCTTTGCATTCAAGAAAGGTTAATGGGATCATTGCAAGATCAAATGTTTATCTGACTGTGGATTAACCTTTAGTACTAACTCAGTTTCTTGCAAATACTGTTCAGTATGGATACCTGCTAACCATGCCGTAGCAGTATGGACAACAGTTCAAGCATTCATTAACTGAGTGCTAAATTATAGTGATAATCATGTACTTTTCAATCATTTCAATCCCTCCTTATTGCTCATTACAACACAAGCATAAATTATGCATTCAAACTTCAAAAAACTTAAGTGAGAAATAAGAATTATCATTTAAACCCACTCTGTGAACTTGACCATGATATAATTTTATTCTGCTTTGTGCTAAGAGCATTATAACTATCTGGGGAGGCAAAGATTTTCAGCTTAAAAATATTATTTAGGTATGCCATCTTCATTTCTTATCTAGACTGGTCTTTTTCTTTAGATTGTCTTCTAAATATAAGCCTCAGGGCCAAGGATTGCTGGAGAATTTCCTACCTTTTTCCTGCTTCTGCCTGAATCTGAAGTTTACTGTGGCAGCTTTATGTTCTCTCACTGTTGAAGTGTATTTCTATAAAGGGACCAGCAACCAGGATGTGACTCATCCTATAGCTGAGGAGTACTCAACATGGATGGGAAGCCCTTGCAAGGGCCACACCAGCAGAGGACTCAAATGTATTCAGCTCTCCTCTCTTTTTCACTGAACTCCAATAGCAGCACTTGTCTTTTACAGTCATGGGGAACAAAGAAGCCTGTATGTGTTGATCTGGGCTTGAGGCTGCTCTTAGTTATGTCAGGTTTATGAGATTACAATCTTTAGATTCTTTGTGTATGTACTGCGTGGTTATGGATTGTTCTTTTAGACAGTTCTTTTGGAAGATCAGCCCACTACTTTTTCCCATATTTTTGCTAAAATGTATACCTGGTTCAAAATTGAGGAGGAGAAGAAGAATAGGATTTAGAAGAGAAATATTTAAAGAATAATCTTTACAAGGGCTTTTTTTCCACACTGCTACCTTCCAGTCTCTATTTTGGACAGCCATGCTCAAAGTATTAACCCAGAACATAGTCCCAGAGACCAGATGTTGCTATAGATGCAGTGGAATTAGACTGGAGGAATCTGTTTCCTTGGCTGTTTGAAGGCATTTCTGGGGAGGCTAAACCAAAACACAGAAGTCACAAAATGGTTTGCATGCAACTTTGTCATTAATTGCTAAATAAAATGATCCTGAGATGAAGGTGGTCATGTTAGTCAGTATCTGTTCATGGTCTTTTTCATGTTCCAGAAAAAAAGTATTTATTTCCTTCCTTTACATAAATAACATGAAGGAGAAAAAAAAGAATGTAGTTTTGTTTGCTTCTGAAAAAATGGCCTGAGAAAGAAGACAATGGGGTAACATCAGTTGAAAAATGATGCTCACCGCCATCAGAAATGCCATGTGGATTACCTCTTTGGCTAGAGCCTAGACATAGAAAAGTAAGTACAACACATGAAATTTTAAAACTGTTGAGCAACTTCAGTCAAGTACTATATTCTACAACTTCCAGTGTTATTCAAGAAGCCTTATTTCAGCTACATTTGTTCATTGCCAAGTGTTAAGACATATTTTTAGCAGATGAAAACTGTCACTGCATGAAGCACCTAGGGAACATGCCCAGGAGGATAAAGGGAAGAACCTGCATACGTATTTAAGTAGTTCATCATTCTCAGCTCTGCATCTAGTGTCAGGGCAAATATTTAGCTGTGGGTTGTAGTAACTGACAATACAGGGTTTTCTCCAGAGGAAAGGTATTTCTTAGTGAAGATGCCAGAAACAGTTCATGAGTGAGCCTAGAGAAAACCTCGTCCTTGTATCTGCTTAATGTGCTTACAAGGCTGCATTTTCAAGAGACTTAGGGCTTAGGATCTTTTTTGGCTGCAGATTAGTTGCAACATTGAATAGGTTAAGTATCCACAGCAGAAGGCTGACTGAGGATTTTCCCATGCTTTCCAGGGATAACACATGGCCTCATTATCCCATAATAACCCAAGAAAATTTGCACACATTCCAGAAATTATATTTTCAAAGAAATCTTTCAAGAAGAAGCTGGTAAGAATGACCATGTTCCTTTGCTCCACAAATCCTTTGTTTCCACTCTTTAGATCCCTGCAAAAGTATTGCCTTTTGAGAGAATCCAGTCCATATCATTATTATGCTTGCTTTTAAGACTTAAAAATAATCACAAATAACTCATTAGCCTTTACGTTTGGCTCTTCTCTACCATCTACTGAGACAGGTTTATAATCCTTCATTTAATATGGAATTTGTACTGGGAAGGCTACAAAGAAAGGTTTCTTGAATGCTCTCCCAAGGATATTCATGGGTGCTTAGCCACAGAACAAAGACTTTATCAGCAGATATTTCCTCACCTTAATTTTAAAAAACATACATCAAATATTATGTCGGCTTTCATTAACTTTTGTAGACATTACATTACTCTGTATACAAGGAAATTTGCAGTGGGAAAAGCAATCTATTCTAGATGAATTTCTGCTTTTGGAATTTCTGATCCTAGAGCTCCTTCCTTCCTAATATGACCAAAAGAGAAAGATGGAAAACACCAAAAATACTAATACAGTAAGGAGACATAGTCTTTGCTTATCTCTCTTTTTCTATCTATCTATCTCCTTACTTACCAGTCTCTCTCCCACTTCTGATGACATCCAGAGCAGAGACACACTGGACTTCCCAGTCTGTCCCAGATGGATAAAATCTGTTTAATCCTGTTCTCTTCCATAATTCTTTTCATTCTTCTGATTTGGAAGAAGCAGTTTGTGACAGTTGCTATCATCTTGCAAGAGAAATGTGAGGATTTTCAAACATTAAGATACCAGCCAAAAATTCCTTCAGCTACCTGAAGGAATTGTTCCTGCTCTTTTAATTATCTGATTCTTTCACTTGGCCTTTTCTAGAGAAACAGCTGAATAAGTTCTTTCTTTAGTATTTCTTTTTGAGTGTTCCCTTTTAAAGTTCCTTTTCAAGTTTTTTTTTTTTTTTTTTAATTATTATTATTTTTCATCTTTCTTTTATTTTTGCAAAAATATTTCATAATTGTTTCCCCCCCAAGATCTACTTCAAACATTTTCAATGGACTTAGGTCAAGATGTAAAAGTATGAATTTTTAAAAGAGGCTAGAAAACTCCAGAGTCTTCATAATTATGAATGGCTTGCTTCATAGCCCAGAGCTGCTGAAATGTGCTGGACATCTCTCTCTTTGACTTGAAAACAAAGTGCCTCAAGTTGGAGCATTTCAGGTTTGATTATACCCTCCTAGCCAGAGTGCACATATGCATCCCTTCTGCTTACCCCCTAATGGGGAACCAGGCACCTGGCATGGTGCAAGTTCCCTGTGGAGGCTGGCATCGTACTGCACATCATGCACAGAATCTGGCCCTCCAAACAAAGCCCCCATGGCTACTCAGCTTTTAGAGTGAGGGCAGAGGAAGAAGAGACATATCTTACTTTTCATATAAGATATGAATACATGAAGATATTTCCCATTATAAGAGTAAATCCCAGATGCTGTGCCCCAGCAACACTGGCTATAAGATTTCCTAATCACTGCAATTCCTTGTTTCTAGCTGGACTCGTAGAGAATTGCTCATGCCTTGAGACAGTTCTGATACCTAAGAGACACAAAAGTAGGATTTTCTTAGAGTTATAATGGAAGCCAGTGTTTAGCCCACAGGAATGAGATGGCGGTACATAAATTCCTTAAGTAAATGAAAATAGCCTGTGTTTGAGTTGCTTATAAAAGTGAGACCTGTACAAAATGGATTCCTGACAGATAAGTACTCGTATCCTTCACTCTCTACAAATGCACTGGTGCACTTTCTTGACAAATTAATCATTGATATAAAACTATTTTATTAGAGGTCACACGCTTGCAGAGCTTCCCATGCTACTTTGTATAATCCTTTTATCATAGTATATTACTGGGAAAATTTTAAAAAAAGTGAGATGGCTGATGAAGTAAGATTAATTGGCTCTATGAAAGATCTGCTGATTAAGTTCGTGTTGTTTTGCAGTTGACATGATTTGCCAGGATAGCAGCATTCTTGATTTTAGTAGAAGCAACAGTAACTAATGGAAAGTGTTTCATATTATGGAAGTTTCAGGGCAATGCTGCATGATAGTCAGTAGATTTGGAGTATCTTATTTGGAGAATAAAACATAAGAATTTAAGAGGAAAAAGGGTGCCATTTCTTCACTAGAGATGGCAACAGGGAAGGACTGAGGAAATTCAGCATTCACATGATTTTGGCAATAGTCAGTAATTCCTGGGATCGTAGAATTATGTTGAAAATAACCTAGGGGAAATCATCTGGTCCAGCCTCCTGCTCACAGTAGGGTAAGCTGTGGGATCATACCCGACTGCTCGGGGATTTGCCCAGCTGGGTCTTGAAAACCTCCAGGGAAGCAGACTGCACAACCTTTCTGAACAGCCTGTCCCACTGCCTGAATAGCCTCATGGGAGAAAAGTTTTCCCTCATATCTGAAACTCTGCAGTTTCACTTATGCATATTTGTATCTTGTTCTCTCTACCTGCACCCCTGTGAGGAGAACAGTTCCACTTTCTCAGTGATCCCTCACAGGCTCTACAGGAACTGTTAGTTGCACCTGAAGCCATCTCATCTCAAAGCTGACCCAGCCCAACCTCCCCAGCCTCTCCTTGTGAGGCCAGTGCCCCATCACGCTGGGGGCCCTCCAAGAGCTTCCTTCAGTTTGTCATGCTTACCTGCATTGCAGTGCCCCAAAAGGATGCAGTATCTAATGTCTCATGGTTGCCACAGAGAGATCGAGAGTCCTTTTCCTCCATCTAAGGATCATACACTCAGGAACTGATGGCTGCTTTTACTGCCATGGCAGATCATAGGATCATATTCACCTTGCTGCCTGCCACCCACTCCAGAGCCTTTTCTGCAGAGATGCTCCTCAGGCCCTCCATCTGCTTGGGCGACATAGCCTAGATGAATACCTTACATTAGACCCCTACCTTACAGATGCTGATCTTCCCCATTGACTCGGATGGAACAGAAACTGTCATCCTAAGATGCGCTTCTCATAAAGGTTAATTTAGTACCCTTGACTTCACTGGGATGACTCATGAGTCACGAGTTACTCATGTGCATAAATGTTTTCAAGATCACGCCTAGAGCATGTACCTGGGTTTGGAGGACTTTTGATTGACAAATTTATTCTGTTCTCTTTCCCTTAAATATTCATTTGTTAACTTAAAAATCTACTTATTCATACATTACTCATTAAAATATGAATAAAGTTAGTTATAAAAGGTCTAACCTAAAAAAAACCTACCCTCTTTTTTCTCAATTCCTTTGCAAGCTCTTAGGAAGAGTGTTATTCCCATTATGTTTAAGGGATGCTAATGATTAACAAGGTTCATTATTAGTAGTGTGTGCTGATATTTTAGAACTTTGAAGATGAAAAATCTTGGCTTTTCATCAAAATGATTAAACTGTTATCTCTGTCCACTTAAAAATCCTTTGCGAAAGATCATGTATTAGTAATAAGGAATTAAGCAGCCTGGGAAAGATGCAAGGACATCTTAATTTTTGTTACTTAATACAGCAAAGCGTGAATTCTCAGATTTCTATTTTTCACCTTGTTATTTTCTTATTCTTGAATTTCTATCAAGGTCTCTCTATAATTCATTTCAGCTTGTAGCTAATTCACCTCATTTTTTGCAACTTCACAAGTGCATCCTCCCCCTAAGCAGAGCAAAAGCTTAATATATTGGATCATCTTTGTGTGAACCTTTCAGAGGTTGATGATTTCTTGATTTATTGAAGCAAAATTTGCTGACAGAGAATGATCCCAGCTTTGAGATAAATTTACCCAGTGTATCTTTTCCAAAAGCAAAGAAAAAATGATGGGACTTTGCTTTTTTTCCCTATTTTTTTTTATTTTTTTTTTTTCCCAGATAGTTACCTTTGACTGGAGATATATTTTACCTTTTAGAATGAAATGTAATTATAAGATGAGCTTCATTTTTGCTTGATTTTTTCCCTTCCTTTTCTCTCCTCTTCCTCTTCTCAGAGTTCAACTGAAAATTAGAAGATGCAGGAAATAAAGGGACTTGTACTGAATCCCTGAGCATGAAAACATGTCCAGTGGTAGCTCATCAGAGAAGTTAGCCAGAAGTAGACAGTCTGCAGACACTGGGCATTTCCCTTCCCTTCCCTTCCCTTCCCTTCCCTTCCCTTCCCTTGTAGCTGTATTCCTGCTCTGTGCCTGTTTCTTAGCTATGCACTGAACCAGTATCAGATTTGGAATGGATCATTATTAAAAAAAGAATGGAGAGAAATTGTAGTTTCTATGTATTTTACAGAAGAGGTACAGAAGATGGTGTCTATGATTGCATGCCAATTAAATAGTTGTATCTTACCCACCATTATCCAGTGAGAGATAATGAATAATTCATATTATAATTAAAATATAAATCTTTAGGACTTTACTTATAGGTAGAGTGAACTGCAGTGCAAAGAATGGTAGTGACAGAACCATGAAATCTATTTGCTTAGCTGGCTATATAAACACCTGCCTGTCAGCAGCACTTCCACAGCAAGAACATACATCACTAGCCGTGATATCCTACGTGGAGTAGGTACAGCGTAGTTCACAAGTGCACTTAGATGTAAGGCATCTGATGTTTCTGTACATGGCAAAAATCAATTATTGGCCTTCTCAGCCCTCTTCTGTTCGGGGAGGAGGGTGTGAGCAGGGAAGTTTGCCTGTGAGTCTGATACAGAGATACTTCATTGCACTTCATGTTTCTCCTCCAGCTGTGTCTAGGCTCAAGATTTGTGAAAGGCGTCTTCCTCTGCTCCTTTCCTAGCATTGCTTAGCATTCCCTTTTATCCATAGATATTTGCTTTTTTGGATCAATCCCATTTCAACTACCTTGAGCCATCTACCTATAAAACTGAGGTTCCCCCATTCTCTGTGGTGCTGCGGAAAGGTAAAATCTATATGGATTTTCACATGGGTCTTTCTGCTGTTTGAGGGCTTTTTGCGGGAATGAAAAACGCGGTCATTAAAATTTCATGATGCACTTCCAAGAAAAAATGTTCTCTGTTTAGTAAAATAATTAAAAGCCTGCATGGTCCCTGCAGTATCTGGCTATGGAGGGATGAATGGGAGTGCAGTAGAGGAAATGTGCTTGCTTTAATCAGCATTATATCAACGGAGTGGGATCCATGCAGGAGAACTGCTAGAAATCTATCATTCGATAGAGCTGCACCATTTCCAGACCCATGGGGAAAGCTCACTACTACTTTGCATTCCAGACACACTGTGATTGGGTCAGACCAGAGTAAATCTGGACCATATCCCTCCCCAGGGTGCTTATATCATTCTAAATAAATAAAAACTTCCTGCAACACAGTATAATACATCAGAATCTCCCCCACCTCCCCTTCCTTCAGCCTTCAAGGTATTTCTGTCACCCACTATGCTATTTTAAGCTCCTATATCGGTGGCAATTGCTTGATTTGGCACTGAACCTCAATGACACAAATGCAGCATTTTGGCAGCAATGCTGTAGAAAAGAAGCACATGCAGCTACAGCACTCTATTCTTCCGTACAGAGAGAAGGATCTATTTTTAGAACCTTTAGCCATCCTCCCCCTCTAGCTCTCTCTGCTCCTTTGAATGCAAACAGGTTATAAGATTGTATGTGATGGGAACAAAAATTATACTGGCGGCCTCGAGAAGACTCATGATAGCAACAGGGGACACCATGAGCAGTACCTCTGAAGCGCCTAAAGGTGCACAAAAATGGAGGAAGGCTGTAGTCATCCAGATCCAAAGCTCTCAAAGGATTCTGGACATAGTGCTGAGCCTATCTAGCTTTTGCTTTGGCATATTGCAATGTTCAGCTGCCTGCTAGCTTTGCCTATTGCTATGTTCTAACTAATAACAGACAACATGTTCCAGAGCTTGTGTATCAAACTCTGCAATTACTCACCACATAAGCTGCTTCCCAACAAGAGCTGCTTCCAAATGTCTCATGGGTGCTCTGTGATGGTATACAGCACAATGAATTTCTCATTCAAATCGTGGTGCAACATGAATGTGGGGAAGGGAAACAAAGAAGAAGCCAAAGTCTCAGCTCTGCCTTACCAGAAAAATAATCACTCCAGAAAGCTGATCTGCGCTTCTATAAGAGGTGTTGCTTAACTTTCAGAAAATCTATGCCTTCTTTGTGCAGGATGGAAAATATTCTGCTCTTTCTGTAAGCACGCCCAGCCTGCCTGAAAATGGGACATGAACCTGCAAAGATTTTTGCTTCTGATCCAGTAATTGCTTTTAAGCAATCTAGTGCTTAAATTATAGTTCAACATAAAAGCACTCCTATTAAAGTACATGTCCACATTAAGTAAAACTATTGCTTAAGCATAGCAGTGCTCAACACTTCTAATGCTACAGGCTTGGGACAGAGTGGCAGGAAAGCTGTGCACTGGAAAAGGATCTGGAAGTGTTGGTGGATGCTTGGCTAAACATAAGCCAGCAGCGTGCCCAGGTAGCCAAGAAGGCCAGCGGTGTCCTGGCTTGTATTAGAAACAGTGCAGCCAGCAGGAGCAGGGAAGTGATTGTCCCTCTGTACTCAGCTCTGGTGAGGCTGCACCTTGAGTACTATGTTCAATGTTAGGCCCCTCACTGGAATAAAGACATTGAGGCCCTGGAACATGTCCAGAGAAGGGCAACAAAGCTGTGAGGGGTCTGGAGCACAAGTCTTAAGGGGAGCGGCTGAGGGAACTGGGATTGTTCAGTCTGGAGAAGAGGAGGCTCAGGGGAGACTTTATCACTCTCTACACTGAACTGAAAGGAGGTTGTGGTGAGGTAGGGGTCAGTCCCTTCTCCTAGGTAACTGCAATAAGACAAGAGGTGATGGCCTTAAGTTGCCCCAGAGGAGGTTCGGTTTGGATATTTTAAAAAATTTCTTCTCAGAAGAGTTGTGAGGCAGTGGCACAGGCTGCCCAGGGAGGTGGTGCAGTCACCGTCCCTGGAGGTGTTCAAGAACCGTGTGGATGTGGCACTGAGGGATGTGGTCAGTGGGCATGGTGGGGGTGGGCTGCTGGTTGGACTGGATGATCTGAGAGGTCTTTTCCAACCTTAATGATTCTGTGATTTTATTGTCAGGGCTCAGGCAGCTGATGGTTTGGCTTCCAGGTAACAGGGTGGGAAAGTTTTGGTATGTGGCTTTTTGGGTGGAGACATCTTTCTAGTTACGATTCTGAGTGCCAAGGCATGCTCTCTTCTGCACTTTCCTCAGTGCACTTTGCAAGGTTTACATTTCCTGAAGGAGTTTTTTTCCAGTCATGTTCTCCTGTCACATCCTACAATTTTTTTTTGTTTCAGGCTTAGGAGCAGAAAGCACAGTAATTGAACTGCAGCAGACAATGATGAAAATTTTAGGTCTGCTTCCCCTCTCTGTCATGGAGAACTCTACCTGACCCAGCTTCAGCAATTTCAGCATCCCACACAGGTGCGTGGGCCTGTGGGAAGCTAATCACATGCTGCTTTCCTGGCCCTCAGCAGGAGAGTCTAAAAAGGATCATCTATTCCAGCCACTGGCAGAGGCTGTGGGCACTATATGGACTGTACAGTCACACCATTAACGCTTAAAGAAAGCTTCAGGGACAGACTCCAGGAGGAGATTTTTCCTTACAGGTTTTATAGCAAAGTCTATAACTGCTGTGCGAATCTTGGTGTGCAGTGAACTGTTTGTCTGAAGGGAGAGGAAAATTTCCAGAAAATATGTTGGTATAGTATATGAGGCACTTATTTATTATTAGCTATTGGGAACTTTACATTAGACAGCTATTTTCCATGCTGCCCCTGGCTATGTTCCTGCTGCTGGCAGGAGAAACAGCTATAACATAATGCCATCTCTCTTAGTGGTAGAGGAGAGTTAGTTGCTTGTATGCAGAGGAGAATTCAGCAGCTTCAGATGGAAATTTCTTTATCCTTTCTTTTTCAGAAGTGCCACTTCTAATGGCTTTGCAGTTCTTCAAGTAACTGGAGTGGTAAGACTCCTTTCTAATCTCAAGAACACACTTTTTCAAAACTTAGTTCTTAAGCAGAAGCTTTATGAATTCACAGGAATAACCTATTCATCCTAATAGTCTCATACATGTGACCAAAGGTGACTGCATTTCTGTCTTCTCTGAGGCATCTCAAGACCAGGTACGATGCCTGGTCAGAGACAGGTGAGCAGCTAGAAAGAGGATTTTAGATTATTACTGCATACACGCTTCTGAAGAATTAATAAACATCTAGCGATTTGGTAAACGTCAGATAATTTTTGGATATACAAGCAGGTATCTTTCTTCACCCACTTGCTCTGAACAATTCCCTTTACCTGAGATCCCTACAGAGCTACAGAGCTCCTTCAACTACAGCAAATTCATAAAATTTCTTCCTTCTGGACAAAGTATTATCGCAAGCTGTCTGTTAAGGAAGCAAAAAAAAATTAAGTCTGTGGTTAAAAAGACCTCAAACATTTGCTGGAGTTATGCCTTCCTCTGAGCCATCCTCCTTATCTCACTGCTTGATTCTCTTGACAGCCCTCTTGTACTCTTGCAGTGAACGCTCTGTTATGTAGATCAAAATACAGTATTCATAAATTACTCCTGAGTAGCTCCAGTTCTGTATGTGTGTTTCTGCCTGATGCAGCCGAAAGCTCAAAGATATACTCGAGACAGTGTTGTTCATGGCAGGAGCCTCGCTTATTATTCAGCCAACTCACGCTAGCCACAAGGTGTTATTTCAGTCAGTATTCCTAATCAGTGAGAAGTCTGAAATAAATTAACCAGTCTAAACTCATTAAAGACAGAAGTACCAGCCTTAGGAATATTTATGAATTCTTAAGATCTGCTTCTTTCCTCCAGATTTAATATTTGCTGTTTGCAAGTGCTCTCTGAAATTACCTTTGGCACAAGTATTTGGTTTGCTTTTGCTATGAAAACCATTATCTCATGCCACCAAAGGTAATTATGCAGGGAAGGGAGTACGTTCCTTAGTCATCATTTGCTATTTCTTTTCTACTGTTCATCTTTATTTTTTTTAAGCAATGGGTAGAGGTAATACAGCATTTATATCATGTAGTGTCCATCTAAGCATGTGAGCAATGTATAAAGTGTGCAGAAACATCAGGAACTGATTGTTTTTACATAAATAATTTTGTATTTATAGAAATATTTGAATTGAATAGAAAAAATTAGCCTAATTTGCCAAGTTTTATAAGTGCAATATAAGGCTACGTGTTCCAGGAAAACTGTTGACAAAATTTCTTACTGATTAAGTTCTTTTTATCACTCTGAGACTTAAAATAGATTTACATTTGAAGAGGACTGTGCTGGAAAGCAAATTGCTTCAGGTTCTTTACAGAAAATACAAAAGACTCATGTAACTCTTGTGTAAGATTTATCACCTTTTAGCTCTCCTGCCCAATCAGTATGACACATCACAAACTTTATCACTGAGGGGTTTTAGCTGCAAAACATTTGATAATTGCAAGTGACTCCAAAGGAAAAAGTGCAGGAAGGCTGATAATTCTGTCTTCTTGTTGTGACCTTTCATATTTGTCTTAATTGCTTATCAGAAAGCAGTAAACATTCAGAGTGTCTTCAAAGCAAGACTTGTGCTGAAACGTCTTCTTTTTTGATCAAATAAGTCAATTCATGGATTAAAAGCAATATTTCTTTTTCTCTCTTTCTATGTCCAGTTTGACCTTAGAATTATCCAGTTGAAAACTTCAAATTAAGATCTTCCTATAAAAGTTTTAGTTTGGCTGAAACAGTAAAAAGTCCTTTGTTAGAAATGTCCTATTATCTTTATTAAAACACCTGTGTGAGGAATATAACATCCCATGGTTTGTAGGTGATAAAGACAAAATGTTTAAAAGATGAAAATGAAAATTCAGAAGTCTGTGATTTTTCTTTCTGTGGCTTACTTAGAGACAGATAGTAATGGTATTTCTGATACTATACATTTCTTCACAAGAACGATTAAAGGAAGCTAAAAAAATCTCTCCTTTGTCTTCATATTAGCCCTATCTTCCTCTTCTTTCCATTCATTGTTCGTATGTTGGACAAAATGAACCCTTTCTTTCCCCCCACCCCATCAAAAAATCCCCCTGATTCAGAAATCCATAGAGGATAGGTAGTTTAAAGCTTATGAGACAATTAGTCAGATGATCTGAAACTTTCAGAGTTTTCTAGAGATATTTCCAGAGTATGTACAGTTTTACAAAAGTTTGCAAAAGCACCATAGAGAAGAATGAAAATTGTGCTTCATTTCCCTTTGGAACATAGATCATATGGAATGCTGCCATTTTTTAAAGACAAGAAAAAAAAGTAATTATGTGAAAGTAAAGTAAGTGTACTGTCAGAGTCAAACAGTTCACTGATCTGGACATTAAAAATATCTATGTGCACATAAACTTGACAACTGATCAGGGGATATCACTGGCACACAACTCCCTGCATTTCAAGCACTATATGGCCATAGCTTTCTCTCACCTACTGAAATGGCATTATTACTTGAATACATCACTACCTCTCAAGTGAAAGAACATTACTGATGCACATCATTTCTGTCCTTCATTACTCATTCTGAACCTAGGTCATTGAGATGGGATGATTACAGAATATTATAGTTCTAGACTGACCTGTTGTGCCAATTTATGAGTGGCTCTCATAAATTACTGGTCTAGTTTTTTGTTTTTATCTGTTTCTTGGGGGGGGGGCTGAGGGGGTGGGGAGGAAGTGGAGTTCGGAGGTGGCAAGATGATTCTATTTCCAACCTTGTTTTATTTCAGATGATTGTTTTATCTAATTTTGTCATCATGGCAACTGTAGGTGATTACAGAGACATACTGTATCCAAAAGAACAAGAAAAAAAACCACGCTATTAAAAAAGAACCACTTTTTCTTTGATCAGCAACCCATAGAAACCTGCCAACTTCTTTCAGACATTATAGCTCTTTTAATTAACTTACTACTGGCTTTGCTATTATACAGAGCTAAACCACTGCAAGAATGTTAAGGCGATAATAAACATCTCATTTAAATCCACTAAAGAGAGAAAAAAGTAATTTACAGCAAGACTCCTGTCCTTAGTTTACCCTTTTGAGTCAGACATTTGAGAACATTTGGGAACTGACACAGTTTTCCTTAGGACAGAAAGGATTCCCCCCGGAGGACGTGGGATTGCTTATTGAGATGAGAAATCTCTGTTCTTTGCTGCCTAAAACCTTCTGCCTATCTAAGGAGATGGGATCAGTAGTAGTTTGCAAAAGTTCATGACTTTTCTTTGTTCTTCTTTCCGTAAATTCAAATCCCAGTTTTAGAATTACAGCAAGATTTTACTGTTGTGGATTAATTTCTCAGGTTTTTCATTTTTTAAAACTCAATGCATCGATGACTTCTAATGTGTGGATTAAAAAATAAATAAAGAAAAACATGATACTGTCTCTATTTGTGGTACTAAGGAAAAAATAGTCTCATTACTCAAAGTTTAGTGTTTACCTTTTGGAAAAAAAAAAAACACGAAGGGGTGTTAAGAGAAGGTTTAGGAAAAAGCGCTGAAAATAATCCAGAAATCTAGAAAGCCTGCTTCCCACAGAAAGAGAATTAAGAAATTATTATTTTTTGTTTTTTAAAGAGTAGTTTGAGCGATGACTGAAACCAGCTCGGTAAGTTCCTCCGCAAAGAAGCATTTAGTCGTGTTGCAGAGATCTTTCATCCACCGAACCATTGGCAAAAAGCAGAAATGAACGGAATTCTAAGTGCAAAGAAATGTGAATTTCTGTAGCAAAATAGAAGCAGAGGTGATAAAATCCAGTTTGTATAATATCTGTAAAAAGAGAATGGATACACTTCTCAAAAGTGCACTCTGTCAGATTTTGTAGCCACGATGCAGGCAGGCAGACTATTAGATGAGCCACTCACATTCTTACAATACCTCCTATCACAGGACTGTCACTCCAATTCAATTTTTCATCTCACATGTTAATATTTAAAATTAAACTGCACACTCAGAAGAAGCTTGATTGTCAAACATGACCTTCAAAGTGCAGTAGTTGATTTTTCTTTTCATAACTTTATTCTGATTTTTCAATGGTATTTCTATACCTTGGCAGGCTAAATTATGGCTCATGTTCTATACTTAAACACTGGTTTGCAAGGGAGAAGTCCTACAGAATTACAGAATCACAGAACTGTAGGGGTTGGAAGGAACCTCTGGTGATCATCATCGAGTCCAACCCCTTGCTAAAGCAGGTTCCCTGCAGTAGGTTGCACAGGCTGCTTCTACACTTGGCTGCTGGTGCATTCAGCAGAAACCCTCCCAATACTTTCTGCCATTCATCTGAACCAAGGGCCATTGCATATCATTTCAGCTGGCTAGCCTGGATCTAGGAGCTCAGAAACATCCTTAGATGCTCTAGTTAGGATGCAGTCATTGTGACTGGAGAACAGAATGTTGTTCTGCAAATACTGAAGTGTGCTTACACAGTGTCTACTGTGCGGCAGAAGCTGGTGACTGCTCTAAGAAGAGATGTTTTCCAGCGAACGGCCAAGGTTCTTTTGGAGCTGATGCTTCTAGATGGCTACAGAGACATCCCTTTATGGAAGCAGAGTGAAGGATAAGGAGACAACTCATGACACATTTGTTGTATAGCTCTTTGATAGCTTGAACACTTTAATTATTTTCTGTAAACCCTTCTCTTGATTATGAGTCATGCTAATCCGCTGAGGAAACAAGTGCAATCCTATGTGATTTGGGACTAGCCTCAGCTAACCAAAGCAGTTTCAATTTCAGATTGGATCAGTCCAAAGAGGTCTGAAAAGACTTGCAACAGCATGTACCATGTAAATTCCAACAATGAATAAATCAGAAGTAATCATGAGCTGTGTCTGGATATTCTGTGAAGAGGAAGAAGAGAAAATTAATCAAATGCACTGTTCTTTGCAAAATTATTTTTTTCACTCTAATCATGAAGTATTGTATGGAGAGGAACTGTCCGCTTCTAAACCTTTTGGTTCTTAATGCAAGTGGTTTTCCAAGAACAGGGCAGGGTGTGGTTTTAACCTCAGCCTTCTGCTCCTATCTCAATAACCTAACTGTACATCCGCTGTTTCCCAATGCTATCTTTGTAGACTTCGCTGATACTGGCCTGAAAGGGAATGCTGTACTAAGTACCTTCAGCTCTTCCATTTCACCTGTGATAGCTTCTGACCACAAACTACATGCTTAGTGGAGGATTGACTGGGCTAATCCAGAATCCATGGCGAGACAAATACTTGGTTTCTACTGTGAAATACTTAGAATTCCTTCTTGCTGTTGTTTCAGAGAAAAGTGAGTGATTATGGGTTCTTATCTGTTCAAGACTGTTGTTTTCCTGTCCAAAATTTAAAAGGAAGATTGTTGTTTTCAAAACATGATGAGGGTGTCTCATTATTTCACTCCAACATCTTCATTCCATTGAAACAGTGATGAATGTATCAAAACAGTGGCTTGTAGTCCTTCTTACTTTAATACATGAACTCACAAATCATAAGAGCTTAACACATCAGAGAGTAAAGGAATATGATTAAGGAAGTGTCTTTGTGTCTGTAACCATTTACAATCATGAGAAAAATAGGAACAAAAAACCCAACAAAACAATTCAGTCGGATTTTGGAAACAAAATGGATGCCTATTAATGACTCCAGTTTTGTGACTCTGGACTAACAAAAGAGCTTCCAAATCCAAGTACCAACTGGTGCTTCCATCAGGCTGTCCTCCTCCTTTTCAGCATATAATTTGCCACAGAATCATAGAATGTCTCAGATTGGAAGGAACCTCAAAGATCATCTAGCTCCAACACTCCTGCCACATGCAGGGTTGACAACTACTAAATCAGGCACTAATCAGGTTGCCCAGGCCCTTATCCAGTCTGGCCATGTGTGTCCCTGTTCCACTCCAGGGATGGGGCAGCCACAACATCTCTGGGCAGCCTGTTCCAGTGCCTTCCTGCCATCTCAGTGAAAAAAATTACCCCTGACATCTAATCTATATCTCCCCTCTTTTCATTTAAAGCCATTTCCCCTTGTCCTATCCCTATCTGCTCATGTAAAAAGTTGATTTCCCTCCTGTTTATAAGCTTCCTTTAAGAACTGGAAGGCCACAATGGGGTCTCATTGGAGCCTTCTCTTCTTCAAGCTAAACAGGCCTGGCTCCCTCATCCTGTCTTCAGAGGAGAGGTGCTCCAGCCCTTTGATCAGAAATTTGTTAGGAGAAAGTGGTACATTCTCTATTTCTGCGTAGGTAGCTTAATTTGTACAATGCTCTAGCATGCTTCATTGACTCCAATCCAGTTCATACTCCAATGAGTATGAAATAAAACTAGAATAGGCATTTGCTCTCACCTTTTCTGTTCAGAGGCCATCGAGGTATCCTGAATATCTCTGAGGACTCAGTAGTGCATTAAAAGGCCATTCATCACAGGCAAGAAATCACTGAAGACTTTATACAGAACGCTTCAGTACTATAGAAATTGTCTCTGCAGTATGTAGTTCTTTGCTCTTCTTGATTAAAGGGAGCACTGGAAAAACTAACTGTTGATTTTATGTGAGGAAAACAAGAGCAGAAATGAGGAATAATAGGTTGCCTTCACTGCAACACATGCTTGGTGTTGGTGGTCAGGATAAAGTCTGTGGATGCAAGGAGGCAGCCACAAGACATTTTTGTGCAAAGAAAACCTCACTTCTACAGGAGGGAGCCTTGTGTGCATAGACAGAGTGTTTCCATTTCTCTTTCTTGGTTTCAATATTATGTTTGGCTTGGTTTGGTGGAATATTTCTTCTTCAGACACTCTGGCAAAACAAATTGCCGGAGTCACATCCATGATTAGCTGTCAGCCACTCCCCTGCCTGAAACAACCTGGATTAGTCTCACTGAGGGGGAGAGGATTTCAGCATTAGCATAGTTTTAGCATCTAGAGAGTAACAGAAATATCCACTGGCAGTTAACATAGAATAAAAACAGGAGAGGAAGAACAAGAGCCCTAACACGGAACATGCATCCAACAACAAGGAATCCATTTCTCTCCTATGCACCTTGTTATTTAGAACTTTGCATCCAGCTTGCTCCTGGCAACTACAAAACACATAATAAAATTAATAACAGTTCGTTGCCACCAGCTGCTCACAAGAAACAGATGCAATTGTGGATCCACTTAGTCAGCATTTCTTCCTGCCCAGTTATACCTCATCTTGAGCAGGAGATATTTGAATAATGAATTGTGTATTGGACTATGAAGTAGGACAGATATAAATCAAATTGTTCCCCTTAATTATTATGGTTCACTAAGCACTAGATCAACAGTTTAGCACAGGAAATTTGTAGAAACACATTCTGAAGAAAATTCAGTTTTAGCTTCATTCATCTGGAGATATTTCCTCTTCATAGGACCCAGTGTGAGCTATGGGGTTGCATTTACAGGATAGATAATCCACTGCCCTGCCACAAAATAACTGCGTTGGTACTCCATCTTGGGGACGCTCCTGGAATATGTTACTTTCCTAAATCTTTTGTTTTGCTTAACAGCAAGGAGATAACAGCACAAAAAATCATCTGTCAATGCTTCCCTCTAGAAATTTTAATTTGAAATATTGTGGATCCCCCTTTGCCTGAAATGTGATGTAACACTGGAATATTTCCTCTGCAGAAACACTTTCATGTTTCAGAAGGAAAATGACATGGTTTTCTAAGTCTCTTAAAAACATGATTTACAAGTGTCATTATGATTCAGTTTAAAAAATGTCCCCTTGCCCAAAAAGCGTATTGAGAAATGTAATGATGTCTGAATGTTGGAGCAGGTGAACAAGGAATTTTTCCATTGGCCATTGACCTTCATATAAGGATAATCAAAGCAGCTCAGTAGAGCAAGCTTTGGATAAACACTCTGAGAGACTTAAGAACTCATTTATGATGCAATTGACAGAAAATTGATAGTTTATTCACATAGAGAATTAAATCTTAAATGAAAAACAAGTTGGAAGCATTCATAATTTAAAAGAAACCCATAAATCCCATAAGAGAAGGGAGAAACTGGTTTAGTCACATTTTTTTACTTCAAATTAGGTAGTCATGTAGTGTCTAGAGCTATGTCTGTAATATACATCAGAAAAATAAATAAATTATAAAATAAAAAAATGGATGGTAATACTTTTAGACAGTCTTACTTAAAGAACCAGAGACTTAGAAAAAAAACAGTCAGAGATGAGCAAAGTCCAGGTAGAATATTATGGCAGTGAAGAAAAAGGAAACAGCAGGATAGGAGAGTTATAAGCACCAGTAGTGAAGGCTGCCCTTCTGCAGATCTCCATCCTATGGCCAGTCAAGGACATGTCTGAGAAGGCATCAGGTTCAGCAAGTCAATGTCATGATTCTCCCACAAAGGAATCCCTTAAAGTTGAGTGCAGGGGAGGCTGTCCCTGACCCTGGTTTTTGCTGTCATTCTTTACATGAGGACCTCAGTGAATCCCAGATGATGACCTGCTTCTGAGGTTTTTTGATCAGATTTATGTGAAATTGACCAAAAGGTTTAGACAAAGTTCAGGAGGCAGGAGAGACAAGCACTCAGTCAGTGATCTAACATATCTAATTTCTTTGGGAATGCATGCAAAGAATGAATGCCATAAGGAAGAATTTTGTTAAAAAGGTTTTTTTTTTGGTATGTACTCTGTGGTTCTTTGAACTTCTCAATCTTGGTTAAGTTTCAAAGGGGAAGGAGGAGCAAAATATTTCTCTGTTCTCTGAAGTTTATTGAACTGAAAGGATTCAGACTCCTGTATACTGATGAAGGTGTTGAGCAGTGCCACCTTTCATCACATTTCAATAATGAATTCCTGGGCATTAGAAGAGTACTTTTATGCAAAAAAGTAGGCAGTAATTTATCTTTTTTTTCCATCTTTTCTTCATCCTTTTTTACATCCATTCTGGTTTCCTCAGGAAACAAAGATTATGCAGATGCATCCATGCACATTTCCCTCATTTAAGAGAAAGATCCAGGTATCAAAAGTATTTAAGTTTCTACAGTTCTTATAAAAAGCTGTAGCCAAGAAAAACACATTTTCCCAAAATTTGCTAACTCCTGCTTTTCAGGGGTTGGTAACTGCAGAAATCTCTAAGATTCTCACATTTTACTGGGCAGGAGACACCCTACTCCAACTTGGAATAATGATTTCAGCAATTAGGACAGAGTGACGTGGCAAGTCAGTGTTATATACTAATCATGGCCAGATTTAGCATTAAGCTGGGCTGAGAGATAAAGCAACTTATTTATTTGGAAACACAATTTTGCAACTATGGAATGATGTTGCAAGAAATACAGTGAAGTTATTAAATTTATGCTTAGCATTGAGTAACTTGCTGCACTGTTCCAACATTGCTGCTGCTTTCTGGGTCAGCCCAAACCAGACTCCGTAACCTAGCCCAGGCTTGACATGCTCTGAGGAGTGTCTGGAGCTGGGTCTGTCTGCTCCCGGCCAAGACTGAGTGATCAGGCTACAGTACACAAGATGCTGCACCTGGGATGGATTCCGGACATGGGTACAGACAAGTGGCTCAGCAGGAAGGGACCTGGGGGTGCTGGTGACAGCAGCTCAGCATGAGCCAGCAGCATGCTCTGGCAGCCAAAGGGCAAACTGTATTTTTGGATGCATTAAGCACAGCAACACCAGCTGGACAAAAGAGGAGATTCTCCCTCTGTATTTAGTGTTGGCCTGAGCTCACCTTAAATATGGTGTGCAGTTCTGTGATCCACAATATAAAAACAGTGTTAAGCCCCTTGAAAGCACCCAGAGGAGGGCACCGAAGCTGGTAACAGGGCTGAAGGCACATCCTGTGAGGAGAGGCTGAGGGCACTGGGCCGTCCAATATGAAGAGGATGACAAGAGGTGACCTCACGGCTCCCTGCAGCGCCCTGAGGAGGGGAAGCAGAGGGAGGTGCAGGGCTCTGCTCCTGGGAACTGATGGTGGGAGGGGAAAGGCACAAAGCTGTGCTGGGGAGGGTCAGGCTGGGCATTTGGAAACATTTTGGGTGGTCATACACTGGAACAGGCTTCCCAGAGAAGTGGTTAATGTCCCATGCCTGGCAGTGTTCAAGATGAATTTGGACAATGCCCTCAATAATATGCTTTAACTTTTGCTTAGCCCTGATGTGGTCAGGTGGACTTAGTAGTCTCTGAAGGTCCCTTCCAACTGAACTATTCAATTCTATGGCTTATTTGGATGGCACAGAATCCCCGTAGATTTTATGCAATATTGTAATACAGGTTAACCATTTGAAGCTAAGTAGTTGTAGGCTTTTACTTAAAATGCAAATACACAGCAAATGCACAGCTCTTCTGACTGACAAGAATACTTGTTTACTTGTGGGCTTGGAGAGATGCAGATCCTTGGGTGTCTACATAACAGTATGTCTACTTGAGCATTAATTCTGCTCCTCGCTGCAGTTTGAACAGGACAGTATGACCAGGCTGATTCTCAATTGGATTTTTGATGTATTGTTCAGGCATAGTAGCTGATAATTTCCTCCAAAATTGGCTAGAGAGGTTTAACCTGTAAAGCCTTTGAAAAATGTAGACATTGCAAATTATAGTCTTATACAACCATATAAGTGATAGCTATAAGAGTAGGCCATTACTAAAGTCCTGCAGGAAAACAAAATGAAACAACAACAAAACAATGACCACTGAATAAATATATTTGTGCAAAATAGGGCACTTTGGGTGAAATGGTTTTCTGGGACAGGGGTATGATATGAAGTTGATCATTAGCTGTTGACTCCCTTGGCTGATTACAACAGCTCTCATGTCATTGCTGGAATCCTGTGAAGGAGAAGATTGTAGGTACATGCACAAATAGGATATTATAGTTTAATTCATTTAAACAATCAATCAACTAGCTGACAGCTGAGTGATTATATATCTGAATTATAGTGAAACAGGTTTAGTTAACTCCTGCTTTGCTAGCTGGTGTGCTCACTAGTTAGCGTAAGAGATGAATGTGATGTTATCAGAATAGCTGAGCATATATTTATATCTCTTGGAGTGAGCCTCTGAGGATACACAGGCACGTGGATGCCTATGTATGTATCCCATGTATGCTTCATTTTCAAGTAGGTGTTGAGATGCTCTGCCCAATCACAAGCACAGTATATCAAGCCATGCAAACTTGGTCTTTCAAGTGTCTAAGCATTTGAGCAGATTTTTCATGAATGTCAGTCTTAAATGTTGAGGGCATTTTTGGTCTCTATTTTTGCCAAACTTTCACAATTAAATCAAAAAGTACAAGAACTTAAAGGTACAGAGTATGAATTCAAGCATTTCATTGAAATGAATGCAAGGGTGGGCTTGAATGAGTGAACCTTCATGAATATCCACTAATAGGATCTCAAGAAGAGTACAGTTAATTACTATCTGAATGAGCTATGTGAATGATGAATAATTATATCATTATAAATACCCACTGGCCAACATTAGCTTGGAGAATTGTTGCTGCATGATGAAATGTGGATCAAAATCCTGCTGCTTGCAGCAACATTGTGCATAGGTAGATGGGGACACAGAATAGTCTTCTTTGCTGTAGAGCAATGTCAAATTAGGCTGATGGAAATGAAACCCTGGCAGACAGCTGGGCATCACCTGTGCTGTGCTGTGCTGTGAAAGGGGCAGCACTAGGTGGGTGCTTTCTCCTCACAGCACCTATGCTCAGCATGACTCCTGTCCCAAACAGCTTTGAGGCAGCACTGCAGAGCAGCACAGCTGTTAGCAGGCAGGCAGAGCTGACAGACCCAAACCAGCAGTTGTTTGCTAAAAATGACCAATTCAACCCCTTTTGAAGGACACCAGCCAAGTAAACTGTTGCTGTGAAATGCACTGTACCCATGCTTAGCACACACAGCACACTGCGGTGACTGTGTTGGTTGGGCTTTCCAGCCCTGAGAACACAGGTGGGGTCCGGCAGTATAACAGCCACGCAAATTTCACGAGTAGCCAAATAGCAGATTTATATGCTTCTCATCGACACTGGCAGAGTGCATGCTTCCACTTGAAAAAAAGAGAGAAGTAGGAAATACAGATCTAGCGCTACAAAAAAGCAGGAAGCCTAGTGAAACCAGAAACCAGCGCTTTCTAAGCATTACAAAATAACAAGATTCTATCACATCTCTTCTAGTGAGGTCCTGCAGGTCATTATAAATAGTCTGCTAGGTGATCTTATGTGGCATATCTATCTGTACTGGGCTTAGGTGGCAAGGTTTTCAGAGCGTGGGGCTGCAAGGATGACCTCTATGACCAGAGCCCAGCAGTGCCCCATGTCAGAGCAGAACTCCCCACAGCCGCAGATCTGTCTTTCTCCGGCTGATTTGTTTGTTGGTGATTGTGTGACAGAATGATTTACTTAGCTAAACTCATTCAAAGACAAAACAGCACTTGAGAACTTGGTACGAATATAATTGTCTTCATATGTGCGCTTGCAGCCCGGAAGGCCAACTGCATTCTGGGCTGCATTAAAAAAGAGGTGGCCAGCAGGGAGAGGGAGGTGATTGTCCCCCCCTACTCAGCTCTTGTGAGGCCCCTTCTGGAGTACTGCATCCAGGCCTGGGGCCCCCAGAACAGGATGGACGTGGAGCTCTTGGAGCGGGTCCGAAGGAGGGCCACTAAGATGATCAGAGGGCTGGAGCACCTCTCCTATAAGGAAAGGTTGAGGGAACTGGGCTTGTTTAGCTTGGAGAAGAGAAGGCTCCAGGGACACCTCATTGTGGCCTTCCAGTGCTTGAAGGGATCATATAAACAGGAGGGGGAACGGCTGTTTACGAGGGTGGATAGTGATAGGACAAGGGGGAATGGTTTTAAACTAAGACAGGGGAGGTTTAGGTTAGATATTAGGAGGAAGTTTTTCACACAGAGGGTGGTGACACACTGGAACAGGTTGCCCAGAGAGGTTGTGGATGCCCCATCCCTGGAGGCATTCAAGGCAAGGCTGGATGTGGCTCTGGGCAGCCTGGTCTAATGGCTGGCAACCCTGCACATAGCAGGGGGGTTGAAACTAGATAATCATTGCGGTCCTTTTCAACCCAGCCCATTCTATGATTCTATGATATGTTTTCCTTTGTTTACTGATGGGTGTTTAAATGTGTGGAAATTGTACGTGGACCTTTAAGAGTTCATAATAGACTTCTTAAAAGCTTCAGGTCACAAAAGAAAAGATAAAGCTAGCCATTGCTAGGGCAGTGTTGTTCTCTTTCATTTGCAGCTACTCAATGGATAGAGGACTGATTGGGCAGATTGCTTAAGGCTAGACATCAGTGCTGTGGCTGAGAGTAGTAACAGAGACCTTGAGAATTCCTACCAGCACAGCCACTTCCTAGAAAACCAGCAATATTGCACAATTGTCAATTGCACACATGGCAGTGTGCGTGCATAGGCAGCAGCAACATCCCTAGAGATACCAATGAGAAAATAGATTTAGAAAAAAGAAACCCCTTTGTTTTCGCGTTCTTCATTTTTATAAGACAGAGTTTGTTTGTTTTCTTTCTTTTCTTGGTTTGTGTTTTCCTGGAGTACTTCCTTTTTCTTCTTTTGTCTTTGCAACAGAACATTTAGTTTTCAATAGTCTCCAGAATGCATTTCTATCAATAGATGTTTTTACTCCCGATGACTGAAATATATCCAGCAACAAACCCATCGATTCTGCTTGTGCCTAACAAACTTCAGGATACTGATCTCTCAGAGCATGAGTAGTTATCATGAAAAGCAAATACTGCATTTTATCATTATCATTATTATTATTTTTATCTATGTCCAATTACAGCTTGTGGAAAAATGTTGGAATCTGTAGACTTGTAATAATACTGAGGAAACCAATCTTGAGAGAAGTTTAGAAAGAAGATTGGTACAGCTCCTACAGGCATTGTTCTTGCACCCAGATTGTGGAAACACTGTAAAGGCTCAGCAGCTTTTAACTGCTTTCTGACACTGTCTTTACTATTCCTGTCAGGGAAATACCTTTAGCATCCCTCTTCTCCTGCATACTGTATGTATTTGCCAGCATTTTAGCTATGCAAGTCTTGTTGGTACCTGTGAGAAGAGAGCAATTTGAAGACTGGTACGGAAAGTACAGTTGTAAATGATGTTCATTCTTTCCATTAGGCTACTTTTACTTCTGTCAATAAACATCAGTTATGGAGGAAGGCAGCACACTTCCCAAAATTTACAAAAAGAGCTGTATCAGGATTACACCTTACTCTGCTGTTCCAGCAGGGAATGGTATGGGCAGTCAGGGCTTCTACCTGTGGCAATGCATTGAGCTATTCAGAAGAAACAAATTGTTTTGCAGGACTCTAGGAACGCATGCTTCCTTTCTTTTTTTGCTGTCTTGAGGCCTTTGCTCAGACTTCAAACCGGTTGTAATAATAAATAACTTGAGTCCCAGGTTGCCTAATGGAGAAACATAATGTCCTTTTGGCAGCCTCAGAGGGAACGGTGCTGTAGGTGGCACTGATGAGGACAGTGCTGAATGCTGGGGAGCAGGGCGATGGTCTTCTCCCACCCCCCCTCACATGGCAGCTGAACCCTGAGCGGATCTTGTGCTGAAGAGTTTCAGGGAATTGCTTCCAGAGGGCTGTGGACAGAAAAAGCACCTGTAGAGGTCTCTCTTCACTTGGTCTGAGGAGATACATGTCTTGCCAAGAGAATGCTCTGTGTTCTTCTCAAGCAAAGGAAAGCACAGTGATGAAGCTTTCGGAAATACCATTGTACAGGTTTAGTTAATTCATCCAGAACCTTTACCATTCAATTTCTTCTGCCATTTTTGAAGTGATGAATTCAAAACATACAGCACTAATTGTCAGGCAGCTACATCTAAACACCATAATAGCTAGATGCTCTAGTGGGAATTGACAGCTGGCACATATGGAAAGTGTTACTTACCATGGCCTGAAATTGGGGAAATTATGTGACAAAGTTAAATGCTTACACGCTTCCAGGCAGCAGCTCTTATTTTAGTGAGGAACAAAAAAATACAATTTCTGCACAAAGATTTACTGAAGGTAAGTTTGATCAGGATTTTATACCTACAGTATACCACTTCAAATTATGTCACCAGGTATACACAGAAACTCATTCGTCTTGATGAATATCACAGCTTGCTTAATACAGCCAACAACACAATGCCTTACAGCAGCAGCATTTTTGCAAAGAAACACAAACACCCATCTTTTGCATTCTTCTCACAGATAGCCATTTAAAAACACTTCTTTGTATGATTAAGTTTAATTAAGCATACTGGAGTCACTTAGCAGAATTTTTCTTCCATCATCAAGATTTTGAAGGATTTTATTACCCTTATTTGTTATTTTTGATTCTTTCCTCTTTTTACTTTTTTTTTTTTTTTTTTGATGAAAGTATTCAGTTTTTAGAGATTCTACCTGACAGAGTCTGCTGCAGTGCTGTGCTCTGCTGAATAGCCAACATATTTTGTAGGTAAAAAGGCCTGTTGCTTAAAAAGGGATTCCTGTGGGTGAACTCCACAGTAATTAAGCTGAGAAAGTGTAGGAATTCAGTATATATCAGTCTGGTTTGCTTTCCAAACTCTGGGTTAGTGAGGATTAGGTGCTGGCGTGATGTTGTATGCATTCTCAAAATGTCTTTCCGGCAGGGGAATGTAGTATTCCAGTTTCTTAGGAATTACAGGAAGGGTTGAACAATTATTTTCTGTTTTGTGAACAACAGAACAGTTCTATTTAAAAACAAAACAAAACGAAACAAACCAACAACCAACAACAACAAACGAAGCAAGAGGAAAAAGGCAGGCAAGCTGGTATGAAGAGTTCCCATATCTGAGCAACTGTTAAATTGCTTTCCTGTTTGTAATCTGAATAAATGATGACTGTGAACACTTCTGAATTAGTTGCCAGATCACTGCCTGGGAAATGACTGGGCAAGTATTCCTGAAACTGTTCAGAGTAAATTATGGGTGAAATAGTGAGACAGCATATGCATGATTTAGAAACTGGCCAGTACTCGGCAGGCTGAAAACAAAGCAAACTGTATCTGGAATTACTTTGGAGCGTGGTTTTCCCTGGAGCAAATCAAGTCAAAAATAAGGTAACGTGAAACACAGCAATTAAAAAAAAGTGTTGTTGACTAAGCACCCTTGAGCCTCTAGACTAACAAATATAATTTCCCTTGTTAAAATAATTCACAGAAGTGTCGGGGTTGGAAGGGACCTTTGGAGATTGAGTCCAACTCCCTGATAAAGTAGGTTTCCTACAGTAGGTTGCACAGGAAAGTGTCCAGGATGGTCTTGAATTTCATCTCCAGAGAAGGAGACTCAACCTCTCTGGGCAGCCTGTTCCTGTGCTCTGTCACACTCACAGTAAAGAAGTTCTTCTTTGTATATGTGTGGAATTTTCTGTGTTCCAGTTTCTGCCTGTTGCCTCTATTGCTGCGTGCCACCAAAAATAGTCTCACCCCATTGACTTGACTCACCAGTCACCAAACTGGAAACCCCAAACCAGGAGCCCACTCCAAAGAAGACATTTCTTGGAATTTTGAAAGGCAGATTGAATTTTCAGTCTCATCTGGACATCCAGAGCCTGCTCCAATGTGGCCAGCCTGGATCCCCTCTCTCCAAGGAGCCCATAGCATCTCCCCTCCTTGAGAAGCCTCAGCTGTGTCACGATAAGAGTGCCCTCCTGCTTGTTTCTCTGAACTGAGGTAAGAGGTGAAGACTAGCTTGTCATTTAGGACAGAGAATCCAATGAATTCAGTCAGGAGATCTATCAGAGCTGAGCTATGAGATGTCCCAGTAAACTAGGAATGGGGACTCCTCATCTGCTGCCTGTGGAGGACATCTTCAGCTGATAGCAAGTATGTGTCTTCTGGTCATGAGCCTTGGTTTGTCCATCCCCAGCAGCTGCAAACCAACAGCATTACTTTAAATAACATGGGCTTCAGCAAAGTTGGCCTCTGCTCAGAGCAGGGAGTGTAGGTGTAGCCTTTTGAATCCTTTGTGTTTGTCACCCAGTCCACAAACCTGGAAAATAAATAGGCTAGGTTCATTCTGCTTGAAGTCCCAGTTTCCAGACTAAATTCTCTGCTCCTCATACACTTCTCTATTCAGTCCCTCACCTATCACACTTCTTTCTTCACCCAGAGATTTCAGGTTCATAGAAAGCAGTTTTTGCAGCTTTCTAGTTTGTCCTTTTGCCCAAAGGCTGCTTTACTATTCCTATTATATATCAATTGAGGAAAGAAACATTTCCTATTTGATTGCAGAAAATTGCATTCAGAGATACAGAATCATTGCACATAACAAAGTGCTGGTTAAGCCAATTAAAAGAGTCTAAATTAGAAGAAAGAAACAAGCTGTTGTCAATATACCAATGTTAGTTCTCACCAGTGCTTTGAATTAACCAGTAATCAGGCTTTTCAGGCAGTCCAGTCCCATATCCATTGAAGAAAATGGCAGAACTCCCAAAGATACTGGGGGAGCGAAATCCAGTAAATAATCTGCAAGCTGCTAGTTCAATGAAAGTCATAGTAATTATGCAGATGGCCATATAAAGAAGTTCAACTGAAAATCGTTTTCTGTTTAAAAAAAAAAGAAAGAGATAAATATGGAAGAGAAATTCTGTTGTAGTAGAAAATTACTGAAGTCTTAGATTTCAGAGATAGCAGGCAATAAATCATTTGACACTGTAAAGTGTGGTGGACAAAATTGTAATAGATATCAAGATGGGCTTGAAGGACAGGTCTATGAGAAGTTACATTTTTCTGTATTAAAATAGAATCTTGCAGATTTAGTTACATGCTGAGTTTTGCACCACTGGAAGCAACTGATATGCACTACTATACTAGAGTATGAATTAGCGTATTACTGATCTATTTAGATTTGCGTTCCTTGAAATACGGAGTTGGGTTCAAAAGAAAACGAATGAAAAAAAAGGAAATATGTGTAGATCTTCAGGCAAGGAGGAACCATTCTAAATTGCTACAGGGGAGTTTCAAGTTAAATAGGGAAACCGTTTGTTTCCAGAAGCTGCAAAAACTTTAGTAGTTGCAGTCTGCAAGAGTGGGCATCGGACAAACATTCCTTTGGAATGCCAAAAGGAGGAACAGATCCTGACTTGGGAAGGGAAGGTGGACTAGAGGATCTCTTGAAATCCCTTCCAGCCATCTTTTCTATGATTCTTTGATTTTTATTTTTTTTCAAAATAATGGTTTTCTTGACTCTTAGTTGGCTTCTGGTTTGGTTACAAAAGCAATATAAATTAAAGATTCCCTCTACCACATTTATTATACCAGTGCCTAATTACTAATAAAAAAGAATCTGCTGCACTGAGTGTTACTGTCAGCAGGCACTAGAGGAGCAGCCACTCTGTGGCTTTGGGACTAAAAGTCTCTTAGTAGCTCGCTCAGATGATGAACTGCTTTCATACTGTGTGCTCTATGCTATGTCTTTCTGCTTTATTTGAAGACTTTTGCTTCGTTTCTTATTTTCTTCCTCTGAAAATACATGCAGTATAATAAAACCTGCACTTGCTGTGCTTTTGGTCATTGATGCAGGCGTGAGTCCATTCTGTGAATGCCACTGGAACTAAGATGCCTATATCGAGAAGTTCTATATTTCTTTTCTAGAGAGAAAGAAAAGAGGCAGACACTTCCAGGTGAAAGTTTAAATGTTATGTGGTCTATGTTGCCTTGCAGAAGTGATTCCCTCTCTGCAGCCCAGTGGAATATGCAGGAAACTTCAGTTGTTGGAACAGTTAACAAAGTGGAGCTATATCAAGGGAGGGTCAGGTTGGGGGTTAGGAAAAAGTTCTTCACCAGAGGGTGGTGGGCATGGAACAGGCTGCCCAGGGCAGTGGGCACGGCCCCAAGTGCTGGAGTTCAAGGAGGGTTTGAGCACCTCTCTCAGACATAGGGTTTGAATTTCTAGGTGGTTCTGTGTGGAACCAGGGGTTGGATTCAATGATCCTTGTGCCTTCCTGGAGATATTCTATGACTCAATCTAGTGTTCAACACCGTATTAGTTTTTTTAGATGGATTTAGCCTTTAAAATTCCTCTTTACAACATTTTTTTTTCCTCTCCTTCCACATGTTCTCTGGCTTCTTTCTTCACAGGTGGTATTCTTATTGTCACTCTCAGCAGTGTCAAGTGCAGCCTTTGTTTTTACTGTGACTGTCACAAATACTCCACCAGCAGATGCTTCTGCAACAGCTACCTTGAATCATCACCTTTCCACTCACTGCCATTTACATTCACTCTTTGGGCAATCTTTTTTGGCCTGCAAAAATTATCCAGCTGGCATGAGCGCTGTACTTGAAATAGGACTCTGTACCACCATGCAGGTGTAAAATGCCTAGAAGAGATTTTGCTGTCAGTGGGGCCTTACCCCCATGCTAATTCCAGCAGTGTACAATTAATTTGGAATTTCCTTAAACTATAAAAAAGCTGTGATGATCTTCTGTTTTTTTTTTTATATTCGGTTTTGATTTACTGTGGAAAATGGTTCACTGAGAACCCTCTATCAAATTTGGTTTTGTGTTTGATTGTTTTTCTTTAACATTCATCCTCCAAAAGGAGGGTTCCCAGTCTAGGCTCACCTTTTCTGATGTTATCCATTTTCTCTCTTGTGTTCAAATACAGTGAAGCTCAACTCACAGCCTCACAGAAATTATTTTGCCATGAAACACAAGAGAAGTATTTCATCTGCCATGAAGTGACTCACGGACATCCTATGAGCCTTCAGCAATGCAGGGTGATGGAAAAAGGATTGAACAGGGGCCATAGACAAGTAATAGCAAGTAAGGAATTGATTAGAGCATCCAACAGATCAAATAAAGATATATTTTTTCATTTATTAACAGTTTCTGAAGACAATGATTTGGATAAAAACAGTAAAAATCTGGTGCTACAGAATTTTATTTTCCTTGCTTCCAATTAATACACACATTATGCAGCTCAGTCCCGGTCAATCACTTCCAAATTGCTTGCAAATCAACCTGAGAATATCAGGAGAAACATTTGGAAGCCAGGGTGCTCACAGTTTGCCACAACATTTGAAAGAGAAAGCTACAAAACATCATGGTCTCGAAGAAAATAAAATCAAGCCAAGAATGGGTTTTTTTTGCGTTGAAGTGGGGATTGGCCTCTTCTCCCAAGAAACTAGCATTAGGACTAGAGGGAATGGCCTCATGTTGTGCCAGGGGAGGTGTAAGTTGGATATTAGGGAAAAACTTTTCTCTAAAAGGGTAGTCAGATGCTGGAACAGACTGCGATTGTAGGTGGATAGTTGGACTGAATGATCTTGGAGGTCTTTTCCAACCTTGGTGATTCTATAATTCTATGAGAAGCAATGGGAGCAAAATGGTCACAGCTTATCAGTTGTATTTAATAAATGCCTATAAAACTGTAGTGGGCTTCTATTGCTAGTAATGTTAATCTGTCCCAAACATGGCTGATGCATCATGTGTTGATATGGTTTCACTGCTCTTAATTCCTGAGCATGGAATAAAAATATTGCAGTTATACCTATCCATGCTGTAATTACACCCCGAAATGCACTATAAAGCTTTCTAATGATAAAGATAACGAGCTGAAATAGAGTGGCTGGAAATAGCGATGCATCTTTTGTTGTAAGTCTTTAAATGGAAGCTGAATAAAAAACTATCTGGAATGATGTAGTTACAGATGATCATGCCTTTGGACAGACAGACGAAGTAATTGACCTCCTGACGTATTGACCAGATGCATTTTTTTTTTTTACTTTATAATCTTGATTTTCATTGGGCAACAAACCTCATTTTTTGTCTGCGGCTCTTATACTGCCTCAGTGCAGTGCTGATACATCAGTCTTCAGAGTCACGTCTGAGCACTAGTAATGCCTACTATTAGGTTTGCTTGCAAAATTCATTTCTAAAATGACATTATTCTGAGATTGCTCTGAATGTAGCAAGTCACCTCACTACTTGCTGCTGGGTTTTGTAGATCTGTGGCTATACTTTGATCCAGAGAAAGCATTAAAATATGAAGACCTATTGAAAAGGATGACAGCTCTGTATTCTTTGAATTTAATGGAGGAAATGTATTTCTACTGTACCAAACTTTGAAGTCAGGTTAGGTGAGCAAACTGCATGCAGAGGATCTCTTGCAGTTTAAATTCTGCATATCCCTCTCTCCAACCTACCTGTAGCATTTGCCTCAGAGCTTCATCTGGTTTTATAACAGGAATAGAGGTTTAAGCTATCATTAGTATATGAATCTAGCAGATTTAGCTTTACCACATTGTACAGTACTTCTTCAATTGGGGGTCTGCTTGCTCTTGTAATTAACAAAAAACTGTGTTTTTGGCTTGCAGTCTGGAGAATACTTTCATAGAACAATTCAGACTAAACAAATCCATGGGCTCTGCCTTTTCTGGGCTAAGCAATCAGTTTGCCTTTACCTGGCAGTGAATTCCTGGAAAAGTGGCCAGCCTCAGATCATTGCAGGACAATGTCTTTGGAGCATCTTCCATACAGAGAGCAAGGTGTTTTCTGCATGGAGTTCTGCTCTTGGCAGTCAGACACAGGAGCCCCTCTATGCGTTTCTTTTCCTGTGAAGGTGTTCAGCTAAACAAGTCTGAATTGATGCTCGGTTTTATCTGCTTATTAGGCAAGGTGTTCGTTAAACCATGCGTTTTAGATGTAGCCTTTGAATAGAGAAAATGTATTCCTATCCCCTTGCTCTTTCGTTGGGCATTTTAAATAACTGTTAATACACAAAATTTAAATTTAAGTTAATATGGTATTTAGGATGTAACTCTCTTTTGTGGTTTAACCTGTCATTATGCCTGAATATTCCACTACATTGTGAGCTTACTCAGAGTAGAAGAGAAAAACATCTTGTCTTCCTGACAAGGCAAAGAAGAAGAATATGATTACATAAAGGAGAGAGTGGGTCTCATTCTGCCTCTCTTGCACTGTATTTGCATCACTGCTATTCCAGGCATTTCAGCAAAGTTGTTCTGAATTTGCATCTGTGTCACTGGGGGCAGGATGTGGCCCACACTGTGTAAAGGCTGCATCCTGTTGTCATGGCAATGAAAGTTCTAAAAATTGTAGAAAAGCAGAACACTGGGTTGTTGTGATAAATGATGCATTAAAAGCAACTGCTTTCTTAGAGCTTCTTACTTTTAATTGATGTCTTTTGTGTGGAATCTATTTTTATTGATGCATGCAATTAGCCAAGATGCTGTGATAGTGGCTTTAATGTTCCAGTGGCCAAATATCACGTGGGAGATGACCAGGTTAGATTTTATAGTAAGATGAGCGATTGGTTAGCTTAAACTTATATGACAAACTTATGTTCTGTGCTTTCTTATTGATTTCTGCAACAGCTGTCACGCAGCAGCAAGAATCAACCTAAAGCTAATGTTATCACAGTGACAAGAAGGAAACCACATTTCTGACATCTGAATAATTCTGTATTCTGAAGCAGGCTTACGGGGAAAAGAAATGTTTCAGTGAACTCCATGCTTTTTTCTTCCAAAATTTTTGCAGGGAGACTATAACTTGCACAGCGCTTTTTGATGATCTCTCTGGTCTGCACTGGGCTGAACTCTGTGGTCTATAAATCTATCCCACCAGCCCTCTGAGTTTACAAATCATTGGGTTGGCTGTGCTTGGTTAGCTCCATCAGCCCCTCCCTGACAAATGAGCCTGGCATCAGCCATGTCCTTGGAAGGAGAGACCTGACTCACTTCCTCCGGGAGAGTTATGGGTGGCGTCTGATTAAGGAGTGAGCACAGAAAGGAAACATGGGGAAGCTAAAGGCAATAGTGAAAGAAAGGTGAATTCAAGTTTTAATGATGTATCACATCATGATGTACATAACATGTGATGCATTCTTGTCCCAGTTTACAAGAACCTAATCCCCATTGCTGTGGGATCTCTTTATCTAAATGGGGCACCTATTGCCATTTGAGACATTGTGGGTTATCAAAGACATTTGGGATTTCAAGGAGGTCTGACCGCTTTTGAAGCAGTAGAAGCATAGGTCTAAAATGGAGAGGAAGCTCTTTTTAGTTGCTAATTAGTGTGCATTACTCATCTTTTGTATCTAGAATACCGCTTTAGTGATCATAAGCAAAAGATACGACAGCTATTTGGGTGCCCAAGTAACACCAGACTATAGATGAGTGGAAAAGAAAGGGAGATATGTAGTCATGGATCAGCTCTGTGCTTACTGACACCTGGAGAAACAGCTGTAGAATGTTGACAGGAATTTCTATTAAAAGCTTGTATCACAGATTAAATACAGAAATTAATCAATAAACTAGATTTTCAGAGAAAGTCTCTGTCATGCCTTTGAGTACTGATGATTAGAAAAGGGACACTAACATTCTGTGAGGTTGAGTGAGGTTTGGTGTTTGTGTCCTGCACTGAGTTTTATCAGCAAATTTCAGGATGCATACAGATCAGCAGAAAAGCAATACTCACTGAAGTTAAAATTCAGTAGGATTCATGAGCATACAGATTGTTTTTTACTGGAATTTCTCTTATACTGAAGTTTAGGCACTTGCTAAACAGCAGCTAGGTTCCTACAAACTGTAAATTGCAGCATGACCTATAATGTTGTTCTGCTTTTCAATTGCTCTACTTACCTCAGGGGTGTTAACTATAGCAGCTTTTTAGTGCATCTCAGATGCCAACTATCATGGTGGAAGTTTCTCCTTGGAGGTCAGGGTCTGAACATCCCTCAATAGGCTGCTGTGTTTGTGGCCGCTCTCCAGGGGCTCACAGATGGAGCAGCCACCCCATAAGTGCCCTCGTTGTCCTCCAGAAGTGAGTGCTGTGTTGGAGGAACTGCAGAAAGCGATGTGTCCCAGCTCCTCAGCCCTGCAAGCTCTCAGTGTGGTCACTAAGACAGTGCTATCACACTACCAGGGCAGATGGCTGGGAAAAACCATGGCAAGTCCAGTGTGAGTGAGTGGAATCAACAGCGGAGAGTGGAGTGCTGCAAAGAGGCTGCTAACAAATCCATCAGCTCCTTGGAGCTTAACTGTGTGATTTGCACACCTTTCCCAGAGACAGTGTGTGCATGTTCACATATTCAGCAAAATAACTCATGTCTTGGAAGGCAGCAAAATGAAAACTACACGGCAGTGAAAATAATAATGGCTGGGGGCTGCTATAGGATTATTATTTTTAGCTCTTAAATAGTGACAGCACTTTCTATGCTGTATAGTGATGAAGGTAAAATGCAAGTCCTGCTCAGATTAAGTTGCTGGGAAGAAAATATATAAATCCACAGCTTTAATGAAAAGAAACAGCAGAAGTGAGTGCAGTCAGAAAAGCACTTAAAGAGTCATTTTTATTTATTCAGGTCAAAATAGGATGTAGATTGCAGAAGGTAAATCTCACGGGAAGCAAGCACTGGCCTTTACTACACTACAGCTGCTTTCAGATTTGAAGAATAGGCAATGTCTGAGCTTATTTTTAACCCATGGAACTCCACAACGTACTAAAATTAAACAAAGCCCATAAAACACACATAAACTAATGAAACAAACTGTTGCTCCCTCCTGCCCCCACACTAAGTTACACACATTTTGATAAACATGGTGTAGCAAATTCACCTCCTGATATCTTAGTGAGAAGCAATTTAGTGTAGCACCTTAGTTTACTAGCTAAGGTGCTGCAGGTTGCTGTAGCTTGAGAAAGGGGACAGAGGAAAACGAGCAAGTCTGGACTTAGCTAAAACATTCAGTGAGTGACTTAGCTAGCATTCAGTGAGCCCCACATCAGCAGCAGTTGTACTGAAGTTCTGTTTTTCAAGAATCTTTGCTCTTAAGGCAACAAGGAATCCCAGCAGTCTGGAGTGGTTAGAACGGTCATAATGTTCCCTTCTCCTCTGCCAGACAGTCAGAGACGAGAGATGGACCTGGAACAGAGAGTGGACTTCAATGTTTCTTGTGTTTTCTGCATAATGGAAGGTGCTGATCAGAGCAGTGGTGTGAAATACTACCTTTGGCACACAACACGAGCCTCCGAGCTGGTGAAGATCACTCTGCTGAGAGCACACGGACAACTTCATTCGTCAAATTGCATAGAAACGAATGAAGAGTATATATTATTTGCTTTTATGTTTGCAGAGCTGTTAAAAATTCATGGCCCTGTTCTCCAGGAAATTCATCAGGCATGAATGAACTGAAAAGTGAGTTTTATGTTTCATATGTATATCTTGAGGAGAAGTGGAAAGTGGTTGTAACTCATGAACTAAAACTGAGTTTGATGTGACTGGCATTCTATAATGCTGCGTACATTTCCATGGAAGTCTATGTGAAGATGAAGCAAATAGATGAGCCTTTTTAAAAGCTCTTGTTTTTATGAAACCTCTGAGGATGTCACCAAGGAAGAGGTTTAGCAGCCCTGTCGCTTCTCAGTTTGGGTTAGAGTTGCAGACCTAGCTGGGGGGCTGAGGATGAGAGGTGGGGTGCACATTCGCTCTTTGCCTGTGGCTTGTGGAGATGCACAAATGGGAAAGGAAACTAGAAGATTACTGAGACCCTCAAAGGATGTCTGTGTGCACCTACTGATGGGGACAGAAGCTGATGTAATTCCCCTTTCATTGCTAATATCTCATACTGTGGTACAGAAATCAGGGAATTAATTACAGCACATGATGTGGTGCTTTCCATAAGAAACCATGATCATTTAGCAGTTAATCATTGAAGCTATCAAAATACATAAAATCAGTCCATTATATATATTAAAGGTGTCATTTTGAATTAGATTTATATTTCAAGAAGACAAAATGGGACCTGTTTGCTTCAAAAACTAACAACCTCTCCCTACATCCCTCCCAAATAAGCCCTAAGAAACGCCACCAAGCAGAACATCAAGTGTTACAAAAATAGCTGGAACAATTTCAATCTAACTATATTTTAGTTAGATATGTCTTCTCCAGTAAATTTTGGTCAATGCAAATCTTAAGAGCATTAAATATTAAAAATATTAAATATTAAAAATGTCAAGTCATATAAATGATGGATAGTTTTGCAAATAAATGTAGAAGCACAAATAATTTTGAAAATATGAGTAATAAGATGTAACTTCCAGTTATTTCAATGAAAACATTTAGGGTAAGAATTTCATTTGCTTTATGCAGTGTTAGTTACCAACAACATAATCACATTTGAATGTGGCATATATATGTTCCTCTGTTGAGTTTTGACTATTCTTTTTATTCATATTTTATTTATGAACTCTTCAGACTTTTCTGGTTGTGTTCTTTTCATTTGCAGTAAAGTTTTTTTTTTTCCTTACATCAGAAACTGCTTCAGAATAGTTATTTTGTACGAATGTTCCTTAACTTTCTTTGTATTCCACATTAACAGCAAATGTTAAGAAAGTCTCTGAATAACTTGCTGATTACCAGTTAGCAATAAGGGCTATTTCCTTCAGCGCTTCAATTTTAAGGATTTACTTGTTTGCTTAAGGTCTTGAAGACAGCGTTGTAGTAACAGAGCCCAGTGTTTCCACCAAGAAGGTCAATGTCCCTGTAGAACAGCATCATCTAGAATCTAAACTGGAAGGAGAGCGATGGAAGAGTGGCAATGAGATGTGGTGTCACACAGCCAGAGGGGAGAAAAGGCTGAGGGAGCTCTGAAATCCACACCCGGCCCTACTTTAGCTGGGTGCTGCTTCAGGGAGCTCCCAGCTGCCCTGCACTTACCCAGCCCTGCACCAGCAGGGACCCAGGCTGCCCTGTCACTGCTGTCTGAGGAGAGAGGTAGTCCAAATGAGCACCCAAGAGTCTTTCTCTTACTTTTAGTCATTTTCAGGAGGAAAAAAAATGGCATGCTGGAAGGAAAAATGGGCATAATGTGTTGTGGGGAGCTGAGATCTCAAGAGGAGCCCTGGTGTAGATTGGAAAGCAGAAGCCTTTGGGTGGCTTTACCAAGAAGGTCCTCCACAGACAAATTGCCTTCCTCCTCCCGTTGCCGTGGAGATGGGAAACGCTCTTCTGCAGAGACTGCAGCACGCAGTCGGAGAACGAGGGAGAAAGATGTGTGACAGCACCTTTTTCCCAGACACAGTGTATGTTGCGTTAAAAGGGAGTGAGAAGTTTTGTTTCTGTGTATTCCTTAAACATGAGGTGAAAACGTTCTGAGAGCTGTTATGTTTCTCCTCCCGGATATCCATCCTGCTAATCAATAAATTCTACAGCTGGTGATGGGAGGATGATTTATGGTGTGGTGTGGTATCAGAGTTACGCCGCTTTGTTGATGTATTGATGCAATGCATTATGGAGGCAGTATCCCGCTGTGATACATTGATTCAAACCCTGCTTGTAACCAGCAGCAACACTATTGAACAGCCTTTTCTTCAGGAAAGCCTGTTTGCCTTTTCTTCTTTCTTTTTTAAGCCTGTCAGATAAAAACATTTGGGGTGCTGCCATTATGGCATTCCAGAAGAAAAGTTTCTCATTTTTTCAGCCGATGCACTGAAGGTGTTGGATGTGGGGCAACCAAATAGTGTAGATGGGCTCTGGCCACCTCCTGCTTCCTGATGGCTCAGGCAGCATCTGCAGCCTGGTTAATGGAGGCTGCCTTAAAACGGAGGAAGCCACCTCAGCCATCCTGTTGCTTTGCCAGTGTGGTCTGTGTTTACTTGCTTCTCTCCTCTTCCCGTCAGTGATCAGCAGTGTTTATTTTCAAGTGGCTTTGCTTTTGCCACATTCCCAGTGAGTGAGTGAAGCGCATTGCAGCCACTGGAGTATATTGAGCAGTAAGACTGCATTAAGAAAGCCTCCTAGGGAAGCGAGCGTACTGCAGTGTTGAAATTAGACAACATATTGTACAACACAGCCTTGGATATTCAGATGAACATTTTTCCTCGAGGTCCCGTAGGAACATCCAAGTTTGAGCAGTGAAGAGTACAAACAGCTGCAGCCCTCATGAGCCAGTGGGCACACTGCTGTCACCAGCTACTGAAGTGTAAGTCAGTGACATAGGCGCACCTTGAGGAAAAAAGCCTGCTACCCAAACAAAACAGCAGTTCTCACTAGGGAGAGAGCTGTGTTTGGAGGAGGTGCAGGATCTGAATGCAGAGTGCCAAAAGGAGGATTGCAGAAGGGAATTAAGTGTTCAGGTGTTTTACTTTAAATGCATTTTTTTTTTCTTCTCACTATCCGCACAGATGTGCTGGCATGCTCCGGTGTCAACTACTGCCTGCTAAAAAATTCTAACAACTTTATTTTAGGGGGGAGAGAAAATAGCAATGAGTTATATGCAATAACTGTTCTAAGCTTGTCATAAATCCAGGGAGCCATCAAATAACTAGACTACCCATACACCTAAATCCTCAGTGTGCCTCTCAGACACAGTGATTGCTTTGGAACAGATGGAAAACTGATGAGCCACCCAAAGCTAAAGGGAGCACCTGGCATCCTTTCCAGGTCCAACATAACCATGTGTCTTTGGACTGTATACTCATAGCTTGCCAGAGAGCCTTACAAGGTGCAGCTAATGGTGTTAATGAATTCCCTTCCTCATGAGGACCCTCTTAAAAAAGAAGCCAAGGAAGTGGGTCTGCTAGAAATCTTGTTTACTGAGTAGGTCACAAAGCCCAAAATCAAAATGTGTTCCAGAGAAAGCCCCATTCAGCCAGTTTACCAAGTGTGACTGGCAAGGGCTGCAAATCCTGTCATTCCCAGTGTCAAGGATGCTAAGAAATTTGTGTGACTCTAAGCTTTCAGGTCTCTAAAGCCCTCTAAAGCACCTCAAAAAAGAGAAAGATCGCCTGTTACCTTATTTTTCCACAAAATGAATCAAAGAACTCAATGCTTCCATCAAAGGTGATAAAAGTTCCTTAGTAGCCCAGATTGTTCAGGAAACACAGAAAAGAGATTAATCGATGAATTAGATGTTATTAAGCACTTGAAATTCTCTTCACTCAAAAGTAGTTTACCATCCAGTTACCAAGCAGCAAACCATTTACAGTACTATTCATTTGTTGGAGATTTTCAGAGTAGTTGAGAAATTCTGGTGCAGATGTCACTGTCTGTATCTATTTCTGGCTATGTTGCTGTGCAATTAAACTAGAACTTTTTCTTTGCTCATCTGAAGGACAGAGAAGCAATAAAAGAACATAACTATACGGTATTTACTTTTGCGTGGACATTAGCATTGGCAAAGCATTTCTTTGCTCAATCTATAATTTCATGTTAATTATTATCTTCTCAAGTGGCACAAAGCTTAAATCAAGATTTTGATTTGTGGCTAAAAATTCATATTATAACTTTAAAAGCAGCGGCAGAATATGACACATAACAGTGCATATCCTTCAAAATATGCCTTGATAGAAATTCCATATTGATTAGTTACTTGGGCAAATGGCCAGTGCTTTCTGCTAATTGTAGAAGACAGAACATTTATTTTGTGATAGGCTTTTAAAAAGAATCCCAGCAACTTAAATTAGAAGACACTACTTGAAAGTAGGTCTGACTTGTGTTTTGGAAAAGAGAAAGAAAAGAGGAAGCTGTACTGATGCTTTAGATTCAGAAGACATGTATGTTCCAATAGATTTTATTTTGATTTCTTCAGATTTCCAAACTAGAGAACAAGTAAGAACGTATTGCTTTTCTGAAAGCTTCCATTCTGGGGAGTGGTCCTTTGTGACAGAGCACAGAGAAGAAACATTGCTGCAAATGTGTGCTGAAAACCATTTTTAACCAGACAAGAAACCACTTAAAGGTTTCTTTTTATGCAGAGAAACTGCAAAACACTAAAGCTGCTTCTTGTCTTGCCACATTTGTGTGAAGTAGATTTTTGTTTATACACTTTTGCTTGTTTTGAATTATAATTCTCCGGGGCTCAATGTACTATGAATACTTTTTTCCACAGTAAATACTGCTTAAAGTGGAGCAAACTTAGATCCTCGGCTGTTAAAATTGAAGATTCTTGTTCATTCACTGGTGACTTTTCCTGGAGTCCTTGCTTCCTTTGAGCAAAGGCTTGACAAGCAGGCTCTAAATAACAGGGCTCACTGGTTAAGCACTGATACAATTCAGTTGCAGCAAAATCTGCCCACGCCTTCCAAGTGGTGTGCCAGATCATGGTGGTGAAGAGCAGCATTTTTTGCCAGGAAGGCAGTAGGCTGCTCACCAGGGAGGAATTCTGCCTTTATTACAGCTGCTTCCACAAAGACAGTCAACTAAAATAGGCCATAAGACAATCCCGATTTTGTCTCAGTCATCAACAGCCATAACAGCTTGTATATACTATTAAGTATTTTGTCACACATCACACTATGCACTGAAAATATTGTGATAGATGCAGCTACTACTGTATATGGAGCTGTCAGAAAACGGGAGATGTAGGGATTGTGCCTTCAAAAATAAGTTTCCAGGGCTGTTACATCTAGGATTTTTTTTTTTTTTTTTTCAGTCGAGAAGCAGCACAGTTCTTATGAAATTGTTTGGTATTCTTCTCCTTGTAGATATTTTCACTGTGTTTTTCCCCTGTCTTAAGAAGGTAAGAGTAATCTAGCTCAGCAAATTCACCTCAGGTGTTTCTAAGAGCAGATCAGGTTTTCAGTAGTACATCAAGGGTGAAAGCAGGACCAAGGGAAAGAAAGCTTGAGCGGTGGACTATTGCAGAAGAAGAACACTGAGCTGTTGACTACAAGAAACAATACAGATTTAGAACAGAAGTTCTCAGTGGTAGAATTGTAGGATTTTACGTCCTAGGGTGGATGCTGGGGACTGATATCATCTATCCCCATCCTATCCCAAGATGGATCCCGAATATGTATATATTGCTTCTGGTGGAATAGAAAATTTACTGCCTCCCTAGGTGTTCTATTCTACTGCTTTGCTGTTATCATGAGAAAGTTGTTTAGCAAGTCCAACTTGTATTATCACTTCCTATCTCTCTATCACATATATGGATAGAATATTGTCCTGTTTTCAGAAGTCTCTGAGATATAGTTAGACCACTCCTCTGACTTCTTGTCCTTAGGCTAAACAACCTTGTTTCTTCGATTTCTTTCTTCCAAGTTGGTTCTACTGACCTATAATAGCTTTGCTACTCCTTTTTATATGCTTTCCATTTGATCTGTGTTACTCTTGAGGAATGTCTATGCAAACTGGATGCCTTACTGCTAAAGCATTTCCCAATATAAAGTAGAACAAATAGAGGTTGGCTGTTCGAAGCCAGGAAACTGCAAAGGTGGCTGTTCCTCAAGGTAAGGGAAGGCAGAAACTAGGCCATGTCTGCAGTGACAAGCAGGGGGAGCAGAGCAGGTATGCAAAACTAGCAAGGATCAGACAACAGCCCAGCCTTCCAGAAAAAGTCATGGTAATGAGAATGGAACGAGGCCAAGCCAGAAGTTAAGCTCAAAGGTCAGAATTAGCAAGGAACATAGAAAGGTAAGGGCATGACTGGGACAGATCTCCCCCAGACAAAGACTGAGGGGGAATTCCTCAGCCACTTAGCTAAGGAGAGTCAAGGTTCTATGAAACCCAGTGGATGAAAAACTGAACATGAGCCAGCAGTGTGCTCTTGCAGCTCAGAAGGCCAATGGTATTCTCGGCTCCATCAGAACAGGAGTGGCCAGCAGGAACAGGAAGGTGATTGTCCCTCTCCACTCTGCCCTCGTGAGACCCCATTTGGAGTACTGTGTCCAGGTCTGGGGCCCCCAGTACAGGAAGGATGTGGAGCTGTTGGAGAGGGTCCAGAGGAGGGCCACAAAAATGATAAGAGGGCTGGAGCATCTCCCCTACAAAGACAGACTGAGGGAGCTGGACTTGTTCAGCCTGGAGAAGAGAAGGCTGCGGGGTGACCTCATTGCAGCTTTCCAGTATTTAAAAGGGGATTCTAAACAGGAGGCGAATCAACTTTTTACAAGAGTAGAAAGTGATAGGACAAGGGGGAGTGGTTCTAAGCTCCCTCCCTTTAAGGAGGGAAAGTTTAGATTAGATGCTGGGGGAAGCTCTTTGCTATGAGAGTGGTGAGGTGATGGAACAGGCTGCCCAGAGAGGCTGTGAATGCTCTGTCCCTGGAGGCATTCAAGATCAGATTGGATGGGGCCCTGGGCATGCTGGTCTATTACCAGATCTGGACATTGGTGGCCCTGCCTGTGGCAGGGGGGATTGAAACTTGATGATCCTTGGGATCCCTTCCAACCCAAGCCATTCTATGATTCTGTGATTCTACAATTCTATGAAAGCTCTGGTTCAGGAGCACACAGCTGCTCCATAGCAGAGAGCTGGTCTTGAGCACAGACAGCCCAAAGGTAAATTACCCAAGGACTTCGAGTGCCCAAATTTCTCCAGGTTATTATTTAGAAGACACAAATCCATTTAGCCAACAAACTGATGTTCTAGTTGCACTAATCAAAGAAATATAATTTTGAACATAGGAAGTTCCATACTAATACACAGAACTTCTTTACAGTAAGGGTGACAGAGCACTGGAACAGGCTGCCCAGAGAGGTTGTGGAGTCTCTTCTGGAGATATTCAAGACCCTTCTGGATGCCTACCTGTGAGATATATTGTAGGGTACCTGCCTTAGCAGGGAGGTTGGACTCGATCTCTTGAGGTCCCTTCCAACCCTTGCAATTCTGCGATTCTGTGATTTTGTATCTGACAGATTTCCTTGTATCTGCATTTTGGAAGTTCATGGGCATCAGCCTTAGGAAGGTATGCGTACTGATTAAGCTTCTTCATGTTTTACTTCTGAGTAGACCTGACTCTTCTAGGCTGCCCTGCTCTGCTAAATGCTTACCACGATGTAGGATGTGTGCATTTAACCCAGCATTTCCCATTTTAACAAAAGATAGATCAGTTCTTAAAGTACAGACTCTAAGTCTCAAGATGTTTCCTCATTCCTTTGTCATTTAATTTCCTTTGTGAGTTTTTCCTTCGTTGCACTCTGTGCTGCCTCCTCAAGCAATAAATTCATTTGTATGATGTCAAATTTATGTAGCATAAGATCATCTGGTGATCTTCAGAAGACACTAAACCATGCCTTCTCCAACAGGTTAATGCCTTTGCACCTGAGCTTGGAAGAGGCATCAGTATTTCCAACTACCATCTTGTACCATGAAGATATTCTCAAACTTTCTACAAATACCTCATTCTTTAATTCAGAAAAATGTTAGTCCTGTGCTAAAATTATCCTTCATAAACTGCCTCTGCAAAAAGTCATCAATGATTCACTGCTATGCTCTTAACTGCAGTTATCCAGCTCCTCCATATGTAGTTGTTAGTGATTGGTGCCCAGAAAAGTTAGTGCTGAATCATACCCTTATTGATTGGAACCAGTACTATCAGTTGACAGCCCCTTAACAGAATAATTTTGTGCTGTCATGTTTTGTGTCTGTAACTTAACAAAAACTGAAAAATACTCTGTCATTCAGAGGTAGATTACAAGAGTGAACCAAAATCTGGAAAAATGACCTTCAGTGAGACACAAAAAAAGGCACTATGAGGCAGTATAACCGCCTGCTGTAAATATCAGTGCTGGAACATAATATACTGCTCGTACATAATATACAACACTTTAATCTAACAGAAAAGACATACCAAGAAAAAAAGACTTGTAGCTAATGCAATTCAAATGGATATGATTAGAAAGGTGTACTACAATTAATAATAAAGCCATTTGCCAAGGGGTACAGTATATTCACTCTCTTTTGGAGACATTTTCTAATTCTAACTTGAGTTCTTTGTTGGACCTGTGTGCTTGTCCTAAGCAATAAAGGACATCAACTTTGGTTTCTTCTTCAATGGTTCTATTTTAGTCTGTTGGTCTTTAGCTTTTTTTTTCCTTCAATGAAAATATCTAAACTTTTGAGTATGGAGTAGTAACATTTCTGGATATTCATTCTTGCAGATTATTTCTTTCTATCAAGTGTCCATTTTACTTAAAAAATTATATTTAATAGGCAAGGTGATTTGTAACAGAGCTATTCTCACAGTAAAACCATTTCACTACAGTCAGAAAATGATTGTGAAAAACAGGTGATGTTTTAGACTTCTTCTAAGTCATAAGCAGAAGATAATTAAGTGATATATGGCTGCCAGCCCTCGTACTTTCCACAGCTGAAGTCAAATTAATTGCAACTATCAATTGTTTCCATGCCTTTACATACCTGTAAATTCAGTATATATTAAGCCAAATTACATCAGAGAAACCTTTAGTAAAAGCTCAGTAGTATCAATTTGTCCTTTCCGTGTATCTCTAAATTTTAGCCAACTTCCCAATTCCTTCACATTATGCTAGACAGTTGCTGTGTTTAATTAGGGACATTAATATGTTTCTCAGTGTGAATTGCCCTTGTGACTTTTACATTAGACACTAATAAGTCGAATTTGATAGCAGGAAAAGGAAAAACCCAACCACTGACATCATTAAGGTTCATAACCCAACAGTTTACAAAAGAAACTCCATACCTTAATTTGAACTGATTATCTAAAAAGTTTCCTTAAAGGATTCTAACTGAATCAAGCTCATTTTTTCGCAGTGACCCAGAGCAGTGACTTTACTTCCATTCACAAAGGTAAAATGTCTGCACACTTTGAAACTGGTCTGTGAATTCCATCACTTTGTTAGTTAATATTTGTTAGAGAAATCAGAAGCATTGCTTGACTTGTGTTGGTTCTGAAAATTAAATGGAGAGAAAATATAAACATACAAAATACTTAAGATGCTAAAGAAAGAGAGTCCAAGGATATCAATAAATTGTCACAATGAGGAACAGAACCACAAGTCAATATATCTCTTCAGATGAATCAATTTGATATAAGTATACCATTCTTTTGCTGCAAAATTCTTGTAACTCTAGATTCAGTGCAGAATTCATTTTGCAGTAGCAAGAAAAAGCAGGTACATGTAAGGATTTTTTAAATGTTGAGATCTTTTTACTGAAAAGTTAAAATAAATATTTCAAATGTCTTTATAATATAATTATTATTATTTTTTTAATAATAATAATAATCATTATTATTTTTGCAGTGAAGTGCATGCAGACATCTCCCACACACTGTTTGGTAAAGTCTGTCACATGGGGAGGATAAAGCTGCAGTTGGAACAGAGTACTCGTTGGATGCTCAGTGTATATCTCTGAAACCAGGAACAAGGTGTGGGAGCCTGGAGGGAGATGTAGCGCTTATGGTGTAAGAAGATTCATGGTAGTAGTATGTGGTCCACCAGTATCCATAGGCTTCTGGGTTAGTGCCTATGTACTCTGACACATCATAAGAAGTTACTTACCCACGTGGATAAGACAGAAATTAAATTTACATGGGGAGAAGTCAAGTGGTGAGACATAGGTCTGGAGGAAGAAAGAAGGGAAAAGGTTATGGAATTAACGTGAACTGAGAAGCAGGGTCACAGAAATCACTAACCACTCCTTGCGTGAAGAAGCCACTCCTTTTGTTGAGTATTTTTGTAAAAGCTGGGCAGGTCTTGTGCAATAGAACAAGCTAGTGGGAAAGGAGGGATGTGTACAGGGGCAGGGAGGCAGTGATGGAGCATAAGACAAAGTGATCCCCCTGTGAGCATCGTGGCTGGTGCTGGAGATGATGCGAGGAAGAGAGCTTGTTTTCTCTTTTCAGTGGCTTGTCCTTTCCTCAGAAGCTCCTTAACAGGTGTCTTATATGTATTTTGAGTACAGTCTTGAGACTCAAAACATTTCAAAATGTATAGCCACATGTTAAAATTCAGTGGCTGCTGAAGGAAAATCACCATCAGAAAATCTCTAATGTTTTAGTTCTCAGGCTCTGAAATAGGAAGTTATATAGCTCCCTTGAAGCCATCCTTGTACAAAGAGTATCTTAATGATGCTCAACTTGCTGGATTTATGATAAACCCCTCTGAGTCCTTGCACTACATTACAACAATTTCATTCTTTTTGCAAAATCGAGACATGAAACTGAAAATGTTTAATTAAGGATCTCCAGCAACCTCAGAACAACAGAATTTTTGTCTGCTTTAGATCATGCTACACAATCTTCTTTAACTTATTTCCATTTGCATCAGGAATACAACTGTTTGAAGAGTGACCTACATTTATTGCAATATTTGCTTTGCTTTTAATTATAGCAATTATATTGCCCCAATCACTGGCATAGTACCCAGAATGTTGACTCTTTTTCTTAATGTTATTGTTATATAGATTACACAGTCTCTGCCAGCACAGTGCCCTCTAATTATTCAGCTGAAGATGTTGCCTGTGCCACAGAGATCTTTGCGGAGGAGCTCTGAAGATTTCTTGGGAGGCTGCTATGCAGCAATGATCATGCATGGACTCCTTCAAGGGACAGGTAGAGTTGCGTGTTTCTCTTAAAATATCCTCTTTTTACTTATGTTGTTCTTTCCTCCTTTTCAGAGCTGCCTTCTTAGCAAAGTGTAATGTATAATACAGATAAAACACCCTGGAAAGCAGAAAATAGTAGACATGCTTCAGCCTGTATAACAAAGCATTTTTTTTTTCCAATGTTTTAGACAGATGAGTTAGTAAGCTTTTTTTTTAATTACAAGGTTATTGTATGTCTTTCTATTAACTACCTTGTTGACTATTTTCTGTTTTTATTAACTCATTCAACTTAGGAACTAATAAAGGATAATAGTTATTATTTAACAACAGAACAACTTGTGTGTGGTTGAAAAGATTAGGAAGGTGAACCAATCTGATTGTGGTAAAAGCATGGTATGTAATACAAGAGAAAAGAGGTGCAGCATTCTTCTGCTCCACAAACTGATCCAATATTTCCTGTTTCACAGTAATGAGTATTTGGGCTTAGAAAGGCAGATAGTAGTAAACATTACTTTTGCCAAAACCATACTAAAGATGGAAAATATTCTTGCATCACACAACACAAATAAATCATGGGGGTGATTTTATGACTTGGTTGATGGCAAACTGTTTTAAGAACCTTCCTTTGACACAAAATGGTATTATTATTGCATCTAAGTCCTTCCATCTCTGTCTACAACTCGACTCTGTGCTGATTCCTTATTAGATCCTTAGAAGACTCATTCCAAAAATGGACCAGGGGCTATGTGCCTAGCACTGGACAAGAGCTGTATAATGTACTGGTGTGGAAAGCCAGAGAGCTGCTGGCAGGGAAAGGCACAGCCAGACATTTGTGATAGACCTTCTTTTACTGTTCTTGTTCAAAGGAGAATTGATGTGACTGAAAAGTCTGTCTCTAGTTTAACAGAATTGGTGGATGAGAAATAGTTAACTGAGGATGCTTTTATATTCCCAAATGGAATTGAAGGATTAGTAAATGCATTATTGGAGCTACATTGGAATTGCTGGTACCTCTACACTGTCTAATAATTGCCATTATGTGAACCAATCCATAATTGCTCATTATGAAGAAATGAGAGATCACGGGATTCTCTCTTTCAGAATAAACTGATGCATTCCTGTTAACTAAACAAGCAAACAAACAAATCAGATAGCAAATGAAAGCAAAAAGCTGGGTTTGCTTCTGCGGGAAATCCAGCCCAGGGACTACTCCCAACAAGCAGTGTGGAAGGATCGGTCCCAAACTGGCTCCAACTGTATTCTTTCTTCAACTCTACCATGGCAATTTTTGCACCTCCAAATATCCCCTGCCCTCACATCATATCACAGGACATACACTGCATGCCCAGTATTTCATGCTGTAAAAATAAAATCCCAGAGGAACGAAGCACAGCTCATGTCATTTCAGAAATCTACATCTGAAATAAACTACACGTGTACGAAAATAATGGTGACTGATGGCTAAAAGTGCACCTCACACATCTGAGGGCTGTTGCAAGGCTTTGTGTTTTACAGGATAGACATGGCTGCTATTACCAGGAGAGTACTCCAAGGCACTGTGCTCTGAATTGCTTCACACCACTTGTCCAAGAGCTGGAGATTGTTTCTGAGAGCCAACAAAATTTGTCGTGTAGGCACAGCCAGCAAGGAGTGCCCGCTGTATCCCTGCCCTTGTGCCAGCTTTGATTCTTACACAAGATGAGCAGGATAATGCTTGCATAATGCTATTCTTGTTCTGGTCAACCCCTGAGACAGGCCTCAGGTACACTAAAATACCTTGCTTGGGGACAGTGGGTGGCCTAAAACTGCCAGGTCACGTCGTGCCCAATACATCCTGATGCTCAATACCTGCAAGTGCTTCCTTGAAGGGATATCTGTGGCCTCCTTTACCCTTTGCCTACCTATGTTGAGGCTTTCAGAGGGAGGTGAAACAAGCAGTTCAGGTCAGTACGAGTGTCTCACCAAAACATCTGGTCCTATGTCCTGACAGACTTCTGCCCCATCTCCCTTCCTTTCATTTTAGTTTGCTTTTATTGCTATAAATGAATGCATATTTGTCTACTTGTACATGCTGTGTGACATGTTTCTACTCATCATGGGAATGGCACAGCCAGTCCCTTGGTTTTTAAGTAGCGATGTTACATAATAAAGATTCAAATCCTATGAACGTGACAGGAGGCTCATGACAGTTATAATTATATTCCACAAGGCACGAAGTTCTCATTGTGTTCTGTTCATGATAGTTTTTTAAGCTGGAAAGGCAATTTATTCGGTTGATTTCATCCATTTAAAAACTAAGGAGGCGTATTCCTTTGGGGGGCTGTGAAAGTTTGACCATCTCTGCAGACATAAATCAGCCATGGAAATTAATGGGGAATTGATTTTCTGTAAATAAAATAGTGCGAACACCTATTTAAAACAATGTTTTTCTTCACAAGGTGCCTATGTTATGTTGCAACACACCATACAAGATGGGGATAAAGTCTGTTTCTATTACAGCTTTCATTCCAGAATGGAAAACAGAATCATTACAGATACAGGCCCCACGGTTACCTCTACATATTAAAAATCTTGTGAGGGTAATTGGCTTAACAGAGCATCTTCCTGATGTTAAATGTTAAAGTGTGTTAGAAAACTAAATGATTAAATCTCCGTCTATGCTCAAGAAGTTGATTTTGTTTAACAAGTGTCTGTGTGTGAATTATCTTTTGATTTAATGGTGATTGCTCTTTCCTTTCTTAACCCATTTAAACATTATTGAAATAAATAACTCCCATGACACTACAAATATTTTATTTGTTTCATTAATTTAGCTCATATTTGAAATATCACAGTACTCAATTTGGACAATCCTTATATACTTAAGTGAGATAGGCCACTTTATTTATTTCCTTTATTTATGGATATGATTTCATTTGCTATTAAAATTAGGTTATATTAGACATGTACTGGTAGCCAAACATACTTGATAATATCATTTAAGATGAGGGTATTTTGAAGAGAGTGGAAAAGCTGTGATGCATTCAACTTGAACTATGCTTCAGAATCTTTCATTCTAGGAGCAGTGTTTTGTTGCAGATTTTGTTATTTCTGCCCCTTTATGGGGAACTTCACCACTGCTGGATTCTCTGTTCCTTGACTGTTTTTCTGCTGGGGGCTCACCTGGGTTTGATGTATCTAAGTTCTTGTGGCTGGAAAACAAAGCAACTTTCTTCAAAACAGTACATTATTTACTCAGGATCAGAGAAAGAAAAGAAGTGTTGCTTTTGTAGTTCTTTGCAATTCTTTGTAATACAGGGCATTCTGCTCTGTTCAAACCCAAATTCCCCAACCCCAGTTAGGAATAGGTAAGAAACCCTGGAGCCTATGTCGATGTCTCTTCTTCAATGACGCTACTGTCCATACATGCATCTTCTATGGCAAAGCTAGAAAATCTGACCCTCAGACTCTAGGCCTTGGCCTACGGAGAGGACAACTTTGTTAGCCTTGGATGGACTACTTTATCAGCTCACACTGAATGACTATATTGTAAACAATAATTGATAACACCATCTCTGGTTTTACTTCATCTCTGTTTTTATTTTACTTCCTTTTTTCTCACTCTGCCAAGCTCTAAAAAACTGTTTTTATTTCACTTTAAGAATCATACTTTTATAAAAGTAATAAGTCTCTCTCAGTTGGCTCAGGAGTTCTGACTGAATTGGTGAAAAAAAAGAAAGAGGAAGGGATGAGAAATGGAACAGAGTCCTGAAAATCACTTGGGGACAATGGGCAGCTGTAGCTTAGCATGCAGTCAGAAAGAACAGCTCTTGATTGACATGACACCAAAAACCTAGAAAATAGTGAAGATTCTTAAGTGGTTTTCAAAGGGAAAGTGGTACCTCCTGGAAATCTTCAGAGAGAGACAGCCCTAAAAATTGCTCTCCATATGTCTGTCTAACTTAATTTCAACAAGAGAACAGCCCAAGACAATTCAAAGAGGTTCAGAACATCTCTTTCCTTCCTCCTACCTTCTGAACTTTTAATGGATTCTCAAAAAAAGGAATTAAATTATGGGTAAGCAGACAGGGAATGTTATTTTCCAAATGTAATTAGATAGAATGCTCTAGTCCATGTATTTCTTAGCTCTGGCTTGTTTTGTGACTGTGCTAGAGCAAACAGAATCGTAGAATCATAGAATGATTAAGGTTGGGAAAGACCTCTAAGATCATCTAGTCCAACTGTCAACCTATCACCACCACGCCCATTAAACCATGTCCCTCAGTGCCATATCTCCACATTTCTTGAACACCTCCAGGGTCTCTTGAGCACCACTTCCCTGGCAGTATGTTCCAATGTTTGACCATTCTTTCAGAGATATGCTAGGCATTTGTATATACATATACATATATTCATAAGTCATATAAATATTTTTCCAATATTTTTCCGCATTCATTTCAGGTTACCAATTGATATGATGACCTTCTCCTTAGAAAAAAAAAAACTAATGAAGAATTATGGCTTCCAACAAGATTTGTGATAGAAATAAAGACTTCATTATGAGATTGCCATGAAAAGTGCCCAGTCCTCTGTAGGTTATTTGAAACCCATTATTTCTGTTTAGCTGTGTGATGAAAACCATCCTCAAGTGTGCTTTGCAAACAGTATCAAAGATGAACCTTCTCTGTAGAACATTTCCATGAAGCAGTAAGTTCCATTTGACATTTAATGGTCCTGCTATTCTTACTGCAAGGTGAAGCTGGAGAAAAGAGAGGTAAAGAGGTTTATCAGGGATGGCAATGATTTGAGCCAAGTTCCTCAAGTTCCAATGCTTCTTAAGAAAGCAAAGCACATATTCCAACAAGATGTTTATGAGGTGCCTCCCTAGTGTGTGCACTGATTTCCTACAATCAGTAGCTGCTGGCAAAATATTGCTAAGTGATGCACTATTCCTGTAATCCCAATTTTCCTAAAGCCTCAGTATTTGTAGATAGTTTGGAGAAATATAAATAATATGTAGCTAAAAAATCTATAATGGATATGGGTCGCTGTAAAATTTTTATTACAAGTTTGAGGTGGTTTCATTAGTCATTGCTGACATTTCTTACACCAGTTGTAAGACAGTGTTTACAGCCCTTCACATCACTATATAATGTCTACCCACAAAGATTTTTAAAACAGGCATTATAATCCAGTAAAGCAAAATTTTCCTAATTCTTTTCTCTTTTTCATTTCTTAAAGGCTTTGGAACTCTTACTGATACTAGGCAAGGGATGGCTACCACTATAGCATGAAGTTACTTCTGACAATGATGAATGCAATTTTCTGGGAAGTAAAGGCATTGTGTCTTTGATGGGAACATACAGTGTAATGTAAATAACTCTTAACTAAAAATAAGAGCTTCCCTCTTTCTGGGCAGGGTTAGAAATAAGTCATGGAAAGTACATTTTTATGTATGGCTTTCTCCGCATTCAAATTAATGGTATGTTTATTGAGATTGGTCAGCTTTTACATTCTTCAAATCTCCTCATTACTTCTCATAGTAAATAAGGTAACGATATAACTGTTCGGGAAAATGTTAACAATTTTCAAGCTTTGCAGTACAGATACTGCAAAAGGAGGGGACTTCTTTCTAGCAAAGTGATAAATATTAAGATTAGATTAGGAAGACAGAGTGATAGCTTTTCAATTCACACCTCCTGCAGCCCACAACACTTCATCCAATTTGCTCTCATCACTAACTCTGTTTATATATGAAGAAGCCTCATACCTTAATATTTATAGGTCAGAGCCATGGGTCTATGTAGTGACATTATGAATACTATAAATCAAGTCGTACCATGAACTATGAAGGAAATCAATTGTATAACAGTAGAACCAGAGATAACTTATAGTCAGGTAGCAAAAAACTTTTTTAGAATACTTTTATCTCTCATCTAAAATGGATTTGTTGAGAGGATAGGAAAAGTACTGTTGGCAGTCTCAGGTGAAGCAGAGCTTTCTATGTGCCACCAGGAACTATGAGATGAATTACTGTTGTGATTTTTTTTTTTACTTTCTTTTCCTATCTAATATATCTGCCATGGAAATAAACTGTGCAATTTCATCCATTTTTGGTAGATTCAGAAAGAAAATGCAACCAAAACTGCAGAAGCATCAAGCATTCATGTTATGATAACTGGCTTTTGGACCAGTTTCTTGCAAGCTGCTTAGCAGCTCCTGTTTTAGGCATACAGGTTTGCTCCAGCACTTTGCAGGTTCACCCAACAGCTACAGCAAGAGGAATAAAGTAATACTGATCTTCCCTTCCTCTGAACTGTGTGTACCCACTCACTCTGAGTTACAGAATCACTGGCAGTAGAATGAACTACCTGATTTGAAGGAAAGGTGGATTATTGAGCCGGTTTTGTTCCTAAGAGACCTTTGAATTCAGTATTGCTCTTAACTCTGATTTCATGTTTGTCTTCATGTGTCAGCATTCCCTGTCAGTAGCAGGTATGAAGCATTATCAGGAACAGCTATATAATACTTCATTCTAGGCATAGCATCATCCCCAAAGCCTCTCACCACTTCACGAGCCTTCATGGATGGCCATGTAGTAGCATAACTGTGTCTTGCTGACAAGTGTTTGAAAGTGAGTACCTTGGAAATGTCATCATTGTTTTTGCAGCAGCTGTATTGTATATTTTAAGAACTGAGCTTGGTTCTATTTTTATCTGTTCACTTTACAGCACTGCATTTAATTGTCATGACCAAGGTAGTATTTATATCACCCTAGAGAGTAATAATTATAGTTAGAAAAGTATCATATCTGGAAAAGATAAAACCAGAAAATTTGATTAAATGTTATTTGTCCAAAAGCCAGTTAATTTTGGTGGATTTGGACACTACATTTTGGAATGCTAACTGCTGCTGGCCAGACTTTGTTTCAGAACATATTGAGGCCTGGGAACATTTAAACATCAGATTTGTTTATTGAATGGCAAAATCAAGCTGAAGGATGTCATGCTAATTGGTCACAATGGAATCACGAGACATGGTTTTCAAAAGAAAATTCGAAGTTGATTGAGTTTAGGTAGATGTATGCCAGGAGGGTATGTACTGCTTTTGTTCAAATAAGCAATGTATAGAGCATTAAATATGAAGTATTGAATAGCCTTTAAGGAACGGAGCCTTCTGTTTCAAAAGTGGAGCATGAATTTCACGATTAATTATATGTTAGTTATGGCAGAGATCCTTAAACTAAAATTCATGTCTGACTAAAAAATGAAATTTGCTTACGTTCATTAAATGCAGCATTAGAATAAGAGCCGCTGTACGGTTATAGAAGAATTTTGGTACACTCAGCTAGAACACTTGAAAGATCCTTGAACTTTTTTTGCAGGTCATGTCAGCAATGAGCCGAAAATATATCTTATGCTATTGAAGATGTTCATTCTTTATTCTTTGTACATTTCTATATCTCTTGTGAACAGAGCAGTATCTTGAATACACTGGGATTTGCGTATCTATGTAAGTGAACATGGACTTGAAGGTTAAAATGAAGGGAAAAATAAAATAATTAGGGCGATACACGAAGAAACTCAAGAATACTAAGAGAATAGGCAAGACAAAAAAAAATTCTAGTCTTGAGTTCTCCTAAACCACAGAACTTTCTCCCAAATGAACCTGGACAAGAATGACATTGCTGCAGGCATCCAAATCTACGCTGGACTTCTGTATGTAAATGGCATAATGGCTCAAAGGTAGCTGTACATATTGTTAAGATATATAATACGCATGTCGCATAGACATTATACACACAATGTTACATAGAAGGAACTATCTGACTATTAGACCTCTGAAAACAAAACTGGAAGATATTCGTGGCAGGAATTTAAAGCTAGTAAGTGCCCGTTAACAGTAGTTAATGCTATGATTTCAAGAGCTGATAACTTCCATATGTGACTTGTACTTTGGGAAGGAATGGAGTTAGTAAATGACACAGCATTGAGAGGAGAGTTTGATGTACTGGTGGGTAGAGTTGTCATTCACAGGAATCACAACAGAGTGGAAGAGTGGTCTGAAGGAAGATATGAAATTCAACAAACTAAAATACAGAGTCCTGCACTTGGGACAAGAAAAAATCCATGCAAAACTGAAATAATGGTGTACAGGACTATGGAGTTACTTTGCCCAAAGAGATCCTGGGAATCCCAGTGTACAACAGGCTGAAAATGAGTCAGAATGAAGACTACCACAGACTGGGCTGCATTAGCAAGAATATAGACAGCAAGTAAGAGTTTCTCTTTTCTACAAGGCAGTTATCAGGGTGTGTCTAGGATATTGTGTCCAATTTTGTACGCAAGAAGGACATCAATAAACAGAAGAGATTCTGTGGAGGGGCACTGTGACAGCTCATGGGGATGGACAATGAACATGATGAATGGGATGAGAATGGGGCATCTGGTCTTGCTCAGCCTAAGAAAAGTGAGAAGGAAAAGGGTCTAACTGCTTCCTTTACTGTGAAAAGGGGGTGTACAGGAAGACAAGATAGACATTTTTCCAGACATGCAAGGGCAAGAGGCGGTGGGCACAAGCTGCAGTAAGGGAAAATACAGTCAGATACAGGGGAAAAATTTCTTCCCATGGACATGATTCAGCACTTCACAAGGTTGTCTCAGGATATTCTGGAACACGTTGGAGACTTTCGGCACCTGAGGGGAGAAGGCCTTGATCCACCTCACTTAACCTCAAAGCCAGTACAGTTTGGAACAAGGGACTAGGCAAAATGGCCTTCAGAACTTCCTTCCAACGGAAATTGCTCTGACTCTAGCAAAATTAAAATGACAAGTGATATTATTACAAGACAGATTGAGGATTCTGCAGAAGTCAGAAACTAGCAAGTTTCTGCAAAAACACCGGAATACTTAAAGAGACAGTGAGGAGAAATTGTAAATATGTACCAAATAATGATAGCCTAAGGCAAATGGATGAGGAGCTTTTCTTGCATTCATCTCACAGCAAAAAGAAAGGACACTCAGTGAAATATAGGATGGTAAGCTTGAAACTGATAAAAGCTGAGTTTTCTGCATTACGAATTATTAGATAATGCCAAAGCTACAGTTTTAAAAGACTGATACAGGTGTTTGGAAAACATAGGGAAAAATAGATTAAGAAGGGCTTTATTAGCTAACAGTGCTAGAAAAGAGATTAGAAGACTGATAAAACTCCACATTTTGGATTTTAAAAAGTTCTAACTGCAACTCACATGGGGCCTTATCAGGAAAGCTAAGACCTCATTTTTCTGCTGTTGAGATTTGTCAACTGTCCCTGGCAAGAAATCCTATTTTAGGAAATTCAGAGTATTACTTTCCAAAGCAATGGAAGAAGTCATGCAAGTTTTTGTAAAACAGGAACAATATTTTCCTGCAGAAAGAGATTATATTCAACTCTCTATGATAATACATACTCATATGGACAAAAGGACAGAGACATTCTCCCATGGGTACTTCATTTTGCAGAACGCTCCAAACCACCATCAAGGGATTGGTCCCTGGAGCACATCTGCCTTGGAGTTAAGACACTGTGAACGATTCTTTCCTCCAGTATAAAAAGTAGTGTAATTTTTATTCAGTTTATCAGAGAATTTAAACACAGAAAAATTTACATTTGTGTTTAGATCTGAAGATAGCATGAGGGCAATTTAAATGCATAATAGAGCCATTCAGACAATTGATTTACTATTGCATACATGGCTATTTCTTCATTTGTTATGCAAAGAACTGTATGAAAACAATAGCAAAACAGAAACCACTAACAAGCAAAAAAATAAAAAATTACAGGCATCTAAAAGCTGGCAGGCAAATGTGCTGGATTCCAGCTATATCTGGCGAGGAAGGCAGAGGGGTTTTTTCTGTTGATTTGCTACTACTACAAAGGGAGAACTGAAAAACGAAGTCATGCAGGCATTAGCCCCACAGCACTGCTCTTCATAACTGGCTTTATAATGAGGCAGCACAAACATTTTATTGAATTTCAAGATATTTCCAAATATTGTGTCATTATCTATTTATTGGTCTTACCTAAATGAACTGCCCTGGTCTGCTTATCATACTTCTACTGCAGATGATGTAAAAAATTAAATTATAAGGAGCAGCAAATATCCAAATTAGTATAATAACTATGAGGTTTAAAACTCACTAAGATACTGCAGTAAACTGCAGGATTCCTCATACTTGTTCTTCGAACTGGTGTCTGAAATAGTTAAATAAAAAATGATAGAATTCGAAACTCTGATAATCTCACATTAGTACATGGACCTTTCACTCGGATGGCTGGACGTACTGTGCTGGTTTAATTAGCTATCTAGTAGCAATTTCCACACCTTTGGAAAAAGAACCATTCACAAGGAGCAGGTGAGAAGTTTACATATGCACTTATGAATTACTGCAAACTTGTCTGGAAATTAATCTATGGACTCTCCCATCTTGCCTACAAATAACTGTTCAGTCACACTACAATCTTGAGTGTGCTGTCATTAAGCTTGCCACATATTTCGCCTAAATAAATACATCTTTTCGTTACTAGTATCTTATTAGAGAAGGTTTCCCACACATGCTGTTTTTAATATAGCAATTTCAGGGAAACACATAGCATTACCTCAAGTGGAACAAAAATTCTCTGATTTTTTATTCGTTTTCCTCCTAGTACCGAAATCTTTCTGGAAGAGAATGACTGTAGCAACAACATTAGTTCTGATAAAAGACAAGGCAGTACCTCCATTAATTTTATAGCAATTTTTTTCAGCATTTTGCTTAATAGTCATGCAAAATCCTTTCTCTTCTAATTTACCGTGCCCACCAAAACTAAAATCTAACATACATTTGTTCCTTCTGTCATGTCCTCATTTGACTCTTCTCATTCTTTTTTGATTCTCATTGGCTCATGAGACTTCTGATAAACTTCAAGATGCCAAAGGTTCCCAGTTTTTACTGAAGATGCTCTTTCTTTTACAGTCCCTGTCCTTGTGGTGAGCATTCCCTGGAGAGACATGTTTCAGGCAATTGGAAGGCTCAACATTAGGACATGTAAATGTTTAAATTATGCCTTGCAGATCAATGACAAGAAATAGGACATCTATTTCTGGTAACATTGTGGATTTATAGTTATGAGTCAAGGCTAATGCAAGGTGAACTCCTCCCTTTATGATCACTGCCACAAATGCATTAGCTCATCCGTGAATTTAAAAATCGACCTCCAGACAGTTAGTTGGCAATTTGGCACCTTGCTTTGATTGTATACAATTTAACAAAAGAACATGCAGCACTAATTCAATAGTAACATTACTTCTGCCTTTCAGGAGTGGTTTATTCATTTGGGTATGATGTTCAAATCACATTTCCTTAAGGAGAGGGGTTTATTTTGTTTGTTTGCAGTTTATCGTACTGCTTCTCAAGGACAAGAGTAAAATTGTTGCCACTGATTATTAGGTTCAATGTAAGCATGCCACGAAGATGGTCCGCTGCACAGAAAATCCAGGTAGTAGATGGGTGGGAAACAGGGCTGGTGCTGCACTGTGCCTTCTGACACTTCCCAACCAACCTCATCCAGAGTCACACACAGGATAAGAGAAATGCAATGGCTGGAAGGGACCTTGAGAGATCATCGAGTCCAACACCCCTGCTAAAGCAGGTTCCCTACAGTAGGTTGCACAAGTAGGCATCCAGTCAGGTCTTGAATATCTCCAGAGGACAATCCACGATCTCTCTGAGCAACCTGCTCCAGTGCTCCATCACCCTTACCATAAAAAAATTCTTTTGCAAGGCACTGTCTCAACTATAATCTGGTGCTCTTGAACATCAGCACTGCACACTCCAAAAGATTCACTAGATATTTGTGCTTCCTCATCCTTGCAATTGTAGCTTAAGTAGTCCAGCACTTCTCGGGGATCACTGGGTAAAGGGCTTTACCTCACTTATGCTGAGCTCCCTTTTAGTGCCATAGCTACAGTCTTGTGCTGTTGTGGTGCTACTGCTGTTTTTGATCAGTAAAGCAGGTTAACCCTTTGTCTAACCCCTTCAGTAGGCATCTGCACTTGCTGAACTTTGGCACATCCCAGAAGGATAATTCAACATTTCTGTGCAACCGATCACACCCTTACTGTTGCCTTAAAGGAACAGGCTTTCCATTCCCCACTGTTACCTGCAAGGGTGACATAATATATGACTGTTACTATTATGTATGATGTTATTATTATCAAAGCATAACAAAGAATTTAGAGAGTGGGTTGTTACACATATTTGTTCACATTAGTAATATGCACACTGTTATTTTTAAATCATGTAGCATAAATATTTAAGTGTTGGAGACTCCCTGCATTAATGATATTTCAGATTAGTTGTCTCCCTAGATATTAACCTTCTGGGCTTACTCTTCCTGGCTCAGGTTTTCACTGGAGTTTGCCACTTGCTTCCAAATCCTCTAAAAATGCATGTGTGGTTATTGGCGCTAGGATTGTCTTGGATGTGAGTGTCTAAGTATGAGATAACATTCTTTCACGCTTTGCAGCATTAGACCTGCATAGATACATGGTGGAGGGCATTTCAAGAAGAAATTGTTCCAAGAAGGTGGTTACCCACCTTACTAAGGAGGTCATGTAGCTATAGGTCTAAGACATAAACATCTCTGAAGCTGTGAATCTCACATCTACTGAATGCATGTTCAGTTCTCCCAGCATCCCATGTTGGGAGAGCTGAAACATCTGGAACTGAAACAACATCCTGTGACTGAAGGTATACTTTATGAGGATTTTCCTGGATTTAGTTCTGTCCCTTTGTTCGCAGGTCAGGCAGATAAGTAGCCCTATCAGTAAAAAAAATACAACAAGCAAGATAACATGGCTATCTGACTCTACCAAATCAGCTGTCAGCATGAGGTGATATAAGGTGGTCAAGCAGGCATGTTGTCATTTACCCATAGACAAGTGTTAAGGTTTCCAGAAAGCAAACAGTGCTGCAGAGGTCTGCTCGGACTATCACTGTGATACACGAGTTGAGAGACCAAGCTATTCATAAATATGTCAACTAGACATATTTATACTCATTAAGTAAGCCTTGATCAATCAAAGAAGGAGGTTAACAGACATCCGTGGCTGATGTCTCATGTTTTAGTGTCTGAAGAAGCTAAGGTGATCCAGCAATCATGTATATACAATGTGAGTGATCTGAGGCTTTCCTTCCACTGGTAGTCCACTTATGGGGTGCCTGTGCCAACCAGTAATTTTTTTTCTGAGGTCATTATGCATTTGATGGCAGGCTAGCCAGGAAGACAGTTCAGCTACCTAGATGGTGGGATAACTAGCCTAATAGTTGCAGACTGATGGTGGAAAATGTTTAGCTGGAAATATTACAAGATGTCACTGCTCATACACCTGTGTTTGAATATCGGCATGCTCAATGATGCTCTTACTATGGGGAAAACTGAACACTGCAAGAATTTGAGTCTTGAGCTGGCTGGTATTTCTGATGTTCTCATAGGGCTGGTGCAGGTATCTGGTGAGACGATATCTGAAAGGAAAATCCACTCAGGACAAGGCAATTTCTGTTTGGGAATTATACTGTTGCTGTACATATTCTCTTTTTCCAGTGGTTGCATGTGTGTAGAGAAAAACAAGAACATTTTAGCCAAGGAGTACTTTTGTTCCAGTGGTGCACTGACGAGCTCCTTTCCCACCAGTGCTGTTTATGTGACAACATGGAGGAGAGCCCAACAAGGAAAGTGATAATGTTTCATTTCAATCAGTTGAACTCAAATTCAATTGTCTGATTTTAATCACAGGTAATTGTACCACCAAATTTCACCATACTCAATTATTCAGAGAAGGGTCATCATGACATTCTTTGGTTTGGTGCAGAGCTCTCTCCTTCTTCCTTCTGTTTCTCTTGTTGTTAGTTTATTTTTTCTTTTTTTTTCCCCCATTCAATTTCATTCTTCACTTGCCTTTTCAGGAAATCAGGGATTTCTATCATGAAGCTAAGTAACACTGGGGATCCTTCTCTTGCCCCTTTCTTCTCTCCGCCATTTCCTGAGATATTTTCTTGCACTCTGTAACCTTCCAGCAAGATGGGAACTGAGATGCTTTGCCACAGAAGTGCATTTGTGATGCCTTATCTTTGCCTTACAGTTCCACAAACAATTAGCTGAAATGGGCAACAGTATCAGAGACTCTACAATTACTATGAAATTAATGTCTCAATTATCTCTTTTGCTGTTTTAAAGCTAGGACCAGAGTGAAAGAAAAATCACCACTACAATATTTCCATCTTTGCTTTTGCAGCAGATGTTTCTTCATTCCCACACATTGTTCATACTAGGATATGTCACTTCTCTATGTGTAGTATCAACTGCAAGTTTAAGAGTTTTTGCCTTCCTGCAAACTCTTTAAAGACAAGGGGGTTGAAAGGGAGAACAGAGGAGCAACTGAAGTGGAAAATCCTCCTACTCTCCATTGAAGCAAATCTCATTTGAAAGCACATAGCAGCCTCCATAATAGGAAATAGATTAATTATAAGATTATAACATGAAACTACTGCAGTGAGAGCCCTTGTGCTAGGCACAAAGGTAGCATCTCTATCCTGTCACGCCCTAAGCTGGAGACTTCTCTATGCTCCCTCTGAGTTCTGTCTTGAACAGATCTTGAGATTTCTGTCCAAAATTTCACTGAGCTTCTTTCTAGCCTTTGGCCCACAGGGTAATGGCTATGAATGCTATTTGGTATCAAAAACTCATCTCAAAAGTATAAGAGGAGAGAGAGTAGTGCAGAGAACTCTGTTTTTCAGAGAAAGGGAAGACAGGATGGTGAAATCGCAGACTTGACTTTAGACTTGAACTGCAAGTATGTGTTCATCAAGTTTATTATTGGCTTTGTGCCCTGAATCACTGAATCACAGAATCACAGAATCACAGAATCATAGGGGTTGGAAGGGACCTCCAGAGATCATCAAGTCCAACCCTCCTGCCAAAGCAGGTTCCCTACACCAGGTCGCACAGGTGGGCATCCAGGCGGGTCTTGAATATCTCCAGAGAAGGAGACTCCACAACCTTCCTGGGCAGCCTGTTCCAGTGCTCCGTCACCCTCACCGTAAAGAAGTTCTTGCGCACATTGGTGCGGAACTTCCTATGCTCCAGTTTCTGGCTGTTTCCCCTTGTCCTGTCTCCACACACTGCTGAAAAGAGTCTGGCCTCGTCCCTTTGCTCCCAACACCTTAGATATTTATAGACCTGGATCAGGTCCCCTCTCAGTCTTCTTTTCTCAAGGTTAAACAGACCCAGTTCACTTAGCCTTTCTTCATAGGGGAGATGCTCCAGGCCCTTCACCAGGCCCATATTTGTGGCCCTCCACTGGACTCTTTCCAAGACATCCCTGTCTTTTTTGTACTAGGGAGCCCAGAACTGGACACAGTACTCCAGACGAGGCGAAGCTCAAATTAATGAAAAATTCCTTTCTCTTAAATTTGGAGAGGACCTTGAGCTGATTTCAAGAATAGTATCCTATTATGCTTCTGAATAGCCTCACAACTAGGGATAATTCCACCTCCCAGACATTTGCTATGTGCCTACAATAATCTGAGTTTCCTAGAATACAGCCTCTATGTTAAAAGCAAACTGTCATGCTGAAAGTGTTTTTTTTTCCTCTGAAAATTTTGTTCATTTTTGTCTACTTGGCATGGATGTTAAATTTCCAGCCTCCATAATGAAGCATTTATTAGAATTGCAATTGAGTTATTTTAACTTCGAAAGGAATTTAGTAGACTGCAAAAATTGCCCTTCTCCTAAAGCAGGGCCAAAGATGGCACTGTCATTCATATTTGGGTATAATTCCTGCTGAAATTAAAGAGTGTTTTACTTGTGAAAGAACTAAAGTATATGCACAGGCTCTGGCAAAATGACAGCATTACAGGCTGTTGGTTTAAAAAAGTGAACTGTCTGAAAGGGAATTAAGGATAAAGTCTCCATGCCCACACCTTACGTGGGATGCAAGTATGCTGTCCTGGTGACATTTTTCTCCCCATAGTTTAGTTTTTATGGTCAGGTAACTCATTAAATAGCATTTTGTTATGAAATCACTTGACTCATATTTCACTGAGGACTGCACTAATTTTTAAATTGTAGTGGCTGCATTTTCAGATTTGTCCAGATGCTACCACGTCTTGTATTTGCAAAGCCTCTGGCGCAAAGGACACCTGTCTGTTGTTTTTTCTAGAAACACTAAGTAGACAAAACTTAAGTTTCTATTTTGAAAAAAAATCATTCTAAACAATTCTTTTCACTCTCTCTCATTTCTTCAGAGTTCTTTCATATGCTTCCATCAGTTCACTCTGAACATCACAGCCGCACCTGAAGATCCTGGCTGTCTCCTCAAGCATAATACATTTGGGAATCTCACCACTATTTATAAGTACTGGAGTAACATTAGAAGTTGAATATATTTCATGGATCACAACGTTGCAATATGGAAAGTATTAGAATTATCTTTTTAATGACTCTTCTCTCTGTGCTGCTTGGATCAAGACTTCTTTCATAAGCTATACAAAGGGGTCAAGAACACAGAGCAATGTGACCACTTCATATATAAGGTCATGTGCTTTGTCATATTTTGTAATTTTATCAGATAATTTCACCATCTTTGCATAGCTTCATTTTCTTGCCTGCCATCTATAGCTATCACATGATGACTGTAATGTATCACACAAGAAAGTAGTGCTTCCTATTTTATTATGCTGGCCCACAATGACAGAAGCAGATGTTGGGAGGATGGCAGTAGAGGTTGAACCTTCTCACCAATATTTAGTTGCTGTCTGACAATTAGTAGCAGAGGGGCAGTCTGACACAATGGCGTCTGACGTGGAAGAGTGTACAAAGCAAAGGTATGGAATTGAACTCCTCCATGTAGAAAAAATGGCACCCGTTGACATTCATCATAGCTAATGGTGGTGACAGTATTGAAAAGTACTATTATGTAGCTGGGAATTTGCTCTATCAAATAGTCAGGTGCTGGAATGGGCTGCCCAGAGAGGGGGTGGAGTCACCAACCCTGGAGGTGTACAAGGAATGTTTAGACAGTGTGTTGAGGGACATGGTGTAGTGAGAACTATTGGTGATAGGTGGATGGTTGGACTGGATGATCTTGTAGGTCTTTTCCAACCTTGGTGATTCTATGATTCTATGATTATTGTGCTCTTTGTATCTGTTGTAGTTTCCACAGAAATGAATAGGAAGCATTATTTTTGGAGCAACTTATGTACATAGATGGACAAAACAGTTATCAGAAAATATATACAGATATTATTGGCCTTTAATCCCAGCAGGTTGCACTCCTATTAAATCAAATGTCTTTCTGATCAGCTGACACTAATTAAACATAGCTTGTAAAATCATATTGATTCAGCTTTACACTTCCTCCATCTTTAGAAAAGGATGATGGTAAGCTTAATTTTTTTATATAACTATAGAAAAATAATCCACTGCAAGAGCTATAATTAAATCAAAATAAGAAAATCCATCTAAGCCTTTTGTTCATTTTTGGAAGGCCAGAGGTGTAATTACAGATGGAAAGGAACATTCACATTCTGTGATTCTTTACACTGACTGACTTTATGAACTTTTTTTTTTTCCCCCAAAGGTGTTATATTCTGAATTAAAAAAAAAGAAAAGAGAAATGTTAGAGTAATTCTCTGCAACCTTCAGCTGTATAAATAAAAATAACATATAAATGCACATTATATATGAAGCAATATGCAATCTAATGTACAGTATAACATAAAATATAAATACATAATTCATATTACAACTTATGTACTTAATGACGTGATCTTTTATCATATATCGTATGATCTGTATCGTATATGTTCCATATGTTCCATATGTTCTATGTTATACACATTCTACTGCTGCATCCTACATTTATATGTGCTACAAGGAATCCTTTAGCAAGGCTTAGGACAAGACTCAACAAGACAAGAACCAACAGAGACTTCATCCCAATGTGCAAACAAGAGGAGGTGAAATTTTTTTCACTAGTATTTCCTTTAAATGGGAAAAGCTAGGAATAACTGATTTTGTTCTCAAAGAAAATATTGTAACAAGGATTAGCAATCTTGTAAAATAAAGAACCAAACCAAACTGAACAAAAAATTATAGCAAGGAAAATCTTGTAGCAAATTCATAAAGTAAAGACACGGTGATATTCTGGTTAGGGGTGTTTAGAGTGAGGAGATCTTGTGGGTGTGTATTTTTGAGCCACACATGGAGCACCTGGGCAGCAAGTCCCTTCATCTGCCTCAGGAGTCCACCTTCATACATGGAATATGGAGACAAGTTGGTTTCCGTAAAGGTGATCCAAAGCAAGAGCTTGATATAGGTGATGTTAATTGTCCTCAGGAACAATGCCTGATTCTGCCCTCTGGAGGGGACTTACATGGGCTGTAGTCCATATGCAGCCATATGCACCTGAAAACAAAGGAAGAGGGGATGAGCTTCCCATGTTTGCTTCGCAAACACCAGCTTGTGCCATGGCTCAACACAAAGAGAGAGTTAGGTGCTTGAACCTAATGCACAGAAAATGCAATGCAGAGAATGTCTATGGGTGGTGAAGAGAGGTGAGAAACACAACTCATTCATGCTGGGCTATGAGAACACACTTGGTGCTGCTTGGAATAGACAATGTCAAGCCTCTTCCAAAAGTAGGTGTTGTGCTGAATGCCTTCCCTTATAATGCACAAGTGCAGTCAGACCTTTATTTTAAAGGCTGTGAAAATTTCCTTTGTACCTTTTTAAAGGAAATATTTCCTTTCACAGATTGCTTTTAAAATCAAAATTTACTGTATACTGGGTATTTTAGTTCAAATTCAATTCATGCTTGAAGGCAGATGGATGTTTCAAGGAATACCCCAGTTTCCATTTACTAGCATGATGTTAGAGTAAAAGGAACTCTGCTCCTTTTTTTTAAGTCTTTTTGATTTATACCTTGTACTTACATGTTCATTACAGTGAAGCCCAGAACACAAGTCCTCCCTTGTACAGAATTACTTTAGCAATTAGCCTTCATAGACCTCCTCTTGTTCTTACTTGAGCGCTATTCATTGGCAGGACACACACACTCATATGCATGCATACATACCCCTTTGTCTCTGTTCCTTCCCCCCCTTTAGCATCCAATCCAAAAATTTCTTCAACAGCATCCTATACTGAGTCTTGTACTTGCATGCAATCACCCTCCATCTGTGTGTTGACCTTGGAAGAGTCTCTCCCACTGACTCAGCTTGATGTGTCTCAGCCTATGAGGTGGTTGAATCCGATGTATCCAGTAGGGGCCAAGACAGGGCTTCAGCATGTCCCATGACCCTCCTCACCTCCACACACACATTCTTGGGCATCCCTGCTCCTTCCCATGTCTGGAGATAAGTCTTTTATCATATAACTTGAAAAACTGATAATGGAAACATACCATGGCCATGTCTATTTTGGGAGGTCTTCAAGGAGCTGCATGCTTCACTGATCTGCTCTCACTGGAAGCAGGCAAGCAGGGACATGGGGGCTGAGACCTCCTTTCCAGAGTGAGAAACATTTTGCGTGTACTAGTTACATGTAGATATTTGAGTCAGACTTCAGCAGGTTAGACTTCAGCCTGCTAAGGCTTCCGTGGGAATTGGGACTGGTTTGGGGTCCTTCTGGGTTTGGGAATTGATGAAGCTCCATGGGGCCCAGGACACCGATGGGAACAGTGTAGGCTGTCAGAGGGAGAAAACAACTCTCCAGAAGAAGGCAGTAAAAGCACTAAAAATAAGCATGATTTTTTTTGTATAACCAAGAGAAAAGAAAATCCTTGGGCACTGTGAAAACCTGCTATCAGGAGACAGGCTTTGATAACCTTTCAGAATTGATTAATCTGTTGCTGCATTCGTTTGAAACAAAGCCTATGGCTTGTTTAGGAAGTGGCAGCACTGCAGCTTAGTAATGTCCAAAATACCATATCACTATCAAGGCTAATTTAACACTGATGAGATCAATAAAGTTCCCAGGGCTAGAAGTAGATGAGAAACATGGCTCATTACATGCTGCTCTATTTCTCCATAGGAAAGAGAAAAACCACGCAGGAGGGTGAGAGGAGAGGGATGTAGAAATTTTGGAGACCTCAAAACTAGGCAGGTACTTTTTGCTGCGTTACTGAATCTCTTGAACTGACATCTCTCTGAAGCAGTGCAATGAAAATGGTTTCTTTCTGTTTCCAACTTACTTAGGTGTGTCCCTTGACTGGAACAGGATGAAAGGTAATGGCCTCAAATTTCACTAGGGGAGGTTCAGACTGGATACTAAGAAAAATTTCTCAGAAGGAGTGGTGAGGCATTAGAACAGGCTGCCCAGAGAAGTGGTAGAGTCACTGACCCTGGAGGTATTCAGGGATGACGTGGATGTGGCACTGAGGAATGTGGTTAGTGGGCATAGTGGGAGTGGGCTGGTGGTTAGACTAGATGACCTGGGCACACTGCTGGCTCATGTTCAGCTGAGTGTTGACCAGCACCCCCAGGTCTGTTTCTTCTACAGTCTTCCAGCCACTCTTCCCCAAGCCTGTAGCATTTCTTGGGGTTGTTGTGGCCAAAGCACAGGATCCAGCACTTGGACTTGTTAAACTTCATTCCATTAGCCTCAGCCCAGTGATCCAGCCTGTCCAGATCCCCCTGTAGAGCCTTCCTACCCTTAGGCAGATAGACTCTTCTTCCTAACTTGACGTCATCTGCAAACTTACTGAGAGAGCACCCAGTGCCCTCATCCAGGTCATCAATAAAGATACTGAAGAGGACAGGTCCCTGTACCAACCCCTGGGGAACACAACTCATGACCAGTTGCCAGCTGGATTTAACTCCATTCACCAACACTCTCTGGGCCCAGCAATCCAACCAGTTCTGTATCCAGCAAAGAATGCCTGCCCAAGCCATGGTCTGCCAGCTCCTCTAGGAGTATACTGTGAGAGACAGTGTCAAAGGCTTTGATAGATGCAAAACACCCCAAACCTGGACTCTTGAAAGTCATGTGTTATAATGCTTACCAACTGCAGTGCAATCCAGCCACCCTGTCAGCATGCTGTTCTGTACCAGGGGAGAGACAGAGATTCTGGAAGAAATAGAGGCAGCAAACTTTCTGCAGCTGACCTACAATCAACAGGACTATTGGACATAAGCAACAGGAAAATCTAAGGAAAGAGATGAAATCCTCATTCTCTCTGGGATGGAAAGGTCAGACACCTGAAGGCAGTAGCTACATTGTCCTGTTCAAAGAACTGAACAAGGTTAAGGGAGAGTGCGAGGCTGATTCCTTTGGTTTTCCATAGCTGAAAAAGGAAGGAACCTCTGTTCATATACTAGTTTAACAACTGAACTAGCAGTCTATATAGCAGCTTAGTAGAATTCTCAGCATGGGAGTGGGACCAATCAGAGTCCTTTCTTCTGTGCCGGAAAGACATCAGCGTTATGTCCCAGCAGCCCAACACCAGTGTGAGCATCACACTCCTGCATATTCTTTCTTCCTCCAACCTTGAATTCTTTTCTTGCAAGAGACACTTCTGCAATAAGACAGATTGAGAATGATCTATGTAGTCTGTAGCCCATCTCACAATAGTGCTCTATTGCAGGCCACTGCCATCAGCTCTTTCTCTGGAGTTCGTTTTACTAATGCAATCTGCTAATGTAATACCTTTATTCTGGCACTTGGCTTCAATGTTTTTCATTTTGTAATAATAAAAATAATGACATTAGTGATATTAAAATAATAAATAGATTTTAATAGGAAAGGAACACAGTACAGTGACAAAGTCTGTATCTTTGTTGGACCCAGGTATGAACTAGGCATGAAACTGCTCAGACTTGTCAATGCATTTCTGAGACAAAGCAATTTTAACTTGAAGTGCTCATTTTTGGAGAGAAAAAGTAGATAGAATTCTAGCACTTTGTTGATTAGATGAACAAAGATGATCAGAAGAACATCTTAGGGCTTCTAGTCCTTTTCAGAGGATGCAGGAACTTTCTGCACGTGTCCAAGTATGTAAGTTGACTGCAAAAAGTCGAAGGAGTATTCCCTTCTGGGTTGCAGGTTCACATCCAGCCTGTCATTGCAGTGATGAAGAAGGAATTTCAGATGGTCACTGAGTGATTTATTTGGGAAGTGTTTATTTATACATTCCTATCTGGCACATACATCATCGCCACTCATATTTCATGGTGATGGGAAAGACACCGTGTGTAATTATCTCAGCCAGACAGTCATTTCCTCCTTTTGGAGAAAAATGAAGCATTTTAAAATCAAAAGTATGGCATGTCCTCCTTTCCAGAAGTACTACTTCTTTCTATTGTAAAATTTTATGTAGTTCATGTAGGAATCTTCCTATCTGAGAAAGTTAGCTGAAAAATGCATTGTAGTCACAATTTGTTTTCATTACCAAACACTCAAACACTCTAACAAGCAATGAGGAAATCCAGGCAATATAAAATGATATTTTTGTGTCTTGCTAGAGATGATCTTTTTTTTTAAATTTTTTTTTTTCATCCATCCTATGTAATCAATCAGCAATATCACATGAGAACACTGGCCCAAAGATTAGGTGACCCCCGAGTAGTTCCAGCAAGTTAGATCTAACTGGCTGGAGATGTCAGTGGCACCAGAGCATTGCCTCCCCCATTAACCCTTGTCTCCTCACTTCTCCCAGAAGTTGTGGTGCTGTACTGGAGGTTGTGGAGGCTCTTCCCATACCGGCCTCATGCCAAAGCAACCCCATGGTCTCTGAAATCTATGTCAGCACCTGAGAAGTTGCCCTTAGCTGAATTATACTGGCAGTGGTCATCTGCTGCAAGCCAGCCCAGACTTCCCATGATGCTGTCCCACTAATGCCATCTTGTGGGATCCTTCCGTGCTTGTGACGCCTTGCTCAATGGGCTCAGCATCCCCGTTCCCACCAACTTGTGTACATGACTGCTTTTTGCATTTTTCATCTTAAAAGCACAGACCACTTGCATAAATACAGTTTAGAAGAGAAGAGTCCTACAGACACCTGAGTCCTTCTGAACATTGCAGCCATGGAGCAATATCCTAAAAGAGAAAAAATTCCCTGCAAAAGTCATCTTCAAATTGAATGCAGAAATGTATGCAGGAGTGTAAGGTCTCATCCTCTCAGTAATTTCCATGAGAGCTAACTTGCAGTCAAATAACACAGTCAAAGTTCAAGCCAGAGAAAATGAGCTCAAATAAAAAAATGAACAGAGCTCAGCTAAAACTAGAATCAATAAAGTAGCAAACTTAATGACCCGTTCATCTTACTATCAGGTAATTGAACCCAAATGATATTTAAGCAGAAAGAAAATTGGCCTTACTGTTTGTTAATAATTACTCATATTCCAGTAATAAGACTATAGAAGAATTCCCTTAAACAGGTGATGTGGTAGCATTAGTACCCAGCTCCAGGAAAGGGTATCTGATCAATGTCATCCATAAGAGAAGAATCAAATCTGAGTTAAATATTTAATAGCTTGAGCACATGTGATGGAAGTAGACATAGAAATTACAAAAAAACCCACGAATCTCCAAAATAAGGAGAAATTAATTCATCAGCAACTTAGTTTACAGGTTTCCAGGGTCTCTTTGGAGAGTTACACAACAATGTTTGGAGCACCTTGTCAGTCCACCTTTTTGAGCCAGTTTTCATGAAGCAAAAGTGTAGATAACATTAAATGAAGGTGCATTGTCCTTACACAGTACAGTTTGCATGCTTTCAGTCTGCTAATAATTTCATTTTAAGACTCATGATAGCTTACTTATAATTAGCTGGCAATACAAAATGCTATAAAAGATTTTATGAGGTTACAAAAGAGTATTTACTCTTTTTAGTTGACAGTGATGAATGAATTCAGTGAAACTAATAAAATACTGTGTGAAATACATGGGACTGAGTTGGGAAAGAAAAAAAATTATTTTTGAAGAAAACCTACACATCTGGCTGACGACTGTTTTCTTGATGATATCAAGAAAAGAGAGCTTATTTCTCTCTTTGGAAGCTAGAAAGATTAAGCTGAATAATTGTGCAAAGAATTAAGTTGGGATGGGTTGAGACACGGACAGGTTTAGTTAGATTGTTAGGACCACAATGAAGCTTTCTGAGGCAAACAATCCTTTGGATTGATTCCAAGGGGATATTTGTTAGGTTTTAATTCTGAAATTTCTTTGTGCTGCTGATTGAGCTTTCTTTACTCTTTTGGAAGAGTAACCAAAGTCTTAGCATATTGAGATATGCACACTCAGAAGTAACCAAGATACCACCTCACATCCGGAAGACACTGTTTCTTAACTGAGATATAGCAGCTGGGCCTTCAAAACTCATTGGATGATAATGTGAAATCAATTATTTAAATGAACAGTAGTCTTAATGGAACTGTTAGCGGAATATCAGTTTTTAGCCATCTGTGACGTGCAACATTTTGCATATTAAATCACATTAAAATTTCATAGCAAGCAAAATAGATGTTGTGAGACTGTTTAAGTCAACAGTAGAGGAAGCAAACTGTTTTACTTTATACTACTGAAGGTAAGGAAGATACCACATCCTAGCTGAGGAGAAAGGAATCTTCTTGCCAAGGAAGACAAGTTTTCCAGTAGTTTTAATTCAACTGCTTGAGCTTATGCAAAGACACCCATACAAGAACATCAATATTTTCATTGCATTGTAGATCTCAACAATCAAACATTGCATTTGCAGTAAAACTTAGCTCTTTTAATTACACTTTCAAGGTCTCCTTTCTCTGTTTGTCATATAAATTAAATATAATTAAATATAATTATAATTAAATATAAATATAATCAAAATGTAATAAAGCAAAACCAAGATGACTGCAGTTATTTAAAACTGTTTTCATGAAACTCAGTGTATGAAGAATTGATTTAAAGGACATACAATTATTTAACAGAGGAAGTATTATCAAGTCAGTTTTCTGTTGCACATACCTTCTGGTATGCTGGAATTTTATACAGTGTTCATTTCAGAAGTCCTCAAATTTCTGTAGATATTCTGACTCAAGCATGAGGAGAAGTTGTTGTTTAATATATGAACAATTCTCTATCTAGAAGAAGCTTTCTATCTCTGCTTCATTTTATTATCCAGGTTTTTCTATCTTAGGTAATAAGGGCAACATCCAACAAAATGTTTTACAACATAGTTCTCGAATACAATCCTGTCTCAATTGCGAGACTCTTCTGTGGTAACTTTGATAGTGAAAAATCAAAATAGTGGGGAAGTAGTGACAAACAATCATACATGAAACCTAGGGGAAAAGCTACCAGCAAAATGACTACTTTATTTTTTCTCTGACTGAGTAGGTGGAAATGAAAGAGAAACTACGATTGCTGCTCCAAAAGTAATGTCTCCTATTTTGTTATGTTGGCCCATGATATCAGAGACAGAGGGTGGTGGTATGACATTCATCAATACTTGCTGAGAATTTTTGGAGACCAAACAGTAGATGTGAGCACAGAGAAAGTTGGACTGTGTGGGCAACATTTTCCTAGCAACAATGCCATTGTAAGAGCTGTGCACCGTTTCCACTGGTGCTGATTTTTACCATCATGGTTCTTGTTCACTGTAGTGAAAATGCATAGCTAACAGTGATGACTGTGTTGTAGAATAGCGTTTTATAGCTGAAAATTTACTCTATCAAATAGTGTTATTGTGCTCTTTGGATCCGTTGTAGTTTATGTAGAAATAAATAGGAGGCATTACATTCAGAATGACCTAGGTATATGTGATAGACAGTATGGCTAACTGAGACTGTGAGATGATGGAAGTCATCTCTGACAGGAATAGAATGTGTAAGGTCATTAGATAATGGTTAGAGAAATTCACACCTATTCTGAAGACATGCAGAGAATGGACTGGCAGATCATGTATCCTTGATTTGTATCCTTGACAGAGACTTTTCTTTCCTCTCTTGCCCGAAGACGGCAAAAACAGCTCCTTGTTTAAAGCTAGCTAGTACTGGACTGGAAAAAGACAACAGTGTATTTTATTTGCATAATATGTTAGAGGTCTGCCATGGATTTTTTTTTTTCCAGGAATTTCTGGTGGGTAGTCTGATGATTAGGACTCTCCGGGAAATATATTAAATAATTATTTTCAAGTTTTTCTTTTGTAATGGAACAAAATATTTCAGTTTCTAAACTGGGACAACTTTACCTTTTTAATAAAAATATTCCAGTGCTTTTATATCATAATGGACCTAAAAATAACTTTGATAACATTTTATCCACTAAGTCATATTTCTTTGAGAAGAATTTGTAAGTGAATCTACAATTGCTGGTAGAAAATATCTCATTTTTGAAAAATTTCCAGCTACAGCTATTTCCACTTTTCTGTAGATACTTCAGACATCTGCAATACCATCTGGAAATGGGCAGAAGCAGATTTTTGTAGTGACTAGATCTCTCTCAAATACCATCACTTAATTTTAATATTTTTACCATGTAACCTACATAGTTTCCAAATGCATGGGTGCTCTTATCAAGGATCCACGGCATGCAAAGGACAGAGCTTCCAAACCAGGTGTTTAAGCAAATTGGCATAGTTTGCAACCTCTAATTCTGTGTTGGAGCCTTGAATTCCTACTGGCATTTACGAAATAAGCAACTGCAACAGGTTTATATATTACAGACATCCAGATGTTTCAGGGTGAACATTTTTGGGGACATATTATGAAGAAGTTTGCTATATAAAAGTAACTTGATATCAGAAATAAAAGCATTGTATTACGCCAACTCTTCCTGTGTTTCCAAGAACTGTTACCATAAAACTGATGTTGGTATAGATTGAAAGTCCACAGTCACAAAGACAGAAATCTTTGTTTTCTTCTGGTGAACTTAAGGTCCCCAGCCTGATCTATATGACTTATGAAATTTACATATTTCATTCTGTGCTTTCTACATAAGTTTGCTTTTTCAGAGACTGGATATAGATGCTGGATTTGTAATAGTAATCCAGCCCAAATCATAAGAAATTTTGTCATTAACCAGTATGGAGCCCATATTAGGACCCCAAGGCTCATGTCACTGAATACCAAAATGTTCAGCTCTTTTATCTAGCTTAGTTTTGTAGTTGCACTCATCACAATTTGTCACACTAACATTTCTCTGATGAGTGGGAAGAATCGGACATGTGGAAGAACAACAGAAGTTCTGTGTCTTGATAACCAGCATGCCAGTGGCTCTGAAAAATTTAACCTAAATGGAAAAATCTCTCCATCTATGAACAAAACTTGAAAAGAAACAGGAAAACGTTAAAATTGACAAAGAGAAGTACCAAGGATGCTTGGTCCTTGATTCAACAACTTGTTTTTATTGAACAAATCATTGAGTTCAGTGGGACTAATGAATGCATTAGTGCTCTTTTGTGACCTGAATGAAATTGCTTTTATACTTGAAAACACAAGTGGGCTCTGCCAAGATGGAGTTGGATCCAGGGACCTATCCCAAAGACTCAACCCATGGGAAGGCAAGATAGTCTTACTGTTGTTGCTTCTGAAAGCGTTTTTTGCTTTCTTCTGAAAACAGCAGCGAGGTACTTTTGTTCATTTCCTCCATCATTTTTGTGGTTTTCACTTCCTGCAAGCTTTTCTCAATTCTCAGATAGGTTGGGAATAAAGATATCTATCTATTTTGCTGACCAAAGTAGAGTCATATTCCTCCCAAATTTCCATTTTTTTCCTGTCTAAACAGTCAAGGAAGCAGTCTGCCTAATCAAATCAGAAAACATAGCACTGTGGGTCAGGAACCATCCCAAATTTCTTTGACAGAACCCAGTATGGTGAGTTGTGGTCTGTGTCTTGGATTTAGGAATTGTCACATTGCAAACAGTGATGAAAAATTCCCTAAAACAGGGTGGATTTTGGAAAAACAAAGCAACATCATCAACAACAAAACAAACAAAAACAAACAAACAAAACCCCACCACTCAACAGAATCTTTAGTTTGTCCACAACACACAAAGAAATATTTTTTATCCAGATCATTTACCATAGGCATAAATTAATGTCTAGCACTCTTGTCAGGGAGAGAAAACAAATTTACATGAAGCACTTTGATGTATTTGTTAACCGACCCCTTTCCTACTTCCTTTAATTAGAATTTCAGATCTGGTAAAATGTATCATTTGTTTCTGACTGCTACATTCTAAAAGAGCAGGGAGCCAGTCATTTTAGAACAAGCTTTCACACCTGGTCCATATACAGCGGCTCTACATCTACCTCATAGCAAGTTGGGAGAGTGGATTAAGAAAAAGATAAATTACTGCACCATTTATCTGACTTTTCAAAACAGCTAAGGCCTATTTCCATAGGGGGATTGAATGAAAGAAATGTAGGTCTAATTTATTTCTCATTCTGTTTTCCTTCTTACATTGTTTCTCTAAAGATTTCTTGTCATCTTCACCCTATAAAGAAAATAGACAGGGAATTAGGATTCTTGTATATAATCTTCTCTAGACACAGTTCTACAAAGGGACTGAATAGCCACATGAAGGGCATGGGCTCAACATTGCTACTGCCTTAGTGAGAAAGTAAGTCAAAGAAATATTAATTTTGAAAGGCATCCTCCCTTTGTCCCGCAGTGTTGTGCTCATATAGACCAACTGTACAGGCCTCCCCATAGCATCTGTCTTGCTTTTAAAGAGCTGAGGCACCCTCCCACCCATGCACTTCCTTTCAATAAAACCGTACTCTAAAAAAAAAAAGTGTACTATTTCCTTTGGTTATTGATGTTTGTAGTCACATGCTACTTATGACCATAATGATTAGCCTCGGGTGTGTTATTCTTAACAAATGGCTGCTGCTTCTATCTTCCTGTATGCCCTGGGCTCTGCTTAGTGGCAACTGAAACCCGCCACTCCTGGAAAAGGTGTAGAGAGGCTTGGAACACTTCAGCAGAGTATATATAAAGCCATTTCTGTAACATCTCCTGTTATGCATAAAAAGCACAGCAGTATCTCTGAAGGCTAATAGAAATCCAGTGCAAACAGAGCAAGAGGACACTGGTGAAACCCATCTTCCACCCAGTGAAAAAAGATCAGGAGAATAGTTGCTATGAAGGGAACCATGCACTCAGGATGAGTGCAGCAATGCAGGCTGTAAAAAACACAGTCCCAAACCATCTTACTGTCTCTTATAGGTGAGTCAGCAAGGAAAAGATTAAGGATTACCCGTCTAACAGGTAGCCCAGGTAGACTTCATAGGAGTCTATGAAATGGTGAGAAGAGACCATTAGCTCATGTTATTTAGAGATTTTACTTTATTTTTTTGTATTTTGGGAACTGTGCATGAAGTACTTTGAAAAAATCTGAAATGAGCCTGAAACGAAGGAGGGCTGACTTCTACCTCTTGACCAAACTGTTGTGAAATTCTGCTAGTGCAGTACCGTGATATTTACCAGGAATGATGGCTCAGATATTTACAAGACTCACTATCTGCATTTTCCAGGGAAAAAGGAATAGCTTGAGAATTATCTTCGCAGTCTTCCTGCTTTGAGTTAAGAGAATGAATTTGTGAGGGGATATAGCGGAACTCCAAACCTCCTACAGAACACAGAGGGAAGGAGAAGAATTAATTTTACCTCTGAGTAAATCTTCCCTCAGATTCTGGCACTTGACCAAGGAGCCAAAGTAACCAGACTTGGTAGAGATACACCTCTGAAGGAGCTCATTTCATTGGAATGACTAGGGGCTTGGGATCATCACAAGTGAGACTAAATTAGATGTCCAACAGTAAGTGGACTGGGGAATCTGAGCCAAGGAGCCCGAGGACAGAAATTTTATCATCAGTTGAGGGATGAAAAAGAAATATCATGTGAGGATTTGTAGAAAAGTCACCCTTATAAATTCAATCAAGGACAATGAATTTAGTTTGTAGATATGGCAGTTCCTCTTTTTGACCAAGAGCTCAAGTGATACAGGTAAATTTCATAGTTTGATGATATCAGGAGTCATTATTTCTTATTGGTGAGTGCAGGAAGTACCTCAAGGAATGTAGCAGCCCTGGAGACCACCTAATACATCAAAAGGAAGTGGAGAAGCAAAACATTATAGTCCTTAGTTTCCCTGTAAGATACTGAGATTTTGGAGGGGTCTGTTCTTCACTGGCTTGAAATAAAGAAAAGGCTTTAGCCTAGGTAAAGAAAAGATAAATACTTCACTGAAACATCTTTACAGAAAGTCTACAAATGCTAGATAAGATATGCCACTTTTCAACCATGCACCTTCTCTGTCATCCATTTTTTCCATTCCGTATTCCTTCTGTGGACTATTTCAAGCAAGCATTGCAATTAGATGCTGCAAAGACTTTTTCAGTTGTGTGAATGTGAATAGTACTGTATTCTCTACAGTAAAAGGCATTTTCCAGAGCATTTGAATTTAGTTGTCGAGTGTCCCAGAAAATAGATCTACCATTTCCCACAGGAATACATGGCTCAGTCTAATAAACCTTCGGTAATAGGCAGCTTAACTTTTCTTGCTCTAGTGTTGTCCCTGTTTTTGGCTATAAGCATCCATCACTTTACAAAATCCCTCTTCAGACTTGCCTGTGTATACACTGCCTGTGATCACAACACAAAACATTGGTTTCTATGCATCTTCATACTTATGACAAGATTTTCTGAATGGGATCCATTAAGACTGAGTTTTGAGACTGGAGGCTAGTATTCTACGTGTTGAGTACGACATCAAGTGTTGTTTGGATCCCAGCACTTCGGTAGACACAGCAGTCAGCCTTTGGTTATTAATTATCATTAGGCAATCACATTACTTTCAGCTTACACTCAACCACATCACACTGGACTGATACTGCAAAAGTGGACATAGGAGGTAATTCTTCTGCCAGGTGGAAACACAGGGTGAGAATGACTGTCATTTCAATGCTTTCTTGAATTTCTTTATCTCTCCCACACTTATATCTCTCTATGGGAGAGAACTCAAATTGGAATTATTACATACTTCCATCTGGGAGAAAGTCTCTTGACCTAGTTGCTCTTTTTTTTCCAGAACTGATGTTTTCTGTCTGGTAGATGTTATTCATTACTTGAAGACAGGTACAAAAAGCCACTCTTCATTTGTTTCCCATTTTCAAGTTCTGAGCATCAGGCCCCTCACATATGTCTCTCCTGATTCTGTGATTTTTATACCAGAGTCAGAAAGGGAGAGTGCTTGAGATTATGACAGAAAAGGTGCTTAAGGCAACTTCAGATATATATACGAATGTAACGGACTTATCCATACTTTAATGCCTTTGAGAAAGAAAAAAGGTACAATTTTAACAGAAAATTTTCTTCTTTAAAATCTTGGCAATTGAACACCTAGAAGAAAAATATAGATGTTTAAAATTAGGAGATCACTCTTAATACAAATAGATCTTTTTCTCTGTGAAAATCACTGTCTGGACAATCTCCTCCTGGGCTGAGGACAGCCAGAGTGAGGAAGAGAAAGTGTTGAGATATTCAGCCAGAAGACAGCTGTGAAATTCTCGGCATTGAGTATATTCAAATCCACCCTTGAATCAGTTCCATTGACTGGCACACTATTAAAGCATAATGTTAAAAAATAAGTTTGAAGAACGTAACTGAAGTTTCCTGCATTCTAGAAAAGAGAGAAAGAGAAGAAAGAAAGAAAGAGAGAGAGAGAGAGGGAAGGAAGGAAAGAAAGAAAAAAAGAGAAAGGAATGCAGGAAGGCAGGAAGGCAGGAAGGCAGGAAGGCAGGCAGGAAGGAAGGAAGGAAGGAAGGAAGGAAAGAAGGAAGGAAGGAAAGAAGGAAGGAAGGAAGGAAGGAAGAAGTTTAGAAGCAATCTCAGTAGTTTTGCTCAAAATCATCTGCTGACATCTGGAGTATGAGATATTTTTAAGTCAGAAATCTGAAACTTCTAGTGAAAGTACTCTTCAGATTCAAAGGTGATAGCCACAACTGGGAATGAGATATAGGGACAAAATTCTCTCTGCAACCACTAGCACTTTTTTTTTTTTTTTTTTTTTAAGCAGTCATTAGTGTATCAACAAAGATTGTTTTTCTCTGTGTCTAGGGATGAGATACTCTAAGGATCTATAGAATGAAATTGATAGATTGATCAAGAAAGAGGAAAAATATGTCTATAAAAAGGCATTGGTGTCTTGCAAATATCTGATCAATCCCCATAAAATTTCCCCCTCCCCAGCCTTTAGGTGCCATAACAAGGAAACAACAAATTGCTTTGCCCCTCTTCCCATCAAGTAGCTCAAGGGACCTCCTAGCTTGAAAGATGCACACTCATGGTCTTGGCTGCACCATGATGACAGCATCCTCCCACATAGTGATGCCTTCCGCAGGCATTTGGCTTTTACATCTAGCTAGGGCCAACAGCCATGCTGGCAGCATTGTCTGATGTGGCCCTGATGGTTACGGGCTGTGAAAGCCACCGGAGAGGTTTAAACCCAATCTTTGCTACTAGGCATCCCTCTTGCCATGTGTTCTGAGCCATTTCCTGTGACTTGTCAGGACGATATATGATACTAACTGGCTGATACTACACAAATAAAGAAAGAGAACTGGGAGAGCATAATTTCCCAGGAAGCAGCCTGGGATGACATTATTAGCTTCCCATTATTAAAGGAAAACAGCAAGTATCTGTTGCTTAATAAAGCAGGGGCAAATATTCACAGTTGCTACAAGAAAAGGGCTCTGGTTGCAATAAGAAGAAACAAGAGGCTGATGGGCTGTGTAATAGAATTACAAATCAGTACAGGAAAACAAGCCCTTACTCTGACAGGCTAGTGTAGGTACAGATGAGATAATTATGGCCAAATAAATACCACAACAATAAAAATTTACTGAGAGGGTAGTGACAGGCAGAGGCAGACCACAGTGCAGAACTAATGATCAAACCATTGCTAAAATTCAGCTCTCTCTAGCTCAAAATGGAGATTAATTTGCTTTGTTATAAGGCAACAGCTATTAAAAACCTCATGGACCTACAAGTATATTGGGATGCAGAGATTGTGAAGAGAGATTTCTGTGTCAGATTTGTACTCCAGTAATTATGCATGAAGCTTTTGTATATTATTTTTGAGAGGCTGAGATTATTCATGAGCAAGAATTATTTATGTATCTTTCAAAGTTACATCCTCTCTTACAAAACTGATTAAGATGTGCTTACTGTCTTATTTTCTCCCTCTTTCCTCCTTCTATCTCATTCTAGACATACCAATCAATGGATAAATATTGTTTATTCCACTCATGACAGTACCAAATTGCATTTTTAGAGAAGTGTAAAAATCATATCTATCTGCCAAACTTTTGAGGTTGGCAAACCTCATTATCAGACCAGAACAACTCTATTTAGTTGTCATCAGGTGTTTAGAATCTTTTTAGAAACGCTGAATGTATATCCTAGCAAGAAACTTGGCAATAAAGGATATGCCAAGTGGAGAAGGAACATATTTCAACATCACATCACATCAAGATCACATCACTTCCAAGTGCAAGGTCATGCACCTGAGTTGGGCAATCCCAAGTGCAAATACACACAGGGAGGTGAATGGCTGGAGAGCAGCCTGTGGGAACTGTTGGAGCAGGTCCAGAGGAGGGCCATGAGGATGATCAGAGGGCTGGAACACCTCTCCTACAAAGGCTGAGACAGTTTGGATTGTTCAACCTGAAGAAGAGGAGGCTTTGGAAGGATCTTACAGTGGCCTGCAGAAAAGATGAGGAGGGAGGCTACCAGGAAGTGTAGTGATAGGACTTTAATCTAAAAGAGGGTAGTTTTTGCCTTTTGACAGACTAGGCTGGCAGACCTGACTGGACAAGTACTAAAATCACAAGAAAATTAAGTCTGGGAGGAATCCCTGAAGATGACCAACTCCAGCAACAAATCTGAGCAGGGCTGGTTTCCATGTTAGCTCAGGTATTTCAGCTAACAGTTATTTGCAGGACCTCCTAGATTAGCTACAAGCCATCTGCATCTGAATATTCCTTTCCTGTCCAGCTATTCTTGAATACGTAATTTGTTTTGCTTTCTTTCCTCACCCTTGATTTTATTTCACTGTACACCAGGGCTGAAGTCTCTTTTTGCTCTAGTAGCTCTAAGTCCATCTTGATGCCACCTCTTTCTTTCAAGACTTTCTCAGTATGCTGGCCACAGCTGCTGTGAACACTATTTCTTCTCCACTCCTTTGCTTTTCCTCTAGGCTCTCTTTAGATAGGGAATAATTTGGGACATTGTCTGTCACATCCTAAAACCTCTGTAGAGTGTCATAGAATATCATGGTAGCATCCAACAAACCAGTAATAATGAGGATAATGACTTCTTTCATATCTGTCAAACTTATTTTGTCAAGAACTCCATTTTCAAAGACACAGAAAATGAGATGTTTGTCTTGCCTTTCTGTCAAAAACAAAAAATTTCAAGTGAGTGTGAATTTCACTTATTATCATTATTTTCACTCACTTATGTAATAAATCTTAAAAAATGTTAGATATGCAAAAGCACATTAGGTGACATGTTGTCAGTTTATAACTAGTTTCATACTGTTAAAAATAGTGATTTTTACCATGTCTATTGTAGATCTCACATTGTGGGGTCTTGCTAATGCCTGCACTTAACCACATTAGCTTAATAGAAATGCCTGCTGTTTCAGGATTTACCTGCTTTCTCTTTAAAAGGTTTTTGTTCATATCAATTTAAAAAACAATGTGAAAAAATATTATGGTTTTTTTTTGCTCTTAATAAAGGCTTGTTTTTTTTTTTTTAAGCTTTTTTTTTCTTATCCATTGCAGGATAGTGTGTTGTCCCTAAGCCGATGCAGTTTTCTGGAGCATTTAACTTCAGAAGTACACCTGCAGAAATCTCTTTGGCTTCATGGATGAAATTTCACTGAACTTCATATGTTTTTTCCTATGTAAATAAGAAAATGATATGATCTGTAATATATATAAATAGAAAATAAGCTTGAAAAAATGAGTAAGATAAAATGTTTACTACTCAAATAAGCTGGCAGTCTTCATAGCATTATTTTTAAAACTTGAAGAAAAAATTACAACTGTAGTTCAAACATTTCGAAGTTCTTAAGGACACAGTAACATCTGTCTGATAATTAAACATTCGTCATTGTACAAAATACTGAGGAATAACTTCAAAAGTATATAAGCAATGGCTTATTCCAGCAGACGAAAGTGGATTTTGCTATTTTCACGTATCTGATCAGCCATAAAGCATCTTACATAAGAGGACGTAGATACATTTCATTCTTTCTTCTTCTATGATTAGACATAGGATCATCTCATTATACAGCTGAGTGAAACCAGAAGAGGCTCTTCACTATGTTATACAACTCACAGTTAGAGCCATTTTCTTTCCCCTCTTGTTTCCAAAAATAAGTATAAGAGACCTGTAAAAAGAGACCTGGAAAAGCTCTCTGCAGTCCTCATACTGTAAAAATTGTAGAATCATGGAATCATAGAATCATCAAGGTTGGAGAAGACCTTCAAGATCATCCAGTCCAGCCATCCACCTATCACCAATATTTCCCACTAAACCATGTCCCTCAGTACAACATCTAAACTTTCCTTCAACACCTCCAGGGATGATGACTCCACTCCCTCCCTGGGCAGCCCATTCCAGAGCCTGATCACTCTTTCAGAGAAGTATTTCCTAGCGTTCAACCTGAATCTCCCCTGGCACAACTTGAGGCCATTCCCTCTAGTCCTATCAATCACTAGTTATAAGGGAGAAGAGGCTGACCCCCACCTCTCACCACAACCTCCTTTCAGGTCATTGTTGAGAGCGATAAGGTCTCCCCTGAGCCTTCTCTTCTCCAGACTGAAAAACCCCAGCTCCCTCAGCCGCTCCCCATCAGGCTTGTGCTCCAGACCTCTCACAGCTTCACTGCCTTTCTCTGAATACACTCCAGGACGTCAATGTCTTTCTTGCAGTGCGGAGTCCAAAACTGAAAACAGTACTCAAGTTGTGTCAGAACCATCTGAACCAAATATTTGGTGAATTGCCAGTTTTTGCTCATGAACGGTGTTAGAGTTGTACACACAATGCATTTGAAGTCCTTCAGCAAAAAATGTTGCAAGCAAACCTCTTTTGGTATGACAAATTGAATGGACTCGTCTGGCTTTAAATGCTTATTTTGTTTTCTGCATTGCTCAGGAATTGTGCTCATCACAATCCTTTCGCTTCATTAATTTTGTTGTGTGATTAGCCACATTAGTGAGCTTGGCTCAGTCCTCCCATGACATTTAGGTGCCAGTTTCTAGGCAGGCTCCAAACCTCTGTGACTTCAGAAAAGTGAGGCTACTAGATAAGGCTGGGGGTGGGTGCTCTAGTGCCTAATTTGGTGAGGGTCTGGAACTAGAAGTCATGACTTTTACTGGTGGAATGGAAAGAAGAGCACCCAAACACTGTACTTACTCCTTTACTATCACTGGGCAACATAGGTACATCTACATCAGCAGATTAACCAGTGCCAGAGACTGTTGCCTGGCCCTGGAACAAGAATCACTGTGCTGTACTGCTCAGAGTTCTGGGCACAAATCGCAACATGCTAAGCAACTATTCCTGGAGGATGGTTTGCATGCAACCACAACATCTGGGGCACAAGGAGAGTTACTAGTATATACGTGGGGTTTTCCATGCCATTTGGACTCAGTGCTACATAGCGGTCCTTTAAATCAGTATAGACACAGTCCAACAGAAATGTAATCAATTAATTTTGGCATCATTTCCTTCTCTTTAGCCTAGCTTCTTGATGGATTAACCAAAATTGAGTAAGAACTTTCAACTTGCCTTTTCACCACAGGTTTCTTAGCTGCCTACCTAAATATTTTCTTTACGTTTTGCTTGGCATAGTGTAAGAAGGATCATCGCTTAGACCATAAAGCAATCCAGAGCATCCTAACACCCTACTGTTTAAAAATGAAAAATGACCAAAGCTAGACTGTGAACTCATCTCTCATAATTTTGAGAAATTACTCACTGAAAGGTCCTCTTTGATTTCAGTGAAGAAAGTGATGGAACAGTGACATATTAAAATAAAATTTTTTCACTCAGTATTCTTATCAAATATTTGTACAGCTCCTGCATATTAATTAGACCCAGTTCTAAACTAAAGATGAAATTGGCATTTTAATTAATAACATTTGTTCTGAAATGTGTATGGGTAGCATTATATATGACCTCTAGATACAAGCATTCTGTTCAAAAATTAAGAATTAAAGCCAGAAAAGTCAGATATGTCCAGAAACAAAATAAAATCCTTTAATGAAAGAGCACTTTGTATCTTTCAAAACACAGGCACACTACTAGAGCTACTAGAATCTACTAGGTGAAATTAAAAGCCCAGCAATCTCTACATGCCACCAGGTTTGCAATTATTTTGTTTGCTGTGTGTCTAGAAAAGCTTCCACCACTTAGTTGCTAAGACAAATGATTTTTCAATATTCCACATCCTTTTGAAACTGAATTTTTGTGAGCTCCATCAGTCAACACTGACTGCTCTACCATTGTGTTTACAAAAGCTGCTCTGGAAGCTGTCTCCTGTGGTAGCAGGAGGAGCAGCTTCTGCCTATAAATCTCTTACTAGTTCACTTTTAAGACGTACATTTTAATATATTATGATTTATGCTTCTGGATTGCATGGTGTAGTGCTCTCCACTACGGAAAATAATTTATCAGCTTCAATAGCCACCTCCAGAATCTCAGCCCAGATGCGATCTGCAGTATATTTACTTGTCATATAACTCACTTGTAACCACAATCAATGTGATCCAACAGGAAGGCCTGAAGAAAAATTAAAGTCAATGCAAAGATTCTTCATATGGTATTATATGCCCATTTTGTCCTAGAAGAGAACATGAAAAAAAAAAAATTGCCCAGCCTTTCTTTGGCTAGTTACTACAGGACAGGAACTTCTGTCCTTAAAATGCCCTAAAAACTTGGGTGGTATGTATTTATACCATTGTCTTCAGAAAGTTCTGGCCTGTGCTACATCTTTAGCTGCAGCAGATTAATTTTGCAAAAACTGTTAACTAATGTTTTACATTCCACCTCAATGGCCAAAAAGTTGAGCTTTGTGACTGCTTAAAAAAATTGATTTGTTTGCAGAAGTGCTTTTGCCTGCTCCAGTATTTCACCACCCCCCTTCATTAAGGCCTTCATTCTGGATTTGTCCAGGTTGAGGTTTTTTTGAAAACATTCTGTTACATAAACAAAATGTGTGTGGAAATTTGCCATTTTAAACCTAGAGCGTATTTCCAACGATGGCTCCTGTGAATGCTTACCTCCAGTGAAGGAAAATCTATGAAACAGACTCTTCAGTCCATTAGACCTTCTTTTCTCTTTCTTGCCATTGCTCTGGCTACTGCTCCTCCCTTACTGCTTTCCTCCTGCTTAGTACATTTGGGATTGATGGTTACTCACTAACAAAGAATTAGGTAATTTCAGAAGATGTGCAAGTTTTTCATCCACATTGTAACATCAGTTTTCTAAAAAAGACACATGCTCAAAAATAACTGCATGTAGTGTAAGTATTAATTGCATCTAGCTAGTGCCACAGCCCTGAATGGATGGCTGGATTAGTCCTGCTATTGACATCAACATATGCTCACTTCTTTTCAGCATCCTGGAGAAGCAAGACAGTACCCACATTACAAAATGTCTTGCAATATCATACTGTAGATTGAACTTTCATCCTCTTTGAAAATCTGTCTTTTCTTTCTGTGGTTACATCACTATAAATAAGAGTACTGGCAGATCTAGTGATCAGCAATTTCCCAGTGTTTCTTAAACCTTAACATTTTTCCTTCCTGTACAGACTGATCATTTGCATCAAATCCATCTGATATATTTATCATCAAAAATCTTTTCCATATTTCATAAGAAATACCTGAAAATTGTAGAATATGTTGCGCATGTTTGGCTTATTATTTACCACTATACACAATCATATATTATACTGCTTTGCCACTTCTTTAAGTTATGTTGGAAAATGCTCTTGGAAGTTACAAATCAGGAAACTGGAAAGTCACTTTATACATAATTGTTAAAGCAGGCTGAGTTCCAAACTAATAATTCATCCATAAATTGTATCCCAGAGATGCACCAGAAATGTTCTTTTATTATGATACAGGCCTCTTGGCAGAACAGCATAGTAGTTAGCTGAAAAAGAATCTCTGCTTCATTTTGTTCAACCAAGGGAACTGCAGCAGAGCCTCATTTAAGTATCAAGATCAGCCAGAAACCAAGCGTGCTTGATGTTCTTTCCATTCCCCTGAACAAAGACACGACCAGCAGCACTGAGATGTAATCAGTGCCAGAAGACTTCTTCACCTCCATTCAAAATAAAAGCTACAGTCAGAATTTCATCAGCTGGATCAGTTTTCTTTTGTGGAATTTGGTTGTAAGAGATAAAAATGATGGGCGACTCATTTGTATATGTGTGAATTTAAGAGTATATAAATATAAAGAAAGAACCACACTTGACTGAATAGAATCACTTTCCTCCCTCATCGATCATGATGCTACACAGAATACGCTATTCTCTTCTTTTAAAAGTGACAGAGATGAATACTCACGATAAGACAGTGGCCTTATGTACGTGTACATGATGTACGTAAGTTGAAAGGATCCATAGACAATTACATTGCTCTCTATAGCTAGAGAAATGTTAATTTCCAGTATTAAAATTAATTATTTTTTTCAATATGAAGTTAAATTTAAATTTCTATCTCTGCTGGCAAGTATTAGTGTCTTCCCTTGAGACAAGGAACAATAATTCCTCTTTAGGATCAGCAAAATAGAGAAAAAAAAGGATAATGGCACAGTGCCATTTTGGTTTGAAGATTTAGAGGGGTTTTTGGATTACTGAGCTACAAATCTAGAAAGAAGTTCACCTGATCTGTACACAGATGATGCCTATTTAGCTCCCTTTTTCTTGTATTGCCATATGGTTCCCTTGTGAATGCTGTGGTGACCAACACCAAGGAACTCAGAAATGGAACAGATGACAACTGGAAAAGTGAGAAATATTTGTAACTAATTCTTGAGTCTCTGGGAGAGTAATGCCTCTGTAATATTCCCTCCAACTTCTTTCATATTCTAGAGAGAATATAAATGAACAGCAACTATAAAGTTTATGAGAGATAAGAATATTCAATTTGCCTCAGTGTTGCTACGTAAAGGGAAGTCTAGAAATAAATTTTTGTTGAAACTGACTCTTGTGTAAAAAGATAAAAATACGATTTCATCAAACAGTGTACTTTGCATTTCTAGGGCTTGAACTTTTAGAGTTTACTCATAATAGACTGTCTTTCACAAGTGTTTTGGAGATCTGACAATAACTTTTATTTCATGGTAAATGTTTGTTGAATTCAACTGGTAATTTATCATAGAATCATAGAATTATAGAATCATTTGAGTGGAAAGGGACATTTAAAAGCCATCTAATCAAAATCCCATGCAATGAGCAGGGACGCCCACAGCTCTATCAGGTTGCTCAGAGCTCTGTCCAGCCTGACCTTGAGTGTCTCCAGGAATGGGGATCCACCACCTCTCTGGCAACTGGTGCCGGTGTCTCACCATCCTTATTGTAAAAAACTTCTTCCTTATATCCAGTCTAAATCTCCTCTCTTTTATCTCAGTCAAGGAATCAAAGTGGATACAAGTAAGAGCACAAGTACGATTTTGTGGCAGTACTGAAATATCTAAGTAAAATGGGTCTACTCTTAGCAAGAATTTCATAAAGAAATTAAAATCATCTTCGCTTTTTATCTGCAGGCCCTGGGGAGGTGCATGTGGAGACAATAACAGATCATTGCACAGAATTTGTCTTGAGGAGGTCCTAACTGCTGCTGCCTTGCAGAAACAGGTAACTCAGGCAAGGACAGAGATGAGGTCATGGAGTTAAGCAAGGATATAGGGGTACAGCATCCTCCGGGAAACAGCAGAAAGAGAATGATGGGAGAGTTGATTTAGAGAAATGAAAGGCTTTCTTTTCTCCTGTCAGTAGCTGGATAATTGTCTGTACTCATGATATATAGTGTATGAAATGTTCCTTGAGAATTAATTTTCTAAAACCGGATCATTACAGAATGAGTAAATCCATGGCAGTTCCAAGGGGACAAGGATTTTGCTATCACCCCAAAAAAAGATGCTTGAAATGCAAGTAGTGTCTCAAGTCAGAGCCTACTGCACTCGTGAACCTTGTCAGTGCTGTTGGCAGATCCAATCTCTTCCAGGGTGTTGCACTGCAACAGACAGCATCAGATAGATGTATAAAGCTTGAGGACAGAAAAAAGACAAACCAAAGCAGAGGTAGTGGCAGAACTACTACTGACACACTGAAATCAATAGCATTCTGAAAAGAAAACATGCATTCAGTGTAGCTTTTAATTGTAAGGAAGTACAGTTACTTTTTAATCATTTTTTAAAATATTGTAGAAGAATAATTGAGGCTATAAAAGCCTACAATAGATATACTACAGTATTTATGTCTGCCTGTGAATAACTCTATAATGAATTTATCAGGCAAATGAGAAGGCCCAAAAAGCACAGCTTTAAAAGCTGAATGAGTTCAGTAACACATAGAGTAACAAATGCGCAAAAAACATTCACAGTTGGTACTGAGGCAATATTAGTTATGTGTCTTTGTTTTCACTGTGGGAAATCAGTGCCTGAAGATTTTATAATAACTAGACTGTATTTGTAGGGTTTGATATTTTTTACTGCATAGAATGGTGTTCTAGCATGCTCCAAAACACGTGAGGTGAGGTGTCATTGTCAATTTAGTGTTCCTTGTTTTGTTTTGTTATTTTTTTCCTTGGAATGTCTGAGCTTTAAAGTCTATTGCAAAGCTTATCATTTTGCCTTTGGTTTGTAAAAATGATGAGATTTTCTTTTTCTTTTTTTTCTTTTTTCCCTCCCCAGAGTGTTTTAAAAGTGTATTTGAATGGATATTGCTATTTTATTTGTGCTGTTTCTTTGATCTGCCCAGAATAATAAATAGAAACTTTTTTAAACAAGTGTTCATCCAGATACTGAGTAGATGTCTGAAGAGGGGATGAAAAAAAACAACCCTAATTCTGCTTCACAGTCAGCATGTGCTGGAGAAACTTTTGCTTAGAAGCAGTGGGAAGAGACACCACTCCATTCCTTAAGCAATAACTTTACCTTCTGGCTGCTGAGGCGGCTGTAGAGGGCTGGGATGTGGGGCAGGGGATGGGGGATATCTCTCCTGGAAGCTCTTGTCTCCTTCTTATGGCAGCAAGGCTTCTGATCCTCACTTTCACTTCTTTGTTCAGTCTCCATCTGTGGTCATAGGTATCATAGCTTCTCATCTCTGGGGCAGCAGTCCTCCATTTTTCTCACACCGTTGAGGCCTAGGGTTAGATCTGGGTGAGGGACATCAATTTTAGTCCATTATCCACCTTTACCAAAACCTGCGGGGTAACGGCTCAACATCTGTTCTTACTGTAAAGCTCAGCTTATGAAGTTACTCTTACGAAAAAGAAAGCGAGATTTAAGCCAACAGTGATCTTATAGCTTCAGAACATGCTCAAAGGTGAAAGTCAGTGCAAGCCATTACAGGGAAGAGACCATGAAAGAGCAGTGATGAAACAAAGATGTCCATTCTGCAGGAGAGTTGGACTGTATGGTGGAGCAGAGAAGGATTCAGATGACATTAGAAAGCCAATTAGAGGTATACAGTCTCTGAAGCAAGCTGTGCGATTTTAATCAGATGGGGAAAGGTGGGAAAGGGAAGGATATCATGCAGTCAAATAAAAGAAAAATTAAAAAGATTTATTTAAAAAAAGACACTAGGAAAAATATGCGGTGGGGCAGAATTATAATAGAACTGAATCACAAAAGACAGAAAATGAAAAGAGCTTCTTGAAAAAAAGGTGTCTTAGCTGGTCTTTCTGAGGGGGGTGACCACAGAGAGGACAGAAAGAACTTTCCACAGGGAAAACTTTGAAAAATACTTTAGAGCTCCGTGATGTACTTTATCTTAGAAATTGAACTGTTTATCTAGTGTACAGTTTAAAGTGAGATATTCTCACAGAGTTCATCTCATAGATTACTGTTTATTGATGGGGTATTAAAACAACATAACAACAAGTACAGTGTCACAGTCTGAATAGATGCACTTGCTTCCAACAGCAGAAGTCTCTGTCCCTAATGTTACTCCAGGACAGAGGCATCTAAGCTGCTTCAGTGCTGGTGTGCCCACACCAGCTTATATGCCACAGTCCCAGTTAGACATATTAGGGTAGGTGCTGGAAGCAGTGTGTTTGTGCTTATAGATAGTGATGCTAACTTACTTGATTAATTAATCCATCTTCTCAGCAGTATTAATCCTGCTTCCCAGCAGAGCTGTGGGTTTAGATTCTAAAGCTAACTTAACTCAGGGTGCTGCAAGGTGCTGTGCCTACACATATGAGCAAGCACAGATGTCTCCTACTTCTCTGAACATTAATGTCTTCACTTCAAGTTGTGTTAGAGAAGAGTCTTAGGGCACCTAACCCAAACATCTGGCCAGACTTGAGATGTCTAAACTCTAGATGTCTATTTTAGGGTAACTTTTCCTCAGAAGCATAAAGAAGATTTCAGACAGTAAAGATGAGGAGGAGGCTTCCTTCTCTACAACAACCATATAAAACACATAGGGCAAGAAGTTCAGTTATAGATCAACCATCAGATGCTTGAATTAGTACAGATGACTCATCACAACAAGTTCTTTCTATACTTAACAAGGAAAAGCTAGACACCTCCAGAAGGTAATTTACCCCACATCTTAGAAGAGTGTTTCGTTCTTCTAAAGATGAAAACAAGGACCCAAAACTGCTCTAGAATGTATATATAAATTTTGGATAGCTAAAGTTAGGTGACATGAATCCTAAGGAAGTTAGATACACTCTTCTCTCCCTTTATGACTTCTATATTGTTAATCCAAGATTTTTTTTGTGCATGTTTCTCAGGATTGCTGATGCAGCTTGAGTGCTGCGTTCAGTTTTGGACTCCTCACTGCGAGAAAGACACTGACGCCCTAGAGTGTGTCCAGAGAAGGTCAATGAAGCTGTGAAGGGTCTTGAGCACAATTCTTATGGGGAGTGGCTGAAGGAACTGGGATTGTTCAGTCTGGAGGAGAGGAGGCTCTGGGGAGACCTTAACCTCTCTCTACAACTACCTGAAAGGAAGTTGTGGTGAGGTGGGGTTTGGCCTCTTCACCCCAGCAGTGATAGGATGAGAGGTAATGGCTTTAAATTACACCAGGAGAGGTTCAGGTTGGATACTAGGAAGAATTTCTTCTCAGAAGGAGTGGTGAGGCACTGGAATAGGCTGTCCAGGAAGGTGGTGGAATTGCTACCTTTGGAGGTTTTCAAGGAAAGGGCGGATGCTGCACTGAGTGACGTGGTCTTAGAGTGGTCATGGACATGGGCTGATGGTTGGACTGGATGACCTCAGCAGTCTTTCCAACCTTAATGATTCTATTATTCATAAAAATCGTGAGTTCAAACAAGCAGTTTTACAGTCGTATCACCAATGTGTAAGCTTTACCAAATATGAAGTGATGGTTACTTATTGCAGATGCCTACATGGTCATAAGCGTAATGGCATAATATACTCTCTTTACTTACCTCATATCTTCTTATTAATCCACAATTTAAAATATAATTCTGAAATAGAGTGAGCAGTATAACCATAAGCTTCATCATAAATATTCTCCTTGTGAGTGCTCAAATGCTGAAAGATGGAATCTAGTAGTGGGCAGAGATTTACATCCATGTCTCTAATGCAATATGAGATAAATATCCTGTGTTTGGAGATGAGTATCCAGAGGATTCATGAAGCAAGGAAGAAGCAGTCTTTTCATCTACTGCACCTTGTCTGCTTTCTAACCAAATACCAAACTGCTAGAAAAGTGATGGCAAACTTGGGGGGTTTCAGAGAAGGACTAGAAAGTGTGCTAAAATGTTCAGTGCAGTGTGGTAGGGAACAACAAAGGGAAGACAAAAACAGCGATCTGAGGAAGAAAGGAGTTGTAAATTGTATGATAGGTCCATCTGGTCTATTATTAACTGTCCTAACAAACATAGTTTTCCCTGTGGTTTCCTATTCAGAAAATTTAGCAAAACAAAAGTCTCTTTTAAGTACAGACAACCCAAACCTGTTGTATTAGGAGACAGCGAGGCTACGGGATGTCATGGGATAGTGCCCCCCCCCGGCTCAGTAATTGGACAATACACCTTTAGGGGTGTAGACGAAGTACAGCAAGAAAGTATTTAAACGAATGCCACGTGTGATTAAACGCCATTTTTCTGCACATCATATTGGTGTCTTATGCAGTTCTTGGCCCTGATCAGGTAATTGATCAGTCTCGCAAAGGGTTAATACAGCCTGAACAGATCATTAATGACAACATATGGTGCACCTCTCTGAAGCAATTCTGTGTTTTGTGCCCTTTGTGAGAATGTTATATTGCTATTTGCTATATTATTTGCTATACTGAACGCTTTGCTTATTTGCTATACTGAACGCTTTGCTTATTTAGAATTGCGCTTTTATCCTGTCGTTGAGCGGCAGATTACCAGGTATTGGTAAAATTTAGCCTGCAACGGAAAGGGTTAAAGGTTGCAGATGGCCGGGGGTTCGGCGCTTGCTTATCCTGCAGTTTACGAAGTTTGTGGGGCAACAAATTCGTCTGCAGATGACCGGGGAATTGGTGCGAGCCTACAGCTGTTTGCCAGCAGCTAGTAGAAGATCGATCGGGAATCGATAAAACTTATCCTGTAACTGCTGGTAAGTTACGGAAGAACCAGGTTTTGGTTTGCTTACCCTACAACACGCTGGGACTTGAAAGCGTTTTGTAGATGACCGAGGTAATTCGGTGCAGCTTCTCTTAGGCAACGGCATCTTTACTATGGAATCGCTACTTAAGGTAATATTTCAGCTTTCTAAGACTTATTGCGGCAAATCTGTGCCTTCTAAGAAGGATATTCACGCTGTTATATCCCGATTAAAGCGGGAGGGGGAGGTTAAATTCCCCCAGGGGATTCTCGACTACCGGAGATGGGATGACCTCATCTCCGTGCTCGCACAACATATTATGAGCGCTCAGAAGGGTGGCTCTGAGTTAAAAACTTTTAGTCTGATACTAGCGGCATTAAAAGCAGCCCGGGAGGAGGGTAAGATATCAACAGAGGCTCGACAGATCCTGGGACTTACTGGTGGAGGCGAGCCGCCGGACCCGGGGGGGTCTGAAGGGGGTTTGGGAGCTGTTGTCTGCAGGAGCCAAGAGGAGACGGAGCATAACAGCAAAATGGCGCCGGCCGAGCCGACCGCTCCTAGCTCGAAAGAAGAAAAACAACAAGATCAAGGCCATTCGGAGTCTCATCCACATTCCTTGCAGACGCATCCCCCGTTCACATCAAGCAGTTCACTGTATCCTTATCTAAAATTCGTCAGTACACTCGGATTCCAGGGGGCGGAGATCCACATGAGCAGGATCAGCCCTTCTGCCCACCCAGGGAGGGGCCAGGCAAAAGATCTGTCCAATACGGACAGGGGGTGGAACCCACCGCCCCTGGCCACTCCCAGGGACGATAATGAGAACGATTGCGCAAGGGAGAAGGAATGGGCTGGCCCTAGAGGAGGGGGGCCAGTAAGTAGAGGGGGAGGGATCAAATGACGGACTGGAATCGGATTAGATCGGAAACTTTGGGGAGGGACATGGTTCCGGAAGCATTGCCGGTGATTGTGAGTGATCGTGGTCCCGAATGGGTACCCCTCGACCCTAAAGGCGTCACGCGCCTGATGGAATTTATGGATAAGAGAGGCCTGAAATCGCCTCTGACACTAAACACACTACAGGCTTTGACCGCACCGAGACCTTTCCTCCTACTCGACATCGTAAATCTAATGCGTATGGTGCTCAAGCTCAAAGCTTTGCAGATAGGCTTTTAGCTGCTGAGATCTGTGCAGCAGCAAGGGCTGTGTTTCTTATTTAGGGAAGCTAACGATGCTTGCTCCAAATCATACTGGCTGGCTTAATATCTCTCTAGCTTATATCTCTATAGGCGCCCGTGCACTAGCCAGGACATGCTCTATTCCTTTATCTGTAGCACGTGATGTCGTCCAGGCATGTCCCCATTGCAATTCCTCACCAGTAATAGGGGCTGGAGTTAATCCTCGTGGCCTTGGACCACTACAGATTTGGCAAACGGACTTTACATGGGAACCACGTCTATCCCCTCGTCCTTGGCTTGCAGTTACAGTGGACACTTCCTCTACTGTCATCGTAGCTACGCAGCATGCCAAGACTAACTCGTCCGCTGCACAATACCATTGGACTGCTGCCATTGCGGTAATGGGCTTACCTAAACAAATTAAAACCGATAATGGCTCCTGTTTCATCTCACGCTCAACCCAAGAGTGGCTAGCACTATGGGGTATATCTCACATCTCAGGTATCCCAGGCAACTCTCAGGGGCAAGCAATCATAGAGCGTGCCAATCGCCTCCTTAAGGACAAGATACGCGTCCTTGGGGAAGGAGAGGGTTACAGGGACAGGATCCCTGTGGCTAGACAGGCGGAGATACTAGCAAAAGCTCTGTACGCTTTGAATCATTTTGAACGTGGAGATTGCATTCGAACTCCCGTGCAGAAACACTGGCAACCCAAAATCTTAAGCGAGGGTCCTCCGGTTAAGGTTAGAGTGGACACTGGAACATGGGAGACAGGCTGGAGGATATTAGTATGGGGAAGAGGATACGCCGCAGTGAAACATGAAGAGACAGGCAAAATTGTATGGGTCCCATCACGAAAAGTTAAGCCAGATCTCAAAAACAACACTCTCTCTACAGAATTCACTGCTGGGAAAACCGAAGCCGAAGCTGGAACATAAACAACCAAGAGACCTATTCAGTGACTGGCTTCTGGTACTATTTAGTGAAATTACATCATTGTTCACACAGATACTTAAAACTATAGTTCTGGTACTTTTAGTCTTTATCTGCCTTATATTATGTATTTTGTGCCTTACTGAATGTATTTAGCAATACTTAAGCCGTTATAGATTTTCTTTGTTAGTTTAAGGCCATGGGTGTTAGGATGTTAAAGGGATGTGCTGCTTCAGCCTGAGTGACCACAGTGAATCTGTACACAGGAGGCTGCGATGGATGCAAGAACATACGCAGAAGATAAGAAGAGAAACTGATCCTTTTAAGAAGTGGCTGGATGGACTGTTTGAGGGAATAGGCTCATGGCTAAAATAATTACTTAAGTTTCTTTAATAGGGTTTGCAATCTTTGTGTGCTTTTGGTTTGCCTTCCATGCTCTATAAGATATTTGTAGAATTGTAGAATTGTTTGCAATGCACGATATACACTGCTTTTGATAGACATTTAGGGTATCATAGAATTCACGAAATATTGTAACTAGTATAGGGTTTAGATAGATAGATTTAGGTGTGTGTAAAATTGCGTTCGCGCTGTAACGGGACAATGCTTTATTGAGCTTGGGGGAGAGGGAAGTGTTGTATTAGGTGACAGCGAGGCTACGGGATGTCATGGGATAGTGCCCCCCCCCGGCTCAGTAATTGGACAATACACCTTTAGGGGTGTAGACGAAGTACAGCAAGAATGTACTTAAACGAATGCCACGTGTGATTAAACGCCATTTTTCTGCACATCATATTGGTGTCTTATGCAGTTCTTGGCCCTGATCAGGTAATTGATCAGTCTCGCAAAGGGTTAATACAGCCTGAACAGATCGATCACGACAACACAAACCCCTATCTGGGCTACAAACTGCAGCTTTATCATTTACTGTCTAATATGATTTCTTCCTATCAGTGAGGTAGCTGGTTTTATGGCTTTCTTATTTACTCTTGTGGAATTACTGGGATTTCTATATGCACAGACAACACAGGCATCCACAGCTGCATAACTCCTTGCTTGCTAGGAAATGAGTAGGGTATGCCCATCTTTTAACAGTAATGCAGTTAAAAATATACTCTTTTCCATAAGGCAAATATACAATCTGAATTATAAAGGACAGAGTAAAGCTTTTGGGATTTCTTTTTTCCAGTTGCCAGACTGAGCTCTCAAATTTTCCTTCAACAAAGATGAGAAACCTAAAATAACATGAGAATAAGTTGCACAGCTTAGTAAGCTGAGGTCAGTGCAGTGTATTCTAATGGCCTGATTTGAAACTCTTATTTTCATGGATGGACTACTACTACTACTAGCACTCATTTTGTATTTTACAACCATTTTCTTCTAGAGTTGAAGCTTGAGTGTCCTTCAGACTTAAAACCTGGGACTGACAATAGAAGAGGGTCTGGTAAGTACTAGGAGAAAAGTAAACAACCACTTTATGAGAAAAGAAAAAGCTGAGTTTCTAAGCACAGTCTCTCAGATTTTTTTATTTTTTTTCCAAATTAGACCAGTGCAAAATATTGGAAGGTACACAGAAGCACTGAGTTTATTTACAAAAATGTATTTTAAAACATTCATATGAATCTAAGCAATCTGAAATCAATGGCTACTTTTTCAGTACAGTGGTATAGTATCTATATAAGCATTTAAAATTGCAGTGCCTTAAACTTTATGTTACATCATTTATGTTAAGGTGTGAAACCAAGTCACATAAACGTAGGACTACAAACTCAGTTTAAAAATAAGAATAATGCAGAATTGATAAATTGCAGCAGTTAGAACAAGAAAAAAGAAAGAACTATCACAGGAACGTATGCACATAGATACTAATGAATATAACGGACCAAGAGAAAGGATGCTTGGAATATGATTCCTCATGGTTAAATTTGTTGGCTAATTTTGAGCTCTCTTACTTCCTATTACTGCTGACAGAGATCTAGCAAATATGAGCAATGAAATATAAAGGATTATTTACCTAATCAAAATTTGGTGGCTATTTTAGGCTGCAATAAGTTGCTCTCTACAATCTGTTGACTTATGTTGACTGGATCTCTTTTGACTAGAGCAACTAATTCACATGAGGGTATTTGCATTGTAGCTAATGAAGTCCAGGTGAGATGAGTTCAGTCTCTAACTTGAGATACATTCTACCTTTTTGTGGAATGAATGCAGAAATAACGCATAAATAAAATAAAATAAAATATATTTTTTTTAAAAGGGAAAGGAAAAAGCTGAGAATGTTCAATTATGAAAATAGGATGAGAGAATCAAAATCTGGGAAAAAAAGCAGGAAATTAACTATACTGGTGGAAAATAAATACTCCTCTCAATTTGACACCTGCCTGGAAAGCCATTTCCATTTTACCAGTCAAGGTTATTTCAATGGAGATGTGATTATACGACTAGCTTAGCCATCATTTTTAAATTCAATTATACATTTATATAACATGCACAATTACATTTTATATTATTTTAATTATATATTTTTATGGTTTTTTAATCATTGACCTTATTTTATTAAAATTGAAGTAGTACCACAGCTTCATAACTCTCAGGAATTGTTTTTCTTTTTGATTTGCTTTTGTAGTAAGTATCACAACACATTAAGATATTATGCTTTTTTTTTTTTTTTTTTGGTAACTATTCAGAAAGGAAATAGAATCTTTGATGACTTAATAAACTTAAATCAATCATAATTACACCATTAGGCTGCACAGTAGACAAGTATCATGAAGCTAACTATCTTCTAAAATAATATTTACTTAGTATAGCTTGAAGTTTTGAAAAACAAATTCAAGCATCCACAGGTGGCTGATTGATGAATGGTATTTTTTGCAAATTCCAAGGTTAAAACACATCTCTTATGCAGTTAAGATAAAACATTTGATAACTTCATCAGGAATTTGGAGGGAACATCTATTGCCTTGGAAGGTGTTATGAAGCAGAGTGTTGGTGAATAATCTGTTATGTGGGTTTTGTACACAAGGGCTTTGTATACAAACACACACGCATAGAGAAAGAAGTGATTTTGCTGTTGAAAAGCATAACTGGACTATTTGAAACATTCTTTTTTTACTCCCAACGAAATCAGAGCAGCCACAAGGCATGGACGTGAAAAATGGTGAGGAGTATTTCCTCCACCGTTCAACTCAAGCTGCATCTATATGCTGCAAGGATTTAAGGAGTGACTTTGCTAAAATGCAAGAATCATTCAATGGGAAGATGGTGAGGATTGCTGAGAGAAACTCTCCAGCACTGGACTACCTAAAGTTTTTCCACTGAGATAAAAAATACGAAAAAGAAAAGCCTAGATCCTGAATGAGGGTTTAGAAATTAGTTTGTCTCAGCCACAATCAAATGTACAAATGTAGTCCCATAAATAGTAGAGCATTTTTGACAACAAAGATGTAAACTGCTGTAACTACTGTCCACCAGCTCTGTCTGCAGTAAAAGTCAGGGGCATTTTGCCTGGGAGATGGGAAAATTTGTGTGACTGACAGAGCATGAGACCCACACACACCATTTCCCAAATCTTCTTGCTGATAGATTCACTGTTATATAAAATACCATATGTTTTCTTGAAAACAGTTTTATAGTGCTGTATTTCATATTTGCACCACCAACATCACTGTCAGAATGTATTTTGTGTGAATATCAAACTGGGTATCACGGGATGACTTCAGATAGCTGTGTACTTGGACAGTGCAAGAAGTGTATTGTCTTCTAGAAAGACAAAAATTTTGGCAAGGTCTAATTTGTGCAAAACTAATTTCAAACTCACCTTTTCCCAAATGACTATTTAATCTTATCAGATCCAAACACATACCATCTGGCCTTAGCAGATCATTACAGTGGTTTGATTAGCCTACACAGGAGCTAATGACCAAAACTCATACCCAGGAATTACTTCACAAGTTCTGTGAATAATGAAATATTTAAGAGAGTTCTCTTGCTGCTGATATGTCAACAAGTAAGATTGAACCCCCTGAATTATCAAAGTTATATTCATAGATCTTATATGTAAAAAACTTAATTCTGCTGGAGTTATTTCTCTTGCTAAGATATTTTTAAAGCGAAGTGCCCTTTACCCAGAGACTAATGCAGACAACCTCTCTGTTAATTTAATTTTACAACACTCATTTGCTAGGCTATCGCTTGTTTTCATTTTCCTAGACAAGCAGCTACAGTTCACCAGCCCATGCACTTGAACTGCAGATTGTATCTGCATGAAACTCATAATTCATACCACAACAGCATGCAAGAGCCCATTTGGAAAATGATGCCCATCAGGAAGAGATTCATTTCTCTGCATGAATTTTTGGCAACACTCTATTCTTCATAATTTGTACTGCAACTGCTCGCATTTACTGGCACCACAGGTGTACCTTTGTGTGTTCATTTTTAACTGCAGGTGATTAAGGAAAGAATATCTGTCAATAAGTCATCTACTTCATCTTTGTCAAATTTCCTAGTGCTTGACTTACAGCTTTTTCAGTCTGAGTCAGTATGACTATGGTATTAATGAGAAAACCAAATGTCATCAACCCTAGATCTTGAACAGATCATCGGACTGACTTTTGGATAAGGAATGAGTACTATGAGTTACAACTAGATGAGACCGGTCCAAGTACCACACCTTCATAGCACATAACCTGCATGAAATAAATGCAAAACCCTACACATTTTGCAAGAATGAGACTTAATTATATAAATATATATATATATATAATTCCTCCTCTCTCCTTAGACAAGGATTTTAAAGAATTTTTGAAGGCTGATTTAGACATGCTTCTTCAGTGCTTTTACTCAGAGATTCCATATTTGAAAACGATTGACATACCTGAGAAATACTTTTTGTTTGCTTTTTATTCTGAGGAAAAATAATCCAAATGAAACCAAGTAAATAATCTTTACAGTAGACTACCAGTCTCAAAAAGTAAAATCCAGAAGATGCATCAGTGTGCAAGAGGTTACTGAATTATTCATAAGCACTGAGGTTAGGGTGCTGCAATGTTGAATTTGTTTCTATAGGCTCCAGCAAAGATAGGAGTCTTAGGTTAATAAGAAAAAAAGTGTAGGCCACTTCTTTCTCTGAAGGTCTTCTAATCATAAGATAGATAGGCAAGTATTTGGGCTTCTTTTGGTCCAATTATTAGGAATGCTTACAGTAAGACAGCAAATAAGTCTTCATGCATTCTCAGAGCATGAACATACAAGTCTTGAGACCTACCATAGAATCATAGAATCATTTGAACTGGAGGGAACCATTAAAGGTCATCTGGTTCAACTCCCCTGCAATGAACATGAACATCTATGGCCAGATCGGCATGCTTAGAGCCCTGTTCAGTCTGACTGGTACGATGAAAACTGGATATGCATGTAAACGTGTCAACAAATTTGAATTAGTAACTAAACAAATGCTAGCACAGCTACACTGACTAGTTAAAGTTAGCATGGAAAAAAAAGTCACATCTTGCAAATAGATTATGTTCCTACTAATCTGAGGTACTTACTGTTGAAAATCTTTGTTCACCTAATTGACTTCTCTCTTGAAAAGTTCTGATGTTCTAGGTTAGTGCAGTAATACAAATAGGGGAATGAAACCCATAAAAAGAAGCCTGCTTTTCAGAGAAGTGCAGGATAGAAGCAGAGTGGGAGAAAGATAATTCAGACTTGCATCCAAATTAAGATCTACCAGACTTCTTTGGATTCTTCAGTTAAAGGAGAAGCTTCACTGCATCATGTACTATTTGAACATTCTCTTTAAATCTCATAAATTTTGTTTTTCACATGTCAGAAAGGAAGCGGCAATCTTAGCATCAAAAGGCTTTGATGAAAATAGTGCACTGGAATGCCCTTCAGAAAAATAATTGTTATTTTGGTGAGATAAAGGGAAAAAGCATTTGTAAACAGTTGAATGCAATGATTTATAATAGCTTAAAAGCATTTTAAGTAGACACTCTTAAGGCTAAATCACAGGGTGTGTGAAGGAAGTTTGAGGGAAGCACCAGGAAATCTATCTGGATACATTTGGGGTTATGAATCATAGTGGCACGCTACTGCAAACATGCTGATTTGGGGACCAGAGCTGACCTTTCTGCACAACACTGCATGGTGCATATTCCTTTTCTTGGTATAGCTCAAGAACTTCTGAGGAGATGCAGCAACAATAGCACTTTCATTTTGCCACAGCTATTATTGCTGATCAAGTTCTGAATGTGCTTAGATGCAGTGACAACAATAGAAGGTGGGATTGAGTTGCCTGAGTTTTCATCCTACCTTCCTTATCATTCCTGGTCTCCAGCAGAGCACTTCAGACACCCTGGTGTGGCTGTGACATCTGTGCTGGGCTGGCAGATCTAACACAGGAGATGCTCAGCCTTTAGAGTGGCAGCTGGAGGCCAGAGGGTTATCCCGCAGCAACTAAGCCACATTAAAGACCTATGCCAGGGTCCTGGAATCTTTCCCAAAGTGCAGAGTGCTCCAGTGCAGTGACTTGCTTTGAAATTTATCTAAGAACTACCAGGAGAATGAGAGAAATAAAAGTACCATTAAGGTGCACTTTTTATCTTGCAATTTTGTATTTCTGTCATTATCGTAAATTCTGGGAAATGACAATTTTTAAGAACATGTTGTTTTGTCCTTTTAAACTTGCCTTCTTAGCTACAAGACAGGTTTTATTTTAAAATATTGAGGAACAGAAAAACAGCATTCATAAATTCCTGGCTAACTATGATTTGTGTTTTCTTTTGCCACTCCTCCCTCATTAATCTTTTACTATTCCCTTCAAATAATCAGTGGAAGATATGAGAAATCTCACTGTATACTTTGGCCTGTTGCCCAATGGACAGGACAAGCTTGAGCGAAGCGCTGCTCTTGGTTTTTCCACTTCATAATTAATTGCTCTAATGACTTGGCTATGGGAAGAAAGGGGATCTGTAGCCCCTGCAATTGAAAGCAGCGCAATTCTCTCAGGTCTTAAGAAAACTACTGGTAGCAGCCTGCTCTTAGGATGCAACTGGGGCTCTGGACTCTACATGAACAGTGTTTAATAATCCTTATCAAGGATTCAGACTGAGAGAGAGAGTTGTTTAGCACATATTTGCGCATGAAGGCTTTCCCTGAGAGTGCCAGCCTCAGGCACTCACTTCATCCCATGCACTCAGGTGGGAACATTAGTGTGCAGCACAGTCTGACAGTTGGAGCCTGAACTAATGTGCAGTTGCACCTCTATTTCATGTTCTTCTGATCTTTACTGGACTGGCTCCAAATCCTCAGCAAAGGTTGGTCTTGTTCCCATTAAAATGAGTGAAAGTTTTCCCACTGAAATCAATATAATGAGAATCAGAGTCATTCCCATTAAGTACAATTCCCATAGATTTAAGAGCCCATCATTTTCTACTGACTGTTGATCAGTCAGTATAAGAAATAGACTTCATTATGAAAAAAAAGCAAACCACAGCATTGAGCTTTGAATTTTCAAAGCATGGTTTAAATATGAACCAATTAATTTCAAAGTTTTCACTTGATGCATTAACAAATCATCATGGCAAACACATTAGTGCTAGTTATGAGTCTCACTAACTTGGTCTCTAAGCCTTGGTGTTAAGTCTATTAAAATATTTTAAAAGAACTAAAGTTCTATAGTCATAGTTATAAGGGAATGTGAGTTGTTTGTGCAAACAAAAACAATGAAAGGATTTCATTCAGAAAGGTATTTACCTTTCTATGCCTTGATGTTAAGCACCAGAAAGTTTACATGCTTTATATGCTAAGAGAAAGGAAGGGAATGGGATAATTTCTAAACACATAAAATAAGCTTTTTTTAATTCTTCTGTGACTACCAGCAATTTTTCTAACTGATATTTCATAGGATGAAAAAAATGAAAGAATCTAGTTATCTCCAGACTTCGGAAGTTTTTTTTCTATTTGATTCTTAAATGATACTTCATGTTTTAAATGTCTTGCTTAGTGCTTTCAAGAATGAAATTTCAGATTTTTTTGTGCATGTCTCCAAAATGTTGCAGCGTTCTCTAATGTGGAATGAGCAGCCCTAGTCACTTCTTGCTTTTCTTAATGTTTTGGAAGCTGGATTAGCAAGAAATAACTCCAGTGAATTGAGAAAACCTAAGTGTAATAAACAAGAGCAGATATTTGAAAAGAAACAAGTAACAATAAAAATGAGCCAAGACTTTCACGGCCTCTTTTCTTAAACTGAATTAAAATTGGTAACCTATGTGGCGATTCCTGATGACTGGAAAATATCATCTGTCACAGTCATCTTCAAGAAGAATGAGAAAGATGTGGTGAACTACACATCAGTCAGCCTCACCTCACTTCCTGGGAAGCTGATAGAGCAAATCCTCCTGAATCCCATTTGAAAGCCCTTGGAGGGTGAGAAGGTGACAAGAAGAGCCAGGGCATATCATGCTTGACCAACCTGGCTGAACTCTAAGACACGGGTACCAGGAAAGCAGTAGATATAATCTATGTTCTCAGTGGTGAGGTCTTTGATATGAACTTCCTCAATATTTCTGTAGCCAAATTGGTGAGACTTGGCTTGGGTTCTGTGGACTATAAGATATGTGGAATATTGGACCACTGATTTCAAAGGATTGCGATTAGCAGAACAAAACCAACTGACTGCTAGCTAATAATAGTGACTGTCAAGAGTCAGCACTGTCCTGAGCAACATGGCATAACTGAACCTGCTTTGAGTGGAGTACTGGATGAGGTGACCACCAAGTTTTGCTGCTGTGAAAAAACGACTGGAGCATGCCCTTTCTCTGACAACAGTACTGGAGACAAACTCCAGTACTTAAGAGTTGAGCAGAACTAGAAGATGTTAAGTTACAGTCCTAATAACTCATTTCCCTGACTTTTTGTGCTTGTTCTTGTTTGCTGACAATGAGCGTTCTTTTCTGAACAAAATAGTTTGCAATCAAAAATGTTTGTAATTCTTCTATTCCTCTAGCATCAGTTATTTCACTTTGCTTTGTCCCTTTTTTTTCTCTCTGTACATTCATTTTTTACTCTCCATAAGAATAAATGTTTTTCCCAAGATAAAATTTTCAGCTTTTGGTGTCTCCCTCCAGATCTTAAACTTCCAAATAATCTTCAAAATGGCAAATGGATCTACCAAAGAAAGGTTTACATATAACAAGATAAGGCATTTAACAAACACAGATGTTTTTCCAGTGACAAGTTCTGAATGACACCCATGAAAGCAGGCTGACAGCCAGAAAGCATTCTTATACCCCCCAAAAAGAATGATAATTCTATATTGAAGAGTAGAACAATCTAGAAAATGAGGGCTCCTTTATTTTACAATTCAATATGACTTAAAAAATGCTACACAAAACCTGGAGCCACTTTTACTCTTTAAATTATAGCTTGTAAACTCATTACCATGAATAACTTCGTCTTTCTAAATAATCATTGTCTTCTTAATATTCCTTCCTATGATACACCATCAAAATTGAAATTCAAGAGTAATTTTTTTAGCTGTGAATCATTTTCCTGCTGACTGTCATGACCTGCAGTCTGTATATTCACCATCTTCCTGCTTCTTTCTCTCTTGCAGGTGTGTAGGTGAACTGTTGTAATCTTTACTGTGCAAATAATGACATGTTTCTACTTGCAAAACTTTCTTCCTTTCTTTCTTTCTTTCTTTCTCTTTCTTTCTTTCTTTCTTTCTTTCTTTCTTTCTTTCTTTCTTTCTTTCTTTCTTTCTTTCTTT